>PYAF01005012.1:53692-145357 GCA_007407185.1 Glycine tomentella
TTTATAAAAATTAATATAAATTTTATAAAAATTGTTGTTGGTGGGAATTGAACCTTGGACTCCTTGATTATTAAAAATCAAATATTACCATCTTCTCTAGTTTTCAATATTGAATATATGTTACAATAAATAATATTTGAGACCCCTTAATAAATAATATTTGAGGTCCCTTATTTTTTGGGGCCCCTTATTTTTTGGGGCCCTGTGCGGTTGGACACCTTGAGTGGGTCCAGAACCGTCCCTGGTTCTATTTGTTTGTCCTGGTTACGTCTTGCCTGTGTTTATGTTTTCATGTTGGTACCCACATTCGTTTTAACGTATAAGTAGAATATTGAGATCTGCACGAATTCACGAGAACAGGAGTGATAACCACGTGTAAAGCTGATTAATTGTAATCTTACCCACATCTAGAAAAGAATCGAATGGTGAAAAAAAAAAGTCGCCTAGTTAAACATAATAGTGGAATGATAATTTGAAGGGAATGGGTTGAAAACTCAAATTTAATGGGAGGGTTTTTTCACGGACTATTTAGTTAGTTTTGGAATATAGGATTAGAAAAATTTATCTGTGATGAGGTCATAAAAAATTAATCTTGAATATTTTTTTTTAGAAAGAGGCGGAAAAAAAATTATTCCCATGAGACATGAATATTTTTTCATGAGTGAAAATTCATATATACTCTTTTATTAACAATTAACCTTCTACTTTTTCATTGTTCTTTCATGATATGTGGTTAAATTTTATTCAATCCTGCAAATTTTATTCATGTTAAATTAATATTCCTATAATTTAATTTATTATTAGTTTCACTTCCTACATTATGATATTTTTTCCTTTTCCTCCCATACTTCTTTTTTAATATGCAATTTTTGATTCTCTTTCAATTATCTTAATTGTCAAACACATGAGAAGGAGACAATGAGTTTAGCAAGAATTTTTATAATAAAAATATTTTAGTAATTATAATATATATTTCCAGAAAAAATAATTCAACTAAACATAAGTTTTAATCATTAATCCTAAAAATATAAAAATAATCCTAACCAAATATTTTATTTTAATAATACTCAAAAATAAAATTCTCGTGACAGAAAAAAAATATTCATAAAACTTAAAATTATTCGTAAAACAGACGCCCCAATAAAATAACTTAAAGTCGTTCAAATAAATGAATTGGTACATAAGATGGGTGTAGAATACAATCGAATTTGATCTAATTAACAAACAAGTATCCAAGTAAGAAGTAAAAAAACGATTGCTTTTCATATGATGCTGAAATTAATTTTTTATGACTGGTAATAAATTTAACTTTATACAACCTAGCTACTTTTCATATATATATATATATATATATATATATATGAATGAATGAAATAGAAAGTTATGAGAATGAAATAATTAAATTTAGACTATATAATTAAATATGAATGGTAAAGATTTAATATTATATAATTATTTAAAAATTATGTGATTTTTGAGATTAAATTTCAACTCTCTATTTTTAGTTATATAATTTAAATTTAATTTTCTCATTCTTATATAAAATATTTTCTCTCATAACATATGTTATATATATATAATCTAAAATTCCTAAAATTTTAAAATAAAGATATCACTCTCTATTAGGGATGCCAACAAGACAATGCATTTATGGATTAATGGATAGTAGCTTCCTGCTACTTGCCCTTTCAGATAAATATTCACCTCATGCATATCTTCGTATTTGCACATGTATCACATTTTTTTTTCAATATCTTCATGTACATGTGGATATTCGTAAATATTTACTATAAGAAATAAATAAAAAAAATTAAAATATTAAAAAAAAAACACTTTAGCTTAACCTTTTATTTAGTCTAACATTTTTCTATAAGAAAATAGTTCAAAGAACAAAACTAAAATTATTCACATATTCTCGACAATTATACTAATCAAGAAATTTCAATATAGAAATTAAATTTAAATGTTAAAATATTTCAATCCCAGAGTCCAAACAAAAGTCAATAAATTAAAATAATTTAATCTGATGAGTCCAAACAAAAGTTCATAAAATTATAAGAATTAATTTATGAATAAGTGAAAATAAAATTTATTTGTCCTCATAAATAAGTATACTTTTTCATGATAATTGATTATAAACAACTTATTAAATTTTATTTTGTAATAATTGATTTTAAACATACTATTTAAAAAAAGAGTTTAATACTCATGCATGCACTAATCATGTAAAACGCTTTTATATTAACATTCAATTGTAATATACTGTTAATATAATTTTTAAAGTAATTATCATAAAAGTCAACAAACTTACCATACACATGAATTAAGTTTGAATAAAAGTGTAAAAATTTGTACACCATTAATGTATAATTATTTTTCTCTTAAAAAAATAATATTCAAACATGTTTTATGTTTTTTCGTAAATTTTATTTATTAGTTTCATTTTTAAAATATAAAAATAATTTAGTTGGAAAAAGACATCTTCAATAATAAAAACGTTAAACAAGGTTTTTCTTGGGTCATCATAGCATGGTTAAATTTTTTTCATATACTGGAATGCCGAATGCGGATAGCTTGCGGAGGAAGTAACGATTTGCAAAACTAGAAACCATCTCTGATCTCTCACTCACCTCTTGCTTACGAAAGATCACCAATGGCCGCCAAAATCGGTTGCTTACACAAATCCCAACGTACCTACCTCGCACTCTTTCTATCTTTTATCGCTGACTTAGTATCATTATGTTTTACTTTGCGCTACGATGAAGCTTTTCTTGCTACTGTAATATTCTTTTAGGAATGCCAACTGAAACTTTTTCAGAATTCATCTAATTGTCAATTTCTCAAGATCCGCGGTCCTTTCAACTTTTTCTTTGTGGATTTACAGTTTTTATGCTATATTTAACTTTCATTGTTAAATTCAGTTTCACATATAAAGATCGTACGATGCAGATTCAAGAAAATCTATAATAGCTTTATTTTCCCCAAAATTGGTGTAAAATCAACGTGTGAAATGTAAACCGTAAGTTCCGTTTACTAGTTTCAATTCTACTGTTAAATGTCTATAGAACATTTTTCTTCTTCTTTTTCTTTCGAAATAAATTATATTTCGTTATGCTGTCATTGGAAATTGTTTAACTAAGACCGTGTTTTCCACTTACATCATTTGTTTCCTTTGATTTTCAGTTGAGGTTATCGCAGTTTGTCAACAAGCAAAGTGTTGCTTACCTGACAATTTCTGATCAAGGTAGCTAGCTTGCTTCTTTGTTGGGGCTATTTCGGCATTTTTCTCCGTTTTCCCATAATTTTTCTGAGTTAACTAACTTCATTGTTTAAAGAATTAGCTATTTTGATATGATTGATTCCGATTGGATTTCTTAACTAAATATATTATTAGCTATGAAATAATTGGTATGCACTTTCTGGAGGTGACCCTAGACAAATCATATGGGCATACACTTGGAGTTCCAAAGTTAAGAGCAAGGAACCGCAGACTGCGCTTGTTGGCTCTGAGGATCACTCATAGTGATCTCCAAAAATTTCCTAAAGACACGTTTCCAATTAGCAACTCATGTTTGCATATATCAGGAAAGGATGGAAGAAAGCCAGTAGTCTCATTTTGTAACCGTCCATTTAGCAGAGATATTGAAGTCATTTCATCATCAAATTCAAAAAGGAATCGGATCAGTGTTGTGAACTCGACAAATGTACTGATAATACAAGTAATAAAGTGATAAGAAAAATATCGTCTTCACTAGGATTGAGACACTAACTTATTTGTAATTGTTATCTTTTAAGTTAAAAGAAATAAAATTTAAAATGGTTTATAGTTTGTGTTGTGAATTGAAGAAATTAAAATAACAAAGGTAAATTGCTATTAAGATAAAAGATAAAATTGATTATGTTTTTAGAATTTATGGGGAGAATTGTAATCAGGGTACTCCACCTTATGATCCCTACCTCCTTTACTTGGATTAACCACTAAATTAATTATTCTAATTGTTCAAATAATATATTTTTCCATAAACTAGTTAAGCTCTAATGTCTTAATGACATTAACTCTTTAATTTAATTAAAACTCTAATTCCTTAGTGATTTTTCTTAAATTAAGCATTAAGAAATACATCAATTCTGCAATCATACATCCCTATCTCTAGGTAATATAACAATTGTTACTTTACTCTTGTCAGTAATTAAAGTTTTAATATTCCTATTGTAAATCCTAACCCTCGTAATTTTGTTAGAATGATCAACCCCAATAAAGATGTAATCGATGAAAACAGAGTAAAATAAAACAACTTAGCATAAATAATATAGGATTCAATCAAATTACAGAAGAGTTCACATTAGGTCTTGGTCCTAACTACAAAGATAAAGGAATTAGTCTGACATAGTGGTATCTAGCTCTACTACAATGTTGTAAAAGTAGATTAATGAGATTGTAGAAGAAGAATATTCAAACCCCTCAATCTTGGTCTCTCTTTAATCTTCCTTCTTAATCCTTCTTGATCTTGGCAATCTCCCTTTTTCTCTTGTTTCTGTCTGTCTGGAAATGCCTCTTTCGTCCTCTTATGTTCCTATTTATACTTAGGTTCTAAAAGCCCTAATAGTCCCCCGTTTTTATGTTATCTTTAAGCTAATTCGTGATTCCCGTGACGTCCATGTGATTGGCGCCAACCTCCAGTAAGTGTGGCGCGATCAGCATGGAAGTGGCACAACTCGCGTGAACATCTAGAATCCATCTGGTTTCTTTTGTCTTCTGGCATGACTAGCGTGGGACTGACGCTGATGGCGCAAACTTCCAGAAACAATTAGCTCTTTGTTTTGCTTCTTTTCTTTCTTTTATTAACTTCTAACATCAAAATTGCATGAAATTAGTAATAAACACAATAATGATGAAGTTTATACTTATTTCTAGCATTTATTTGACATTTTATGCTTAATTTCTTAATGAATTTATCCTAAAAACTACTATATGCTAGCAGCATATCAATCAACATATCATCGTTTATGGTCCCTTATGTCCTCGTTGCTTCTTTCCTTTATCCTCAATTCATTTTGTCGGAAATAATCCCTAAAATTTCTGGAAACTCATCATTAACAGGTCAGTAACTAACTTTTCTTTTAAAGAAATTATATTTTGTGATGTATTGTTGCTTTGCATGCAATATACATGATTTTGCATTTATAAGGTGTAGTGAATTTCTTGTTAGTAGAGTGACTAGGAACCATTCATTTGCTTCATGATATAAGTACAAAACAGTTGGTAAGAATCATTGGACAATTGAACAGAAATGAAGAATTGAACTTTACTGAAAGAATATATGGAGTTAAAACTAAGACGATTAGCATGGGTGAACTTGGTTTGTTTAAGTTTATCTGAATTTGTGCTTTTTAATTTTCTGAAAAATACTATACTTTTCCTTTCCATGCACAACTATAAATAGCTAATAACTGTAGAGAAATTTATATCTTTTATTTGTTCCTTCTTTTTTCTAAATGTCGAACTCTGAACTTCCATTCATTTTTTATCTCCAGTTTTCCTCCTATTATTCTTCACGGAAGCAATATTCTATTGTGGAGTTGCAGTTTTTCTTCTTCTGCTAGACCGTTTAATGAGACCCAAACAACTGGATCCTTCTGCAAACAACAGTGATACTCTGAGCCTACAATTGGAACAGCGAATCTCTTTTGATACTGCCCTGGTGATGCTTAGACTGCTTAGTATCGCAATTCCAGTGTTCACAATGGGTTTGACCTGGCCATGGATTGGCCCTGTAGTTCCTGCAACTCTTGTTCCATACCTGGTTGGTATACTTGTCCAATTCAAATATGAACAGATTGCAAGATATTGGAAGTCACCATCATGGGCTGCTATTCCTTTTATCTTTCATGTAAGGCCAATCCTAATTCCCTCTTTATTAGTCTCCCTGGATTTTTCATGCCTGATAAAATTGGTGCCACTAAACCTTTTGATTGTTGGATTCTTTGAGTTTGTCAAATTTTAAATTACTCAACTGAAAATCAGCAAATATTCTTATTAACTGAAAATTTTGATTAATCTCACTTGCACTGGCTCTTAATCAACTGAAAATTATCAAATAGTCAACTGGAAATTTTCCAATACTCTTATTCTTGCTTCTAAATTGACGATTCGTATTAACAAATAAATTGTTTAATGCGCAGGCATATAGATTGCACCAAATACATGGAGCAGCAAAGTTTCTAACAGTTATGTCATTTGAAGCTAAGATGGGCTATAGCAAACTGCCTGTAACCTGTGATTATTTGGAAACAATTTCAAATGTCATTCGTCTCCTTATTGTGATTTGGATTTGGTCTTTTTTCTCAAGCTTCCTCATGAGATTCCTACCTTGTTCTTCTGCTTCTGCGACTAAGCAGTGATGCCTAGATGATTGTAAGGTTTGTTCATAACATCATCTCACTGTTCAAAACACATCCCAGGTCTTCTTTGGGCGGAATATTTCAAGATGTACCTTGTCTTTGTTTGGGTTTAATTGTGTGTGTAGTAAAAACTAGACAATCTGATTTGGCGCTGATCCTCTAACTAGTTTAATACTGATGATTGTGGTTGCTAGAACTTGTAGATGAGGATTTTAAATACATAAAAAGCAAATGAAGCGATATTGTTTGCAGTTCTGTTTTTAAGGGTAAATTCGATAAAATAATTCAAATGGGTGACATAATTTATCTAAGAAAATTGGAAAAATAGATAATGAATGTAATTATCAGCCATGATGGCGTCGGTTTATTGGGTTGGATTAACAAATACTCCCTATATCCCATTATAATTATTTTGTAAGAAAAAAATTGTTCCAAAATAGTTATTTCATTTTGTTTTTTAATATAATATTAATTATTATTTTTAACTTATATCTTATATATTAATAAATTATAAAATCTATAAATGAATTAATGATGATATAAGATTAATTTTATAAAATTATTATTATATTTTATCTATTTATTATTTTTTCTTCGTCATAATAAAATAACGACAATTATATTTGGAAAAAAAGTACATGATCTTCTTTGTTGTGAAAGTAACCATTGTTGATTGGTCATAACTCAAAATTAAAAGCAAAAGGAAAAAAATAAGACATTAACTAATTAGGTTTGTTTCATAAATTTTTTAAAAATATTTCTAAAAGAAAAAGTAAAAATAAACTTTTATATAAGGTAAAATTAGTTAATATATATCTTGTAAAAAATATCTAACATATAAGCTAGAAATTATTTTAGAGAAGCTAGTATGAAGTAACTTTTACAAATTAATCTATACATAATTTTTTAACTTATGATAAACTCATTTTTTTCTCTGCTTCTAAAAAGAAATATGTTGTTCATAAGGTTTTTTTTTTTTTTTTTTTTGTAAATTGTTCGTAAGGTTGTTAGAGAAAGATGATTCATGTTTGCCTCACATAAGTGCGGTTGCATGAGGATATATTTGAATTGACAGAATAAAGTGGAACAAAACAGAATCACATTTTTTTTATTTTTTGGATTATTTAAAATAAGATTTGATAAGATATATTTTATTTATTTCATTTCATTTTATATGTTCCTTTTTTCTTCTCTTTCAATTTGAGATAGGATGGAATTAGTGTTTTTTTTTTTTTGTCTCACTTCATTAAGAAAAAAAAATTACTTTATGCCATTTCCTTTAGTTATATGTTATTTCATTAATTACTAATTAAACATATAAAGTTAGCCTTATATAAATAATTGTTAAATTGTTAAGCGTAATTACTTTTTACAATTCCCTATGTGATTAATTTTATCCTTTTTTCCCTCCTAAAACAACCCAAAAAATAATAAAGAAAAGGGGATTAGGACAGATGAAGTGAGTACATTTGTCTTGCCTAATACTTATCCAGCTTTTTACTAGTTTCTTAATTTCTTTCAAAAAATTCTCCTGTTGGTACATGGTCTAAGCAGCTTCAACAAATAGTTTGGTGCCAAAACTCCAATAAAATATAGACCCCGAACCCAACCAAAGTCAACATATTATTAAAGAATCAAATCGTATGAGAATCGAAAAGTCAACGCTGAGGCAATCTGCACCATATTGTTCTTAATGGAATTACTCACTTTTCTCTACCAAACCTCCCTGTCACTTACGACTCATGACTTATCTTATTAATTTTGTGTGTGATGCAAAAGCTTTGAAAACTTCATTTACTTAAAAGAGGAACAAATAATTACGTGCAACAAACAAATATTAGCACTAACTCAATAATTATTTGCATTTTTCTATCTGTAACCATTGTTTTCCAACTTTTCCTCTCCAATTAAAACGGTCAGAATATTATTCATTCTAAGTTTAATTAAACAATATATTCGTACTCACTCCAATGCAGAATCTTGATATTTTATACTAGTATTCTTTTAAACAACGTCTTGTTGTATCGTATGTTGTTTTAAATGTTCATTTATATATTTGGTCTCTTCAATAATGTACCTTCTCCCTTGGCTGCATCTCTTGCGATTTTACACCTAAGTATCTTGTCTATTTCTCTATTCAAGGGTAGTTAATCTTCTCGTGACACTATTCCTTTTAATTCAAGTGAAAGTAGACTTTAACTGAGATTAGGTAGCTATTAAAAAGCAATGCAAAACGCTTATTGGGTTGTAAGTCATCAATCAATTAACTTTGAAAGGGAAAAATTCTTTGTAGCAATGCCATTATTGAGTGTTCTTCTTCCTCTATACCTAGGCTATATATGGCGTTTGGACTTGGTGACAATATAGGTAGCTAACAAATTTAAATCCGGTTAATTTTCATTTTTTAGGTTATGAAAAGTTAATAGGGAAAGGTCAATAAGGACTTGTACGAAACGTGCTTGTGTTACGAAAGAAAAAACAATTTTTAGCACGCAGCGTACGCACCGAAACTTTTTGTAGTAGTGACCACATAGTGGTTTGAAGCATGTATAGAAGCGTGAATAAAAGCTTAGCATATAGAAAAAGATCATAAAAAGATCATGTTGATAGCAAGCACTATTGTTGGGTTGGTACCAAATAGATAAGAAAATGTCCATTTCACATTTTTCTTGTACGCTCGGCCTTTACATCCTTGTCATATGTGAAAATGATGAGTGTTGGGAAAAAGGAAAATAAGAAAATAATTAGGAAGACTCTTTTACAATAAATATATATAACGTGACGGAAAATAATTGAATATCTTTTTTTTTTGGCCTATGATATCTCTATTCGAGAGTTAGAAATTAATTCTTTGAATTATAGAAACTTATTAAGAAGTTAATTTCTTTTGATAGTGGATATTTTTTTATATATAAATGAATATAAAATCAAACTCTTGATCACCTGTTTACAAATATCATTTTGATGAAATAATTGAACTTCCAAGTTCAATATATATATATATATATATATATATATATATATATATATATATATATATAACATGTTTCCTTTTCCGGGGGTTGCTTATGCTTGAATCCTGGGAAACGGGGCAAAGGCGTGGATCGTACAAAGTTAACACTGAAAGCTAAGTAGTGAGCTGAATATGAAAGCAAGATAAGATTTGAGGCACTTTGTCTTCTTGTATTTTGGCTTATACATTAGGAATCTCGGTAATACTAAAACTATGAAGCAAATATTATCTCCCTTAACTTTATTGAACCTAATTAGGATAATGCAACATTAATTCGAGTGTATAAATTATACGGTATAAACCAAACCTCACATGGTTTTGGCTTTTATTCTGGACTTCATACGTGAAGAATTAAGGAAGCTGGTCTCTACTCGGAATTGACCAAAACTAATGTGGTTGTTTTCTCGTTTATGTTTTCTTCTCATATTAAATTTGGAAGTAGGTGGTTTAGGTTGGAAAAAAAGATGCTTAACCCTCTAATATTCAGTTTGATCGTAGAATAGAAATGCACATATGGAAGATGACAATGGAGACACCTAACACATTGTCTTGTGCTTTCACCCGTAAGATAAATTAAGGAAATAAAACAGATAACGAAACTGAAAGGAAAACCAAAAAAAGAGAAAGCCTAAACGTATTAAAGTTATCTTCATTCATTTTTCCCATCTATCATTATGAAAACTAACTTTCCTATATATCATCATGCATGCTTGAAATCTTAGGGCTTTTGGTTTTCCTTTTAAGAAAACTTGAAGAATCTTATCACAGCAAGCAGAAAGCAAGGTCATCTCAAAGATAAATGAACTAACACTCAAATTTTAGACTCACCAACAAAATAATTATATTTTGTTAGTTTTTATAAAATAAAAAGGTCTCATATGTTAACAAAAAGTATAGAAGCGTGTTAACATAAAAAAGCTTATTATATAAGTCATAAAATAAAATATCTCTTATAATTTATTTTAGGTTCACCGTTGTGTTGGCCCTAACAGAAAGTAATGTCAAATGCTCGAATCTTATGCTTGAATATCCTGAGGGAAACCTTAGTAGTCTGATTCTCATAATGTGTTTGTACCAATTAAGTTGACAATTTTTGAAGTTTAAAAGACCGGTACTCTTGTAAAATCAAATCGTGCTCTGTTTTTCTTAAACTCTAATTGTCTTGTAGTAAAAACTACTTCGAAGATACTATGAATTTGTATAGCGGCATTGTGAACAAAATTCAAGGATTACAAAAAGTGGCCCCACTTGTATTACCTTTTTTTTCTCGGGCACGAGGGGATCTTTTTCTTCTTGTTCTATAACTCAAATTATCTTGTTCCCTTTTAGTTCCCAAGTCCCTACCACAAAAGCTACTAAAAGAATTCTAAAATATTCAATTTGTTGCCTAGAGAAAAAAAACACAAGAGAGGGGGGGGTGAAAAGCACCAAAACCATGGTTAAAATGAAAAGGTGGAAACTAGAAAGGCATAATAACTATATAACACATGACACATCACATATCCGTACCATTTCAACTTTCTTATTAAACAAAGTAGGCAGGGCTGACTATAGTACTATTTAAAGCCGAATCTTAACATCCTACTAGCACTTGAATTTGTGTCATTGTTCATTATTATTAGTTTCTCTATTTCTCATTCTTTTTTTCTTATTACTTTCACTTTATACCCATCAAAATGAGCCCTTCTAAATTGTTCTCTATTCTTCTATACAGAATGTACCTCCTAGTCCTAGAGCACACCTTTTGAATAATTTGTTCTTGTCTGAACCTTGGAAATGAAACTCATACCTGTCAGACATTCTGCGATGGGTTCCATTTGGATGTGCCATTTGTTTCTGTTATTGTCCATACTTTGTACTACTTTTATTGCAACTATGGCCAATAATGCTACAGATTCCTACTTGCTTCTCAGAATTAAATCAGAATTGGTAGATCCATTAGGGGCCTTTAGCAACTGGTCTCCAACAACTCAATTCTGCAATTGGAATGGAATAACATGTGCAGTTGATCAGGAACATGTTATAGGCCTGAATCTGTCTGGTTCAGGAATATCAGGTTCCATTTCAGCTGAGTTGGGTAACTTCGCTTCTCTTCAAACACTTGATTTGTCTTCAAATTCTCTTTCTGGCTCCATCCCTTCAGAGCTGGGTCAGCTTCAAAATCTAAGAATATTGCAACTATACTCAAATAATCTCTCTGGGAACATTCCTTCAGAGATAGGTAACTTGAGGAAATTGCAAGTTCTTAGAATAGGAGACAACATGCTGACAGGTGAAATTCCACCTACTGTTGCCAATATGAGTGAATTGAAAGTGTTGGCTCTAGGCTACTGCCACTTAAATGGAAGCATACCCTTTGGAATTGGTAAATTGGAGCATCTAATATCTCTTGATGTACAAATGAACAGCATTAGTGGCCACATACCTGAAGAGATTGAAGGCTGTGAAGAGCTCCAAAACTTTGCAGCATCAAACAACATGCTTGAAGGAGACTTACCATCCTCTATTGGGTCTCTTAAATCTTTGAAAATTCTGAATCTGGCCAATAACAGTTTATCTGGATCAATTCCTACATCTTTGAGTCATCTTTCTAACTTGACATACCTGAATTTGCTTGGAAACAAACTACATGGAGAAATTCCTTCCGAGCTTAATAGTCTGATTCAGCTGCAGAAGCTAGACTTATCCAAAAACAACCTCTCTGGATCAATACCTCTTCTTAATGTAAAATTGCAAAGTCTTGAAACTCTTGTTTTGTCTGATAATGCTCTGACAGGTAGCATTCCAAGTAACTTCTGCCTCAGAGGTTCAAAGCTTCAGCAACTTTTCTTGGCTAGAAACATGCTCTCTGGCAAGTTTTCCTTGGAGTTACTCAACTGTTCCTCAATCCAACAGTTGGATCTTTCCGATAACAGCTTTGAAGGAAAACTTCCTTCCATCTTGGACAAACTGCAGAACCTCACAGATCTTGTGCTCAACAACAACAGCTTTGTTGGATCTCTACCTCCTGAAATTGGCAACATTAGTAGCTTGGAAAGTCTTTTCCTATTTGGTAACTTCTTCAAAGGTAAAATTCCATTGGAGATTGGAAGGCTGCAGAGATTGAGCTCCATTTACCTCTATGACAACCAGATGTCTGGACTTATACCAAGGGAGTTAACAAACTGCACAAGCTTAAAGGAAATTGACTTCTTTGGAAATCACTTCACAGGGCCAATTCCAGAAACTATAGGTAAGCTCAAGGACTTGGTTGTTCTTCATCTTAGGCAGAATGACTTGTCTGGTCCAATCCCACCAAGCATGGGATACTGTAAAAGCCTTCAGATATTGGCCTTAGCAGATAACATGTTGTCTGGTTCCATTCCATCCACTTTCAGTTACCTCTCAGAACTCACTAAAATTACCCTTTACAATAACTCCTTTGAAGGACCTATCCCTCATTCACTCTCCTCTCTCAAAAGCCTCAAAATCATAAACTTCTCACACAACAAGTTCAGTGGAAGTTTCTTTCCTCTCACTGGTTCAAATTCCCTGACCCTTCTGGACCTGACTAACAACAGCTTCTCAGGTCCCATCCCTTCCACTCTAGCCAATTCTAGAAACCTCAGCCGTCTCAGACTTGGACAGAATTATCTCACAGGAACCATTCCTTCTGAATTTGGCCAGCTTACTGAGCTCAACTTCATTGATCTATCATTCAACAATTTAACAGGAGAAGTTCCACCTCAACTCTCAAACTCCAAGAAAATGGAACACATCTTGATGAATAACAACAGGTTGAGTGGCAAAATATCTGATTGGTTGGGAAGCTTACAAGAACTCGGTGAACTAGATCTCTCATACAATAACTTCAGTGGTAAGGTACCTTCTGAGCTTGGTAACTGCTCAAAGCTACTCAAGCTTTCTCTCCATCACAACAATCTCTCTGGTGAAATCCCCCAAGAGATTGGAAACCTCACTTCCCTCAATGTCCTCAATTTGCAAAGGAACAGCTTCTCCGGCCTAATTCCTCCGACAATTCAGCAATGCACAAAGCTGTATGAGCTCCGGCTCTCAGAAAACTTGTTAACAGGTGCTATACCGGTTGAGCTAGGAGGGATAGCTGAGTTGCAAGTGATATTGGACTTGAGTAAAAATCTCTTCACTGGTGAGATTCCACCTTCTCTAGGAAACCTCATGAAGCTAGAGAGACTGAACCTTTCTTTCAACCAACTTGAAGGAAAAGTTCCTTCTTCACTCGGCAAACTCACAAGCCTGCATGTGTTGAATATATCAAACAACCACCTTGAAGGCAAGATTCCTTCAACATTTTCAGGATTCCCACTAAGCACATTCCTGAACAATAACGGCTTGTGTGGTCCACCTTTGAGATCGTGCTCTGAATCCACCGTGCAGGGAAAAATGCGGCTATCAAACACACAAGTGGCAGTAATCATTGTGGCCATTGTCTTTACTTCCACAGTGATATGCTTAGTGATGTTGTATATGATGCTCAGGATCTGGTGCAACTGGAGAAAAGTGGCAATTTCAAGTGCAGAGGGTGGTGGCACTGTTGGTCACAAGACAAGGAATGGCGAGTATTGGAATATGAATTCCTTTGGGTTCATTCCTTCACCAGATAAGCAGAATTCAGCGACAACAACTTCATTCTACAATCTCAAAATGGAAACCATGGAAAATACAAATATGTAACATCTTTTTTCATTAGTTTGGGTTCCAAGCTTTGAGGAACCATTAAATCTCAACAGTTCTTACTCATCCTCAAATGCTAACATCAATTAATTAATTTAATATAAATACTTCTCGATTCAAAAGCATGCATGATGCCCTACCACATTTTGTAGGAGCAGGATCTTCAACATTGAGTATATCATTCCTAAAACAAGTTTTTTATAATATTTTTAAACAAAGAATGGAAGCTAGATCGCAAGAGGTACAGCCGCTACATTATCATTTTCTTCCCACAATCCAAGGGACTTTACTTCAGCCAAAAGTGTATCATACTCATGCTGAGCTTTCTGAAATTTGCTTCTAAGCAGTGTAACCTGCAAAAACATGTCCTCTTAAAATATCCAAAATACAAACAGACTAACAGTGGGAATTTGGAAATTGGACTACACAAAGTAATGAGCCATTCATTATTACTCCATACAAAAATGACCTTAAGATTAAGTTCTTCCTCTGCCTTTTCATATTCCAAACATCTGTAAAGGAAAAAAAGAGAAAATAAACAAGGGCTTTGCTTCATAGTATTGCAAAGTGATAATTAAGAAGTGAATGGAACTTATTAAAGTTCCCAAAGACCTAATAAGATAAGGATAATCATAAACATGGCATGTAGCTTGTGATTTGTAGCAATAGTGACTCTGATTAAGCCAATCCATGTAGTTGTACAACAGCATTAAGACAAATGAAGTATTGTCAGTGACTAGGTGACTAAGTAATTAGAAATATACTCACTCTTTTTAGAGTTTTATGTGCGCTTCCATCTAGTTTCTTTGGTGTACCGTCTGTTCGGTAAGAGATGCAGTAGTCTACATAAAAAACAAGGGTGAAGTTGGCACTTGGCATTAAGAAAATTTTTAACGATTTACAAAGTATAGAGGCCAAGGCAATCAAATAAATCAATAAAAAATGTAAAATCTTAAATGAGAAGTTATTTTATTCAAGAATACTAAAAGTAGCATTGAATGTAGGGAATTTGACCAAAAATTAATAACTTCCTCTATGACAAGTCATAATAGTAAGTAGTAACACAAAACGAAAAAGGACAAGCTAACAGGTATCAATATTAGAAATAAAACTATTTAAAAACAAAGACTACTGTTTGAGTTGTAGTAATGAGAATAGTGTAGAACACATTTAGAAGAAACACAAAAAGCTACACACCAGTACATTCTGATCGCATCCAGCAACTGTAACATTTTCTTGCATTGCTTGCCTTTTCATCTTATGAGAGTTTATAGATTGATGTGTCTTCCTCTTAAGATTAAGAGGAGAAGCTGAAGAACAAGAAGAAACTGTTAGTTGGATAAATACATTAAGCTAGTAGTAAAAAAATCTTGTTTCTCACATAACCAGTTGCCTTTTTCAGATCTGTTATATGTGTTGGACATTAGTGCAAGTGAGGAACAGTTTATCAATACAACTGACTTTTCAATAATATGTGATTTCTGCAGTGATGAAATAAGTCGGCTACCTGGAGCTCCACTCCTCCTTTCTGGATACCCAATCAGATGACAATGAAAATCCCTGCAATATTTTAACAAGGGTCGGTCCTGGCATGCCAGGTATTAATGCTTAAAAACCGTAGAAGGGGAGGGGGATAATACTCTCATTATGTATCCAACGACAAAAAGAAAGTCAAACTCCACTGCATCATCTACTTTAAAGTTATCATACTGAGTAATCTTGGACATGATTCAAAAACAGAAAATATGTAAAAGAAGAGAAGATAACCAGCAAGTAAAAAATATATACTTTTGAGATCCATGTACACAACAACATTAGCATAAACAATATACCAGTACTCCCATGTCATTTGCCTCAGGCGTAATTCAAGCTTTTGAAACAGGGAAGTTCTCTCAAAATCTTGCTTATTATGAGTTGGCTCAAGATAATCTACTCGCAAGATACCTGACACAAGATATAACTATCCTCTATAAGTCCAATATATTTCTAATATTCAGACATCAATTAGATTTAGATATTGTCAAGTAATATGCAGTTTCTTCTTACCAACAACTCCTCTACCCCTACTATTTTGCTTATGGTTCACAACCGGCCAAAATGGCTGCAAAAGAAACTAAGCAATCATATGACACACACAGATTTTATACAGTAAACCGCGCTTCCTTAACATAGAATATGATAGAATAACAATTGATAAACAATACAAACGTTATGTGTACTATTATTCATATTACTATGATTTCATTATGATTTATTAATTCATGGAGTTTGACTTAGTGATCACTCATTCAACCAGTAACTTATTGATCCGATAACTTATCAGAATAATGATTGGTCCAATTCTAATAAGTACCAAATGCTTAAAAGAAGGATTAAAGAAAATAGACGGAATATTTTATTATATTATTTTATGCAAAAAAAAAAATGTCTATAATATACTCCATCAACATTTTTTTAGATGAAAAATGTTAAGGACGTTGTTTAGGGAAGTGGAAGAGAAAAGATTTTTATTAGAATAGAGAAACATGTACTTTCTTATGATTTTAAAATGTGTTCTCATTTAATTTTCAATAAAATCTTTCGTCTTTTAATTTCTTAATTAGACACGGTTTAACAAGATCTTTTTTGAAAAAATTTAGGAAACTTTTTTCGAACACACTTTTTATTATCAAAGGCATTCACAAGTCATATTTAATCAAAATACATGACCAAACTCAATCAAATTTGAACAAATTGAGTTGAATTGTATTTTTTTAAAACTCAACTCAAATAAACCTATTCATAATTTTTTAAAAAATTCAACTCAAATCAACTTGTTCATAAACGTCAACAGACTCAAAGCATTTAAATTTATTCTCTATTTTTAGAATCTAGTATTTTTTGTAACTTAAGAT
Organism: Glycine tomentella; assembly: GCA_007407185.1. NCBI lineage: Eukaryota > Viridiplantae > Streptophyta > Magnoliopsida > Fabales > Fabaceae > Glycine > Glycine tomentella. The sequence continues at coordinate 70,694 of PYAF01005012.1, forward strand.
TTAATGTTTAGATTCAAGTATAGATAATGTGAAAAACATGCTATTATTGCAAACCATTAAGTCAAAAAATAGGCATGTCATGCAATTGAAATTGAAAGCATAGGTTTAATGTTTTTTTCTTTTTTGTAATCACCTCACAAGGAAAGAGCAAGGAAGAGACATCTTAGAGGTTGGAGAAGATTCATCTAGAAATGTCAAAATGAGTCAATGTGACTCGTTAGGCTCAACCCACCTTATAAATGAAATAATCCAACTCGACTCACTTTTTGTTGAGTCATAAAGTATTGACTCAACTCAATCCATAAAAGGTTGATGGGTTAAACGAGTTGACCCATCGACCAACCTAAAGTTTAAAAAATAATATATTTTATAAAAAAACATCAATAAAAATTTAATATTTTTAGAAAAATAAATTTGAATATTTAGCATAACTTTGAATAATAAATTATAGCATTATTTTTAAATTTCATGAGTTTAAAAATATAAAAAAAAATATATTAGTTATTAAATAACCCACTATTCATACACCACACATATAATATATATCAACAAGCTAGAAAATATATTGCCATGGAATGTACCCCAAATATATGTGGTAATCATATAATTCTAAATTTATAATAACAAATTTAGAAAAATGAAGGAAATAAACATTTCATTTTTCTCTATTTTTTTAGGTGAATTAGGTGGACCAACTTAATCCACCATGAGTTTAATCCGAATGGGTTGAAATACGTTAGGTCCATTTTTAAAGGTGATTGCAAATATAACAATAATTTTAACCCAACTTGAACCTAATGGGTCGAGTTAGCCCACGAGTTTTTACTCTATTGACAACTTTAAATTCGTCTATATAGTGCTTCCGGTGCAATGTTGTTGCAGCAAAAAAGATAGGGAAACTTACACCCTAATCTTTGAGAGAGCATCAACATTTTCTATCTTGCGACTATTTTAACTAATATTTTCTTTTAAAATTTAAATATATATAAGTTAATATTAATTAACTGGTTCAAAAATCAAAATCCATAACTTATACACGTTAACAAGTTTGAATAGATTAGATTGTATTCAGCCCAAACACACTAAATACACAACCCTACTACTTGGATTCTTTTGATCAGTTTGAATTTACGGTAACCTATACCAATAAACACATGGTAACCTATACCAATAAACACATTTATTTATTATTGACTTCAATTTATTAAAAGTCAATCCCTCATTTATTTTTTATCAAGCTTTTAAGACTTTTAACAAAATGCAATAAATTTTGTTGATCATGATAAAATAGTTGTAGATTTTCTATTTTATTTTTTTTGTTTTTTACTCCACAATAAGCACATGTATATAAATTAATTGAAGATTTTGTATAAAACAAAGATATCATTGACAATAGTAATTGATGTTACTCTTATTTTTATTTTAACTGTCTTTTAAGATTTTTATGTAAATATTAATAAATATAATAAAAAAATTTATCCTAATAAATTTTTTTATCTTAATAAAATAGTTGTGGAGTTTAGTGAATATGTAAGAACTCAAGACAATTGAGAGGTATGAAGAGTAAAAAGGGAGTTGCAAATAGCAAAACCCATGCCATGAGAGCTTTGTCCTTCAATAATCTTCGGCAACCACTTACCTCTCGCCAAAAGAGAATCGATATGTTTAAGAACATGTTATCATTTCAAGAAAATATTGGGAGTTCCTGTGGATCACTTTTATCTACTTATAAGAGGCCCGACCTATATAGATTGGCCTAAACTATTTACAATTTTACGCACAGCATCCTTTCTAAAAAAGAATGGAAGCTAGATAATTGCAAGAGGTACAGCTACAGTACCATTTTCTTCCCATAAATATAATCCAAGGGACTTTACTTCGGCCAAAAGTGTATCATACTCATGCTTAGCTTCCTGTGTTTTTCTTCTAAGCTGTGTAACCTGTACAAACATGTCCTCTTAAATGGGGTCAAAAATGCCAAACAGATTTTCATTCTACAAATCTTCAGCGAGCATACCAAATTTCAACAGAATGCAACAATTGCACCCAAGTATAATAACTTAACACCCTGAGTGAGACATGAAATAAGGAGGAATGAAATAAGGGGTATAAAAAATAATAGGATGAGAAATAGAGTAAAAATAATGTGAAAAAGGTGTAGTTTAGATAGATAGAAGTAGGAGAAAGAAGTGTACGGAAATTTCTATGCTTGTTTAGACCCCAGAAAATAGTAGAAAGAAACAACTAAATTATATAAAAATAATTTCTTATAAAAAAAAAAAAAAAAAAAAAAACCTACATACCCTATTGTCAAGGTTCGCCCTCATAAAAAGAATTTTTTATAATAATAAAAAATAATTTAACCAAACAATTTAAATTCCTTTTATTTTTTTCTTAATGGAAAATATTTTTTATGCTATATATAAAGTTATCTAAAGGCAGCATCCCAGCACTCATAATTCTCCAAAATATAACCAGACTAACAGTGGGAATTTGGCAATTGGACTACACAAAGTAATGAGCCAATCATTATTACTCCATACAAAAATTACCTTAAGATTAAGTTCTTCCTCTGCCTTTTCATATTCCAAACATCTGTAAAGGAAAAAAAGAGAAGATAAACAAGGGCTTTGCTTCATAGTATTGCAATGTGATAATTAAGTGAAAGGAACTTATTAATGTTCCCAAAGACCTAATAAGATAAGGATAATCATAAACATGGCATGTAGCTTGTGATTTGCAGCAATAGTTGACTCTGATTAAGCCAATCCATGTAGTTGTAAAACAGCATTCCCACAAATCAAGTTTTGTCAGTGACTAGATGACTAAGTAATTAGAAATATACTCACTCTTTTAAGAGTTTTTTCTGCACTTCCATCAAGTTTATAATTCTTTGGTCTACCGTCTGGTCTGAAGGAGATGCAATAGTCTACATAAAAAACAAGGGTGAAGCTAAGCACTTGGTCAACATCAATAGCACCTTTAACCCAAGTTAATTGGGATTGGTGATAGATAAACCCAATGATAGATACGAGGAGAAGCTAGCACTTGGTATTAAGAAAATTTTCAACAATTTACAATGACAAAGTATAGAGGCCAAGGCAATCAAACAAATCAATAAAATTGTTAAATCTCATGATTGGGAATTTTTTGATCGTCTTTCTCCGAGAAAGAGGCGAAACATAATCAACTTGAATTCGGGAAATGAGTAGTTATTTTATTCAAGAATACTAATTATGGCGTAAATGTAGGGAATTTAACCAAAAATTAATAATTTTCTCTATGCCAAGTCATGATAGTAAGTAGTAACATAACAAAATTAAGAACAAAAAAGGACAAGCTAACAGATATTAATTAATATTAAAAATAAAATTATTAGAAAACAAAGACTACAATTTTGAGTTGTATTAACGAGAATAGTGTTGAACACATTCAGAAGAAACACAAAAGGTTACACACCAGTACATTCTGATCAAATCCAGCAACTGTAACATTTTCTTGCATTGCTTGCCTTTTCATCTTATGAAGGTCTATAGATCCATGTGTCTTCCTTTTACTAAGAGGAGCACCTGAAGCAAAACCAGAAACTGTTAGTCGGATAAAATTCATTAAGCTAGCGGCGAAAAATCTAGTTTCTCATACAACCAGTTGCCTTTTTCAGAACTGTCGTGTATTGGACATTCGTGCAAGTGAGGAACAGTCTAGCAATGCAACTGATTTTTTGATGATGTGATTTCTGGAGTGATGAAATAAGTCGGCTACCTGGATCTCCACTGCTCCTTTCCCAATACCCAATCAGATGACAGTGATAATCCCTGCAAAATTTTAACAGGGGTCCTGGCATATCAGATATTAATGCTTAAAAACCATGAAGGGCGGAGGAGGTTAATACTATCAGTATGAACCCAACAACAAAAAAGAAATAGTCAAACTCCACAGCATCATCTACTTTAAAGTTATCATACTGAATATTCTTGCATGTGTTTCAAAAGCAGAAAACATGCAAAAGAAGAGAAGATAGCATGCAAGTAAAAAATATAATTCCTGAGATCCATGTGCACAACACAACGTTAGCATAAACAATATACCAGTACTCCCATGTCATTTGCTTCAGGCGTAGTTCAAGTTTTTGAAATAGGGAAGTTCTCTCAAAATCTTGCTTATTATGAGTTGGCTCAAGATAATCTGCTTGCAAGATTCCTGACACAAGAGATAATTATCCTCTAGAAATCCAATATATTTCAAATATTCAGACATCAATTAGAACTAGATATTGTCAAGTAAAATGCACTTGCTGCTTACCAACAACTCCTCTACCCCTACTACTTGTATAGTTCACAACCTTCCAAAATGGCTGCAAAAGAAACTCAGTATGTCATATGGTAAACCATGCTTCATTAACATAGAATATGATAGAATAACAATTGATAAACCAACAAAATATAACATTGAAAACAGAAATCACATACAATACAGCAATATACTTGCTGTCCAAGACACACAAGTCTCTTACAGAGATTACTCTCTATCCGTAAACTGCAAATAACAACACTCTTTGTGATTAGAACCTCAAGGGAATTACACCACAAAATCTAGTCATTGTAGTGGGAGAGCCTAGGACCTTATAAACTCCACACTGAAATCTCATACTTCCAATCTGGGACTCAATTCCCATACCTTACAATTGAATTCTCACATCCCATTATGCTCTGCAACCCCAGCAGCACCCACTCCAAAATGTTAGCTCTGCACTGACCCTTTGACTAGTCCCAAGCAAACACTACAATGTTGGTGTCACCATCCAAGCTGGTAGTTTGCAACTGAGATGTGATGATAGCAGTTGATAAGAACCTTGGGAGTATCACACTACAAAAGCTAGTTGATATAGTATCCAAGGCTTTATAAACTCCACACTACCGGTACTTCCAAGGTGGAACTAAAGTCTCATAACTTACAATTGGGTCCTAACACTCTGCTTAATTATATGTACTACAAATATACCCTAATACATAACTGCCAACAGTTATTTTCTATGAGTAATTGTCATCAAAGCAGTTTCGTATTCTAATCTAATACAGAACAACTAATGTAAGATAAGTTATCTTCTATCAACATTCCTATTCCTAATAATACATTACTGGTCCTAACTTCTACTCATAACTGCCAACATGTCAGTTATCGTTACACATATTTAATAATACATGATTACCCATTAATCATGACAGTTGTTATTGGTTCTGATGAATATAAAATGATTTAAAATGTTATGGGCTGGTTTGATGCTGCCATACATGCAATTTGACAAACAAGTAATTTCCATTTTAATTGCAATTTCCCAAGAAGATGGAGAATAAAAACTGCTTTTTTATTTTTTTTCAACATAATCATAATATATTAGCTTTGTAAAAGCTAACATACGTGATATGCCAATCTGCACCTAATCTTTCTACACGTTTTAACAAACCACAAGTATTATGTCCATGCAAAAAATAAAAGGTTTCACCTAAATCAATTCAACCAAACTAACTACAGACCCACAGAATTTGGAGTAACTCCCTCTTTTTTTAGTTTTCAGGTTTTTGACAAGAGCAAGGATATTAAGTTTCAAGAGAACATGCTTTTGTTGAGATATGATATGCTGGAGACTTAGGCTGTTGGACTTGGAGATATAAATCATATCTCCAAAATCTACACCATATGATAGCAAAATCATATCATATCTCAACAGATCTGTATACTATTCTTTGGAGTGTTTGTAGGGAGAAAAACACAGAATTCTATAGACATAATTATTCTCTATTTTGAAATGAGATTGTGTTCATGAGTTTCTTTTCATTGGAACATTGCACTCAGTGGTTATACAGCATCTCCTTGACTCAGGTTACTTTTCTTTCTTCTTTTGATCCTTTTCTTATCAAGGATATCTTATCCTCCTCTTTCTTGTGGCCCTTCAACAACAACATCCAATGCCTTCCCCACTAGGTAGGATCCAGATCAAACAATGCCTTTGTATTCAACAAGACCAAAATTTTAAAATTAGATGAAGGTCTTTTTTAATGGTTACATTTAAGGTTTTCCCCAGTCTTCCTCTACTTGTATTGAGTTATCATCCATTTGATCAACTTTCCTTACTCTGTTGTGTGATAATTACCAGTATCAGCCGATTTTTGTGATATACATTGAAGCCATGGATGTTCACTTTAGGAGCTTCCTTAACAAATCCAATTGTTGTTACAGATACTCCCTGCACAATTAATCAAAAAGAAAAAAAAAACAAATCAATTATAGCTAGCAGAAGTACCTTGGTTAAACTGCTTAGTCCTTAAGATTTGAACCACTAATTGTTAATATCAACATAGAATCATGCATGCGTGATAGATATGAAGCCATCGATTTAAAATTTTGCATGCATGTTATAGATATAAAATCATTTGTAGACATTCACTCAAATAAAATTTTTGGAGTAGTTGGTTCATGACACAATATTAGGGCTGTTGGAAAAAGCCACCTAAATTGTAGTCATCCTTATATAGAGGGGGTGTGTTAAAAGTCCCACATGGCAGGTAGCCATAGGCAAAAGGGAACATGTTGAAGTCCCACATCAACTAAAGATAGTATTGGGATAAACTATATAAGTGGGGAGCAATCCTCATCTTAAAAGCCGGTTTTGTAGGGTTGAGTTAGGCCTAACCCACTTTTTGACATAGTCTATACTAGATGGGTCATTGTGTTTGTCACGCTCTAGGCAGGTAACCTTGAGCGTGAGGGGGGATGTTGGAAAAAGCCACCTAAATTGTGGTCACCCCTAGATAGAGAGGGGGTGTTGAAAGTCCCACATGACAGGTAGCCGTGGGCAAAAGGGGACATGTTGAAGTCCCACATCAACTAAAGATAGTGTCAGGATAAACTATATAAGTGGGAAGCAATCCTCACCTTACAAGCCGGTTTCGAAGGGTTGGGTTACGCCCAAACCCACTTTCTAACAAGTGCCTTAGTGACCATGAGATAAAAAATTCTATCCTTGTTGCCCCTATTCTTTTCAATAAAAGTTAATATTTCAACAAGGTGTGCCTGTTCATTGTTTACAATTTAAGCTCAAATGGCTCTTGTGTGAGGGAGCATTTTAGATATAAAACCATTCATGTGCTTCCGTCCAACAGCTTAAACTTTTGAGACAGTTAAGTCATGACAATGCATATTTAGTCTGTCAAGAACCAACTCTCTTAAAAGCTTAAGCTGTCAAGTGATTTTACATGATTTTATCTATAACATTAACATAGCCCAAGATGAATTTCCATTGAGTTAATGAAGAAAAAAAATCTTTCGGCAGACAGACAATAACCTCTTTAGAACCACCACACTGTGGTCTATACAAGACAAATTCAGTATATTTGAGATCATCTGCAATGTTATGTAGCTTCACAACTTTCCCTCGCAATATCATTCTAAAACTTTCTGGTATCCGCAAGTACAATATGGATAAGTAAACCTGTTTAAGATGAGAATTAGACTAGAGAATAAACAACCTTCTATGTAGCCAACTAAGCATAAGTTTCTAAATCAAGCATACATGTAAAGAATAATGAAAACGGTCGGCAATGTGTTCCTCATTTACTGTCTTTGAGGCAGAACGTGTGTCAATCTTCTTGATATCCCCGACAATATGAATATCCTGCATCCAAAATTTAAGAAGTTCCCTCTAAGTAACAAAAGCATGACTTTATAATTGCTGGCAAAGAAGGAAAAAAAAGGAAAATCTATAAAACAAAAAACCATAACCTCAGGATTAGAATTAAAGTCTAGCTCCAAATTGCCATCATCATTGAACCATAAATTGAAGATAATAATTTTAGTACCATGATTTCCAATGTCATCAAACTGCCAACAGAGAAGAATATTAAAAGAGAATCATAAACTTAGAAGGAATATGCTTAGCCTATTCAAAAAACAGCAAACATTATAAAACAACTTGATGAGTTAGACTAATTACTTTACAAGTGTAATAAAATCTGAGAAATATTTTAGAATAATCTGTTTATTATATCTTAGAATATTTTTAAAGTATCATAGATGATATCTTAGGATTTATTCTACTTCTATATTTTATGATCTGTTTCCTTATTTAATTAGGATCTTTGTAATTATAGGTACATCTTAATCTTATTAGAATCTGATTTATAGGCATATCATATCGTGTATAAAGGAATAAAATCTCATATATAATTTGGATTTATTGCAATCAGCTTATATAAAAGGGACTCCATTGTGTAGTTTACACACAAGGTTTCATCATCTCTTGAATTTACTTTTCTCTCTTTCAACAACGATTTATTTAGCCATGTTTGCGAGTCTTGGCACAGCGGTAAAGTTGTGTCTTGGTGACTTATTGGTCATGGATTCGAATCCGGAAACAGTCTCTTTGCATATGCAAGGGTAAGAGTACGTACAATATCCCTCTCCCTAACCTGAGCATAGCGTGGAGCCTCCGAGCAATAGGGTACGTAGTTTATAGTTTTTTTTATAGTTTGATACCCTTTAACTAGCTCCATATGTGACTAGTACAGCAGTGGCAATAGCATATTATACCTATATTCATTTTTAACAAACTAATCTAAATTCTAAACACACCTATTCGAATTAGGATTTCATTCCTAATCTTTATAATAGTAGATTGTAAATTTGTAATGCTTTCTTTCAAATAGAGTGCTCAGTTTCATGAATTATAGCAGATGCATCAAACCTTAAGGTGTGACCTAGGTTTCATTTTTCTTCTCTACTTCTAGCATACTTCCTTTGATTTTATCAACTGCCCATATCAGATTTCTTAGTAAAGCATCATTGAAACTTCACCTCGTAAAAAACTAAATCTTTGATTCTTCCTTCTTAAAACCCACCAAACCTCAAATCCTAGTTTCATAGTAATAGTATTCAGACTTCAGAATACCCAATTGTCTGCTAAAACCACATTCTAGTGTTTGTAATGTGATAGACTGATAGAGGATGGTTCAGAAAGACGATGGAAACACCACACAGAGATACAACAGGATACAATTTTCAAAACCACTCTCTAACCTTCAAGGTATTTGAAAAACCTGGACTCCCTGCCAAGATTTACTCAAACAAAAGAATCTGTTCTTCTTTTTCTGGCTTTTCCTACCAACACTAATAGAAAGGAAAACACCCTAAAAGAGCATTAAGACAATCCATAACACACACAAGCAATGCTAAATAAACAATTCTCTCCGATAAAAGGAGCCTCTGGATTTCTTATTTAAAATATGATCCCAGCGCCACTAAATAATAGCTCAAGCCATGTTGCATCCCTTGCTGTTTTGCCACTTATATTTATCGCCAAATTTGACATAAATATCTCAACAGAATAGGTACACATATATATAGAAGACAAATTATGAATTAATATCCTACAACCATAAATTGCAGTCCCTACTCCCAAGAGAAACCTAACATAAGGAACAAGCAAAGACAAGCATAGAAATTATTCAATATGTTCAGAAGGAAGAAGCCAATTATCATGGATGATAGGGAAAATTCAGAAGCTAACTTGTTTCAGAAGTTCTTCTTCCGATAGATATGGAGACCAGTGCAACAGTATGGACAAATTCAACCTAAAATTCTCTCTGTCATTTAGTCTTTCCAAGTATCCAGTTGATGTATCAAATTTATAATTCACCTGAAATTAACATGATCACTTAGTCAGATAAAATTGAAACGGCAAAAGACAACCATCTATAGAAGGGTTATAACTGGAAAGAGAGTACAAGAAGTACATCAAATCATCACGATGGTAGACAAAGAAAAATGCTGGCAATAAGTATCAGCAGCATGCACCATGACAATGCCAAGTTAACTTACAAGTACTCTACACGTACAAGTTCACTGAAAATTAAAAGAGTTGAAAAAAAAAAGCGTACAATAAACTTTGCCATTCCTGAAATATAATATTTCACAACTGAATTTCGTTTGTTAATTAGGGCAAAGTTTCCATTAAAAAAACCCGCCTTTTTATGTCTCTCACCTAAATTTTTTTTTGTTATCACTTAACTCCCATGTAGTTTGGTTTTATGTGAAAATGTGACTTGTTTTTTGTTAAGTAAAACAATTCAAATACTTAAAACCAAACTTCAAAGGGTTTAAGCAATAAAGAGAAACTGTTTTTTGTTATGGTAAGGTCATCTGTTGTGCATGTTCTTAATGCTCCATTTGACTTGGCACTGTAAAGCCTCTAGATCTATCAATATACAGTTACCATGTCCACTTCACTTTGTTTCCCACTTTCAAATACTGGCATAGGAAATGATGAAAACATTATTTTCACCATCTTGAAAACAGGAAGTTAAGTGAAAACTGACATTTTTATAATTATTATTTATTAGTAGTAACAATAGTAAAAACAAAAAATGAAAAAACTTTTTCTTAACCCAATCTAACCATAATGTTTTCACATAAAACCAAACTTAAAAGGATGCTCATAAAAAATAAACTTATGGGAGGTAAGTTGAGAATGGGCTATAGTTCATGTCTCAAAAAATATTGACTTTTGGGAAGATATTTTACCACAAAATAAAACATGAAACTTCCTTTTAAATAATATTGGATAAAGGCACAATGTAACATAGTAATATCCACATAAAGCCTCTAGACTATCAATATACAGTTACCATGTCCACTTCTTTTAGTAAAAAATCAGCATCATAAAGAAATCAGAATTTAAAAAACAAAAAAAGTACTATATAAACCAGAACCCTCAAAAAAGTAAAAATGAGCAATATAACTCACCATGGGGACTACAACTCTGTCTTGCTGTGTTTGCATCAAGTATGTATAAGACAGAAGTCCAATGCTTTGAGTCAATTTCCTGATCAACATACAATCAGTAGAGAAGAAAGAAAGTAATAGTAATTTAAAGATTATCCCATAGTTTCAGACATTGTTGCAAAACTTCCCTGTCTATGTAATACCTTCACATTAGTAGGTGAATAAAACAATACAAAGAGGGTGACAGAAAGAAACAACTAGGTTGTGATGATAAATATTGATAGAATGGATCAATTTTAAGGCTATAGCCTCCAGACTCCAGAGCAATGCTCAAACTAACCATAAAGTCATGAAATTCAGGATCCATACATATTATTCTGGTGGCAGCTGAAGACAATGACATCTGCACCCAGTCTCATACTACCAGTCTTGAAGCCATTTCCATCTACAAGGCCAAATGGAAAAATAAACACAAAAGAAAGTATCAAAATCATTGCAAACAGAATGCCAAAGTCCATACACTGTCCAATTGCAATTTTTGACTTGTTTGAAAATCCAAAACTCATGCATTGACGCATTGCTTCTGGATCCATTCCACCACCATCGTCTGTTTTGCAGGTATCAGAACAATATCAAAAGAATAAGAATATTAAATATTATAAAATCATCAAATTCAGAATGAAAATACAAGATACAAGATTCAGAGGTAGGAAGTTAAAACCATGAACTATCAACTTCCTACTATTGGCTAGTACCATAAGCAATATACCTCTAATCAACAACGCTGGACTTCCATCTTTTGGATTTAAAATTTTATCTACAAAAACAAAAGTAGCCCCATTTTGGATCTACCCTATGAACAAAAGTCAATAATGCACTACAAATTATGCAATTGCAAAATCTTAAATGACAGCTTCAAACATGGCAAAAGCACAGAACAGTAGCGACAATAGGCATTAAGAATTAATTTAGAACCTATCAAGTTAATCATTAACAAGACAATGTCATGTTAGAGAGAGAAAAACTGGAAAACACAAGAATAAAATTAATATACCCTACACACATAATGGCAGGTCCTACTATAATTGTTTTGTGTGTCTCTCTCATAACATAACATTGTCATTAGTTACTAACACAGGAGGATACTGATCTGTTAAGATTTAACACTAATATATGTGATAACAATTAAAGAATAGAATATTGGAACAAACATAAAACGGACATCCAAATTTAAAAATGAATGTATCAAATCTATTTCTATAACAGAACAAAGCACACTTGGCATTGTGGGCTTATATCCAAAAAAGGATACTTACAATCTTATGTAGTTCATATATTTCAATTAACAGCTGTCAAAAAGGCCACGCCAAATCAAAATACAAGTAAAAATAAATAAATGAAGTTATTTTAGGACAAGGAAACAACACCAAAGAATAGAGATCGCACTATAAGTTGCCAATAGCTGAACATGCTGCAAAAAATCAAAGAAAATAGCACAATGACTATAAAACTAACTGTTTCATGGTTCAAGCACCGAAGAGAATCACCTCATCAACTGCATTATCGATAAGCTCAGCAATAGCTGAAGACAGAAAAACAGAAGAATATTTTAACAGGTGAAAAGAAAAGAAGAAAAAAAAAAGTGGTTCTCTGGAAGAACCATTGAGAAGAAAAATAAGCTTAAATAGACCACTAGAACATACCACCAAATACCCACTTATGTGAAGTTGCATTTGAGTGAAGGAAGAAAGGGTGGACATGCAAGTAGTTTCCAGTATCTGCAATACAATCAAAGAAAAAAGTATATATAATGACTCCAGAAAACACCAAATCCCCTTTGCACCTACACGCTACAAGCTTATTAGCAAGTAGCATGTGAGATCCGAAAACTATAGTCCCTAATAAAATCAAGTGGATGCGAGTTTGTTGGAGGACTTAATGGAAAGCCAAAAGATAGTAAAACTATAATCCCTAAGAAAATCAAGCAGACGTGACTCTTAAGGCAACACATTCACCCACAATACATTTTTAAGAAGAGACGAGAAATATGAAGGTGAATGTATTTTGATTAGTGATGAATTGAAGTGGCACCATGAGTTTTGAAAGTAACAAATAGATAAAAATCATGGCGACTTTACCATAAAAGCAACTATTTGCTGCTTTCAAAAATCATGGCGAGTTCAAACCATAGTCAATCCAACCCGCACTAAACTCAGGTCAAAGATTAGTCTCTTAACCGACCTAACCGATAGTCAAAAAGATAATTAACAAAAAACAGAAAATCAGCATTTATTTTACTAATATAAAATATTGGGTGGGGTTTTGTTGGTTGGTAAAGTATATTAAAATTATTAATTAGAGGAAAAAAAAAATGAAGTTACTTACTTGGGAAGTTTAGTTTGGAAGAAAGGCCATTATTATCATGATGGTATCCAGCTCTCCAAAAGTTTCTACAAATTGGTGGCAAAGAAAGACCAGTTGTATAGTCAACGTCAACATGCAACGGCGCTACCATTTCTTCCATTTGACGAGTGGAATAGCTATGACAAGTGCTTAGAGCACTAGAGCTTCTATTTCCTTCAGACGCTACTTGTATTATATGCTCCGTTACTTGGCATGTTTCCCTCTTGATTTCAATTAGTTTCTTTGCAGGTTCGGAACCAACATTTTCCACTTCATCATCATCACTGTTGCATAAATCCACTATTTCTATAGAAGACATTTTTTATCCCTGTATCGCCTCAACAGATATTTCCATATGTTCGTCCATTTCCCCCCCTTTTGTGAAGTAGTTTTGTCTTCTACATACTTCCCATCAGGAACCTTCTAGAACAAGGCAGGTCAAGAGGCAAGAATGATGAGAATGAAATAAAGTACTATCTCATTTCCTCTTTTTTTAGTTGTGGAATTTTTAAAATGAAATAGTTTTTGTTTAGATGATATTTTCAAAATTTTAATTAATTTACACATATGTATTTATTGTAGAATAAAAATTATAAAAAAATATAATAAGAAATTTCAAAACTATTTTATTGAAGCGAAGAAAATTTAGTATTTTTAAGTAAAAATCTTAAAAGTCAGATAAAAAAAACAAAAGAAATATTTATTATTTAGATTATTATTTTAATACAAAAAATGGCTATAATATACTCCACCAACACTTTTTTGAGAAATTCCAACGACACCCTTTTCAAACATACATTTTATTACTAAGGATAGGGGTGGAGAAAAAGCAGATTGGGTTGAATCCATGCCAATTTTATAAAATTCAATTAATTTTAATTAGTTCGGTTAATATTTTTTCTAGTTTAAATCTATAATTCAATTCAAACCAAATCTGATTATAATTGAATTAACTGGATTGAGTCATTAGACTTATTGTTAAAATAATAAAAATTAAAAATGACTTTTTAATCGTTAAAAATGATTTTTTTTAAATAAGTAAGTGATTCTATGTAATTTAATATATTTGACTCAAAAACTATTTTTTAACTACTAGTCTAATAGCAAACATCTTTCATTCCAAGTTAAAAATTAAATCATATCTTATATTATAATTATATAAATAATTTATTAGTAGCCTTAAAATGAAGAATTTACAGTAAAAATGGGTCTGGCTTAAAGGTTCAAAAATATATAAAAAAAAAAAAAACATACTAAATAATTGAGTTGATCAAATTTGATTTTCAAAAGCGAAATTCAAGATTTGACATGAATTCATTGGATTTTAATTTTTTTATCCAATCCAAACTAATCTTGATTTTCATATTTGGATAACTTTGGTTTTGCCAATTTATCGAGATTGATATGAGTTTACGAACTAATCTTGATCAAACTTGTGACCTAACCTGATAAAATTTGAAAAGAGGTTGAGTGGGTTAACTTTTTATTATCATTTAAAATACACAATCCAACTCATTCACAAACCAAGTGGGTTAATGGATCAAAGAAATTAAATTTATTTATTATTATTTTTAAAATCCAATATTTATTTTATAAGTTAAAAATTTAATAATGTCTAGATTCATGTACAAATCATGTGAAAAGCATACTATTATTGCAAACCATGAAAGTTGGGAAAAAAAGGATGTCATGCGAGCGAAATTGAAAACATAGATTCAATGTTGTTTGGTAATCACCTCACACAAGAGAACAAAGAAGAGATATCGCAGAGGTCATAGGAGATCCGTCATATTGTTTTCGATGTGGTGCAACTGCAGCGTAAAAAAGAGGGGAATCTAAACCGTAATCTCTAAGAGAGAGCATGAACATTGTATTTTCTTGTGATCGTGTATTGTGTAATGTGTTGTCACTCGTAATTGTCATTTTTTTACATTTAAACAGGAGTGGCATAAGGATAAAGTAATTAAAGTTTAAGTTTTAGGTTTATCAACAAAATAATAGTTAGTAATCTTTATATATATAAAAGGAAGTAGATGGGGGGTAATTGTGGAAATATATTTTGCAATAATAAAGTGACAAGAAAAAACAATAAGCTTTACTTGATAAAAAAAAATGAAAGGAAATCAATAGGAATTAATGGAGTTAAGTATGTCTACATCATGTAGTGAGTAAATGAAAAGAAGAAGAAAAAAACAAAATGTGTGTTGAATCAAACAAAAAATATAAAACTTTTTGATCAATAGTAATTAAATAGAGTTTAAAATGTGTGTATCCTTTGGTTTGGTGAGCAAATGAAATGAAAAAAAATTATATGTTGAGATATGTAGTCCTTCTCATGGCAACCATAAGTTGAGAGTAGTCCTTTGACTCAAAGTTATTATGATTCCTATATATATAAGTAAGTTGGAGACTTTAATGTTATCAAACGACATATATAACATGATGATCATAAAGAGAGTACTTGAACTTGTAATTAATCATTTTGAGAAATGTAAGTGATGTAAATATGATTAGTTCCTCCTACATCGCATGAGTTATGTTTATGAGTTTTTTGATAAAGTGAGACGTGTTATAAATGTGGGTACTCGAAAAATGAGTCAATTTAGATTAATAAAAATGACTATTATATTTTGGTTTAACTGCATTTTGTATCCCAAACTTTTTAATTTTTAACAAATTTTACCTCCAAAAATTTATTTAGTGCATTTTATCCCAATTTTTAAATAACTTGTGAATTTTATTCATGATATTTTACTCTTAACATATTTATACTTTTTATACTTATTTTCTTTTTTATAACAACAAAGTATATATCATAGACCGATACTCGATACTCCAATTAAGAAGTTTAAGTCAGTTGATCAAATAGGATACACAAGTTATTATATTTTCTTTAAGAGAGTTTATTATTATATTTATATCTGAGGGTTTGAAAAATTTGTGCATGACACCATACCTAACAAACTAGTGTACCATAGAATTGGCCGTTAGGCTGATAGTAGTAAATTTTGAAGCACAGACAGCAAAGTCACGTTGCAACTCAGCCAATTAGAAAAGAACAGTCGGCCAAAATTATGAAGAAAGGGACAGATGGCCAAAATGGGAAAGAGAAAATAAAAGACAGCTGGATATAAGTTTTACATAGAAGTTTTTATCTACTAGCTATGAATTTATTTCCACTCCGTTTTGAGTGAATGGGTATAGAAAGATGAGATAGATAAAGAGAAAAAGAAAAAAGTAATAATTATGTCAAGGACATTTAAGTTTGTGTTTGTTATAAATTTTTTATATTATCTTTATTTTAATTTTTACATATAAAAAAATAATAAATATGATGAGAACGAGAGAGAGAAAATAGGATTAAAGTGACTTCTAACAACATATGTTCATAATTAGTCAAATAAAAAGGAGGGAGGTGAGGGTGGTGGTGGGGTTCGCGAAGGGAGCAGATGGTGGAGGTGAGTGGCGCAACGGGGGTTGGGGGTGGGGGTGGGTGACAACGGAGGGTGAGGCGTGGGGAGTCTGAGAGAAAATAAAAAAGGGGAGGAGAGGGGGAGTGGTGCGTGAGAGAGAAAAAAGAAAAGAGAAGGAGAGGGTGAGTGGTAGGGGAGCGAGAGAGAGAAGAAGGAAAATGTGTGGAATGTAAAAAGTTGATTTAAAATCTTAAAATGAGATTTATTAAATTGGGATAAAAAAATTTAAAAGATTCTAAAAATAATATGATACTACAAAATTTCCAAAAAAAATATAGATTTCAAATTGAAATTTACTATCGAAAATGCCCTTAGTTGAAATGAATATAATTTCAAATGAGAATGTATAGCATAAAAAACCAAAACCAAGATAATAAAATTGCCCAAATTATACCAAAACCAGGATAATAAAATTGCCCAAATTATCTTGGCATTTCTTAAAGGCAAAGCTGCACTTTTTTTTTTTTTTCCATGGAAAGGGCAAACTGGCAAAGGTATGCAAACCCAATGTCTACTCTAGAGTCTAGGGAGGAAATGTACAGAGGCTATATCAAGCCAAAAAAAGGTAGAGAAATAAAATCAAACACCTTAAGCTTAATCTTGTGAAAAATAAGTGATAAAGGGAAATTTTAAAAAATATGTCTGTATGAATGACTATGAATTGGTGAAAGATAATGGTTGGTAATTAGCTTACAGGCAGACCTGCACGGTCTTCTTTTCTTTTTCTTGCATGGAAAAGGCAAGGGCATGCAAGCCCAACCAGGAGTCTAGAGTACATAGAGGGGAAATGAAAAGAGGCCATATCAGTCAACAAAGGCAGGGAAAAAAAATGATGTTTCTTACTGCCATTTTTTATGAGTTTCAGATAAACAATTGAACATGTACAGAAGAAAACACCAAGACAAAATAGCTCAATTCATCTTAGCATTTCTTAGTTCTTACCGCCATTTCCACCACTACACTTTTCTTTTTTTTTTTCTGCATGGAAGGGGCAAGGACACAACCCCAACTAGAATCTATGAGAAAAATGAACAGATACCATAAGCAATATTTTGGTCTGTTTGTTTAAAATAAATAAAAATTACTTATAAAAATGTTTTTGAAAAGTGATTTTTTAAAAACTATATAGAATTTATTTAAAAACAGTTTTTAAGAAAAACAGTATAAACAAATATACCAAAAAAATATAAAACTACTTATTTTATTAAAAAATATATATTTTTAACAAATAAATTTAAACAAATGAATCTAAATCTACTTGCCAATTTTGTTAATTGTTTTTTATAGTAAATAAAATAAATGAGTGTGTAATATTTCCAAAATCCATAGAACAAAAATACATCATGCATTACCATAGGCTATAATATAAATATGTTTATATAATAATAAAAATAATAATAAGAAGAAGAAAAAAAAAAGTGTGTCCACTTATAGGCAAGTTACAAAATACTATATTTTTAATTATATAATATAAGTTTGTCAAAATTTTAATAAACTGGTTGTATCTCTCATATGTATAACCCCTATATAAAGCCAAGGGGAAGGGGGACAGGCTCTATCTCATTACCCAAAAAAAAAAAAAAAACTCAAATACATAAATAATTCATTAATCCCAACAAATAAGGAAACCAAATATATTTTTGATAACATAAAGTTTAGAAAGAAGAGAGATTGGTCATTACAAGGTTATAATAAAGAGAGCATACATATACATGACTACAACTAAATGTCTGTCCCGAATCAAACGCAAGACATCCGTTTCAATTCAAACGAATGCCAAAATTCAAGATTTGATATGAATTCATTGGATTTGCATTTTTTTTATCTAATCCGAACTAATCCTGATTTTCATATTTGGATAACTTTAGGTTTGTTAATTTATTGATATTAATATGAGTTTACAAATTAGTCTTATCAAACTTGTGACCCGACTTGATCAAATTTGAAAACAGGTTGGGTGGGTTAACTTTTTATTATCATTTAAAAAACAATCTAACTCATTCACAAAAGAGGTGGATTAATGGATCAAAGAATTTAAATTTATTTATTATTTTTAAAATCCAGTATTTATTTTATCTGTTAAAAATTTAATAATGTCTAGATTCATGTACAGATCATGTGAAAAGCATACTATTATTGCAAATCATGAAAGTTGGAAAAAAAGGCTGTGATGTGATCGAAATTGATTCAATGTTGTTTGATAATCACCTCAGACAATAGAATAAAGAAGAGATATCACAGAAATCACAGGAGATCCGTCATATTGTTAACCATGCCTAGTTTAAAATTAAGCTCATTAGGAGAGTAGTGACTTTTCTCAGTTTTCTATCATGCCTAGTTTCAGCTCACCCCTGAAGGATATACATAGTGAACTAGAACTCTTTAACTTAGTTAACCATGCATGGTTCTATGGATCATCCTAAGATTTGAAGTTCACCTACCTTGGTTTAGGTACCCCAATATTTGGATATTTGAGTCAGGACTCCCCGTAGGGGTGAACATGGAAGGAGGAGAAAATGAATTCTCTAGTACTGTTACATCATCATTTGGAATTAGGGAACTGGTGGTGCTGTGGAATGAGGACCTTTCACTTGCATGCCCATTTGAGGATAGAATGCTGGTTATGGAATTGAGGAATGGTTGTTGCTTTGGGGAGGGAATAACATAGTCTTTCTTTGTTAGCATCTGAACTACTTCAGACATGGATGGTCTGAGAGTATCAGAATACTGTGTACAAAGAAGGCCAGCTTGGATTGCATTTGATGCCTCTTCTGCCGTAAATTTGCCATGTAAAGTGGGATCAACGGATGATGTGATAATATTTGCATTGTAATTCTTCCACACCTGAACAAGAAGAGATAAAAAGAACAAATTACTAGCTGCTAATGAAATTCACTAATCCCAATAAGTTAAGGAATGAGGGATTGTAAATCTTACACTGTGGAGTACTGAAGTTGACTCTGGTATGTGATCACTGTTTTTCTTACCACAGACAATTTCAATAACCAATACCCCAAAAGCATAGATATCTGCCTTCTCTGTCAATTGTCCTTTGATAACATACTCAGGAGCCATATATCCCCTGCCGTAAGGAGTTGATTACTTGATTTTATGTATCAAAAGTGAATTTTTTTTATTGAAATTCATTAGAACTTTGTTTATCATTTCTATTACTAAATTATTAAGAGATTGAGATTCCAAGGAAACGTTTTTACAAATGACTTGCTGCTTTAAATATTGCATGGCATGGATATCAGCTATCAATGTATCTAAGAAGGGCTAAATCTGAAACGAAAGAATTTTTGTACTTACAGTGTCCCGGCATTTCCTGTGCTAAGATGAGATTTGTTTTCAGCAACACTACGAGCAAGACCAAAATCAGCTAATTTTGGATTAAGATTCTCATCAAATAGAATGTTGCTGGACTTTATGTCTCTGTGAATAATCTTTTTTCCAGGGCCTCCATGAAGGTATGCTAAGCCCTCAGCTATCCCGCATATGATTCGAAACCGTTGTTCCCAGTTCAGAGCATTTTCTGAGTTCTTACCTGCAAATTACAAGGAATCTTTTCTCAGTTTTGAAAATCAGGAGGGAGAAAGATAGAAAAAGAGAATAAGTTGTATATACAGTATGTTCTTTTCCCCCTTCAAAGTTAAGCTGAATTTCACAAGATTAAATTGCGCTAGTTAGTAATCAATAACAAAACTTAAAAGGCAAGTCAACATGAAAACCATGATTTTTCTCCAAGAGTGTGTTTGGATAGAGAATTTTAATCGGGGAAAGTAATTTATCAGGGGATTTAAAATTCTTCAATTTAAAATTCACTGCTTGGATACTTTATATAAGGAATTTAAATTTTTAAAATTTTAAAACAGAATTTTAAACAACTAAAAATGTGAAATTTGAATTTTCATCTAAAAGGTGAGAAATTGAAATTCTCTTCTTTTTTAGAAGTTCTAAATGCACAATTTTTTGCTCCGTCTTAATCACTTACTTACTCCGACATTCACTACTCTCATGACACCACCCACCTTACGTGTTTTTTCGGTGAATGAGGTTCAAAATTTTAAAAATGAAGAAATTCAATTTCTTCGTCCAAACACAAAATTTTGAAAATACAAAAATTTTAATTGATGCATTTTAATTTTCCTGAATTTTAAATTTCCTGAAATTTTAAAATACTCCATTCAAACATACTCTAAAGCTAAAGCTATTTGTAACACTTTGACTGAATTGTAAAAGCTAGTATAGTTCATAATTAAAATAACAACCCCAAAGTCCCCATAGACCAACCAAATGTGTTTGATTAAGAATACACAAAACAGTTAAATATATCGGACAAATGTCTCTGACTAGTGAAAGAATTCATTCAAAAATCAAAATCATGCTACTGTAATTTAGAAAAAAAATACTAATCGGAGCCAGTATTATTCAATGGAGTATCGGAACTGCATATTTCCTTACTATATAATTCTATATACAAGAAGTAAAAGTAACATTTTCTTCATCCTAAAAGTGAGTATATTTATTGAAATAGCAACACATATTTATTGGTTGAATTTAAAAAATAACTAACTCTTAAACCATTTAATATATTAAATAAAATTAAAATTTATGACAAAATAATAAATCTAACAACTTTTATTGGTCACAGTGAATTAAATAATTATTTTATATGTCAAGAAACTTTTATAGGTCAATTATTATAAATCTTTTAATTGTCTTCGACTCCCACATATTAAAAAAAGTAATTATTATTATTATATATATATATATATATATAAGATACCCTTGTGTATTCAAAGTCATGAACAACTCACCGAAAAGGACTTGATCAAGATTTCCACGGGGCAGAAATTCATAAACCAAAAGGCTTTCAGGACCATCAATGCTGCACCCCAAAAGCTTCACCACGTTCTTGTGTTGAATCCCATTGATCAAGTTGACCTCATTGAAGAACCCATCTGTCCATTGCCGGGCATTAAAAAACAGTCGTTTAACAGCAACGGTCCCTCCTGAGGGCAGGGTTCCTTTGAACACAGAACCAGCTCCACCCTGTCCTATTTTGTTTGCGGGATCGAAATAATTTGTGGCCTTCTCAAGCAAATCGTACCTAAAACTGAAGCCAGCCACGTAGGCAAAACCAGATGACGCACCGCAACTGTCGCTTACTGAAAAGAATAAGATTAGCACCATTAGAGCAGAGAAAAATACTAGCATTAATATGGCTTCAGATGAGTAAGCATTACCTTTATTTCTACGCGATGATGCTATTCTTTTCCGGCATATAAATGCAGCAAGGACGATGAGCAAAAGCCCTACAATCGCTAATAATACACATGCAACGATCAACCAGACAGTACTAGGCCCTTCTGAAAAAACCATTGGAAGAAGTTAAAAGTAACTTCAAATGTAGAAATAAAACAATACCGATGTCCTGTTGTAACAATAACAGGCATGGTGTGGGGATATATTAAAGCATGCAATACACA
The DNA here is from genome assembly GCA_007407185.1 of Glycine tomentella. Classification (NCBI taxonomy): domain Eukaryota; kingdom Viridiplantae; phylum Streptophyta; class Magnoliopsida; order Fabales; family Fabaceae; genus Glycine; species Glycine tomentella. The sequence continues at coordinate 92,838 of PYAF01005012.1, forward strand.
GCTACATGCCATAATGTCATTATAAAAACTCAACATAGAAAGAAACTATATACATTTTTTGGTAAGAGTTTTTTTTTTTAGAGTTAACATGTATCTTTACGAAAAAATTATGATTGAATTAAACAATATAATATATAGACTACAAAACTCTTGCCCTAATTAATTATTTACAGTAGATAACTCAGAAATTCAAGCCACTAATTAAGTCACAGGATCCATGTGCTTGGTACTTATCAACACCAAGTATATACTAACAAGAATTATTCTAGTTCTAGCTTAATTAAAAGTTTCTGTTATATGAAACTATTTTTTTTTTGTGTGTAAATATATAAAATTACTTTAAATATTTAAGAAGAGATAAAGAAATTATAAGGTTAATTTAGTGATGAAAGAAAGAAAAAAGAGAAATGAAAGATTCTTAGTTTGAATCTCAACTAATAAAAAACTAATGATTAAAAGATAATAACATATTTATGGATAAAAAAAACGAGTAAAAAGGACCAATTGCTACAAGCACTTATCAATTAGATAATAATATAAAAATGTTAACATTCTTATTCCATTTTAATTAAATTCTAAAATTATTGTTATATATATACATGGTTATCAAAATCACGATTTAAATCGCTCAATCGGACGATTCTACGAGTTTACTATCCCCTGGCGAGTTAAATCGGAGACAGAATCGTTTTTGGAGCAAACTCGGACAATTCTACAGTGGAATCGGACGATTCCACCCAAAATCGCGAGTCCAGCCCAAGTCTGCGAGTCCGGGAGATCGAAAAACGGTGTCGTTTTGGCTTCACTGGCTTTCATTTTCCTTCCCCTAATCCTCTGTGGTGAGTGAAAACTGAAAACCAAAAGCACCTCTTCTTTTCCTCGCGATCGTCCCTTCCGCCGGCCGTTCGTGCTTCCTGTTTGTGCAGTGCAAAATCGCAGAAGAAGAAGCCATGGACGGAAGAGAAGATGGAGTGGAAAATGAAAGAAATATATTCTAGTGAGGCATGACATGGTACCATGCTGGAGGCAAATTTGGAGATGGGAAGAAGAAGTGGAACGCGCGCCGCAGGGAAGAAGAAAACCAGAGCGGAAGAAGAAGAAGAGCAGCGGAGGATATTAGGGTCATTTTTCGTTTTGGGCCAGTCCATAAGGATTTGCTTCTGGCACCCCCTTTTTTTTGCTTAATATACCCCTTGGGCTCATTTTTTGTTTGTATTTAGGTAATTTATTTTTTTTATCTGAAATAGACTCTTACGATTCTACGATTCGATTCTACGAAGCCTCCACGATTCTACGTCGTCGCGATTCTGACAACCTTGTATATATATGTTATTAACTAATTAATAATCATCTTAAAATATGTTTTCTAAAGTAACTATAACAAAAGGAAAAAACTTACTATGTTGTATACCTCTAGAATTTGTAGAATCCTTGGTGTCATGCAGTGCAACGTCGTTGTAGAACTTGCGCGTTGAATACCTCAAAAAGCAACCAGTAAACAGACTCCTACCCTGAACATTAGGCACACATTCTTGCACTCTCCTCCCCGCTGCATTCAAGCATCTCTCGCACGTCCCTTTATACAGCGTCCCCCAGCATTGCGCCAACGCAAAAACCCCCTCTACTCCGGCCACCGCGAACCCGCGCTCCGCCGCGCCCTTCGTCGCGTTCGCCACCGCCTCTGCCACCCGTCCTTCCCCGCCTTTCCGCAGCCCCGGCGACGACTGGCAGACGCTGATGTCGCGCGTGGGGTCCACGCTCTCGCGGAAGAACTAGTAGTTGTCGTAGCGGAGGAAGCATCCGTCGAGGTAGATTCTGCCAGCTGTCTTGGGCACGCACCGCGATAGCACCTGCCTCGCTTGGGTGAAGCACGTGTAGCACTCCGTGGGCCTCAGGTCGCGGCGGCACTGGCCCAATGCGTACATCGGAGGCCCGGAACCGAGGAGCGTCTGCGCTCCCCAGCCTCGCTCTTTGACCTGAAACGACACCGTGTCCATTATGGCCATGAACTTGGACGCGCTCGATCCTGGGTTCTCAGAAGCCCCGCACGTGAGACCGGTCTCGTGTATCCCAAAGTCGTAGGAAGCCGCACGTGGGATTAATAACGAGGACGATATCAGGATTAGCCAGGTACTAATAAGATTGAATAACTGCGTCATTTTTTGTTTCTCTTTTTCTATTTGTTCTGTTTTTTCTCTCAGTTTTAAAGAATGAGGATCAAGCATCCCCTGAGGTATGGTGTAAAGAAATAGAAAGAAAATGAATTGAGATGAAAGTTTTGAATTAAAATAAAATATAAAAATTTGAGTTTCACATTAATTTACTGTATATTTCTTTCAATTTTCTTTTTCTTCAAACGAACAAGACCTATGAGAGTATTGAGCTGGTGTATGCCCGGTTAAATGACTCCTTTTTGGCATTCTCGGCATGTCTTTATTAGAAGAAGATTGGGAGAGGGTATTATTCACGATCCTGGAGTAGATAGTTTTCTTCTTGATTAATTTTCTTACAGGCTTTACCCTTTCAGGTTTTTGGGTTTTTAGTTGATACAAGAGATGGAAAAAAACTATGAGAAACAAGAGGAGGAATGAATTGGCTTTGGTTTTTAGTTTTGATTTCCTTATTTGGCTTACCAGTACAATGGGATTAGGCTTGCATGGCGTAGAAAAAATAGAGTGGCACTTCACGTTCAACATGGTATTAGTTGGTTATACCTGTCTCCAGATACAAACTTATATTTATCTTCTTAATTTCAACTTATTTGGTACACATCTTCAAGTCAACCAATTTCAGGTAGTTGAATTAGCTAGCCTTTCAAGTTTTCATGGACCATACGGGAGAGGTATTATATCTACTATCTAGTCAACCAATTACAAGTACATCATGTGAATGCGAATATGATAATCATATATGTCATTAGGTTATTGTTAAATATAAAATATATACGTTATTTGATCAAAGCTTCGAGCTTGTTACCTTAACCAATAAAAGAAATATTCTTAGAATACGTAACAATTAAACCTAATTTGCCATGAATGCTGATAGCGGCATTTGGTAAAGTAAAAGTATTTTGGTACATGAGAATCATTATTTTCTGAATGATTAATACTATTTGTTTAGTTAATTATATATATATTTGGAAATATTTATACATAATTTTTTAATAATTAAAGATTGTTATTTTGATAATAGAAAATTTTAGGTATATAAGTTTTTTTAGAAATATCCCTTTATGCCTTTCTTTTAGTAAAACAGTTTTATTAGATATATATACTTCTTTAAAATTGTTTTTTTAAGTTTTTTATTTATCTTATGAGAATATTTATCTTTTTTTAATTTATAAATAAAGAAAAGTTTATAAAATACATTTTAACTCAACAAGAAAAATTAAAGTTATACAATTCTTTAGAAAAAAATTGTATGTTGGTTAATTTTAATAAAAACACGTTTTTATAAAAATATGAAAGAAAGTCGTCAATTTTTTTTTTTAAAAAATAAGATCACGATTTAAGGGTTCCTTAAAATCTAAGATTTCCATAATATCCAAACAAAAAGTGGATCTAAAATGTATTAATAACTATTTTTCTTTATTGTGATCTATATGCATAGAAAAGTAGTCAAATTCTGAGGCCCAGATTTCCTTCCCTTACAAAATCTTGCATTCTAGCGTCTTGAGGGATATAATATTTTATTAATATACAAAAGTGTTAGATATGTGGATATGTATTAAACTTTGATGGCATAAAAATTGAAAACTATGAGACTAATCATATAATCAGAATATATGCACCTTTTTTTTTTGTAACAAGGAGAGCTGAAAGCCCAAAAACAGAAACCAAGACAAAACAGATCTAGGTATAGAATGTTTAAAAAAATATTAGAGAAGGACAAAAGATTAGAACAGTTCCATGAGCAACATTAGCCAAGGAATGTTTAAAAAACTGTGTTAATAGTGACAAAGTGTCGGTACTTATTGAAAATCTGAAAACACGGCATGAGAAATTTAAGAAAGCTTGCAAAGCTGGGGTTTCTGTCCGTGTTGTGCCAAACTTGCAAAGGTTGGGACGGATCTAGGATCCTGAATTAGTGGGGCTAATTTATTTAAAAAAACATTGATAGTTATCATTATTATTATATAAGATAGTTAGATTCAAAAACAAAGATAAAAGATACAAAATTTAAAATTTTAAGATAAATATTTGAATTTTATTAAAATAAGAGAGTGCATTTATTTAGTCTTATATGTGAACTGATAAGGAGATTCAAATACATAAAATTAGGAGGTTCAAAATATAAAATTATAGGGTACAAAATATAATATTTTTTTGCATTTTATTAAAATAAGATGGTGTATTTACTTACTTTTACATGTGAATTAGTAAGGAGATTCAAATATATAAAATTATAGGATACAAAATATAAAATTATAGGATGCAAAATATAATATTTAAAAACAAATACTAGTTTATTTCAGGGGGTGCATCTGACCACTCTAACCAGTATATAGATCCGCCACTGTGCAAAGGTGAATCTGTTTTGTGGTGAATATGTTGATTAATTGTACGTATACACCAGGTTTGGTGTATTCATTTTCTTTCTTATTGCAACAAGGAAACCGCTCAAGTAGTTATGTGTGTGAAAGTGCTCATGTTTTAAATCACGAGGTGTGTAAATGAAGCAGGAATTGGGTTTATTACGTCTCCAAACTTTATACGTACGAAAAAAAGACTGATGATTGTGATACTAGCTTGGTTTTTGGAGCTTAAAAAAAATGAATTCGGGATCCTTTTCTTTCTTTCTTTTTTTTATAGCTAATTCGACATTCTTGTCATTTCTTAAACTTCTCTTGTTTAGTGGTTGAACTATAGTCCCTATCTACAAATTGCATATAGTTTAGATCTCTCTACTTAATGATTACTGCCTACAAATCAAGGAATATGAGGTCGAAGAAAACTAATGTAAATAAACAATATGGCTAGATATATAACCCATAACTGCCAAATACCCGTATCCTGCGCTTTTGAATAATCTTTGAGCAAGGCTTTTTCAAGGGGGAATAGGCTATGGAATACAAATCAATACTCACTCACTCTCACTCTCATAATATGAGCACGTTCTTCAGCAAAAATGGCATTTACAATATGGAATACATGACCCAGTTCATGATGATAGTCTCACTCTCACATGATATACCATAATTTTGAAATCTGGTTTATTGTCATCCACGCTAGTACATACGTCAATAATCCTAATCCTGTACAATAACACAATATTAACAAATAAAAAAGCTAAATAACTCTTGAATGGTCAATTGTTGTTTCTTAATTTTATACACATCTCAAAATAAAAATAGTTATTTGTATTTCTAAATGGTCTTATAGTATACGTCTAACTCAAGTAACCGATCAATGAAATACCCAAGTACCTGCAAATATATTTACCCTCGTACACATAGTAGCCCTTGCTCCTGACGATACGCCAACTGGAAAATTTACGGAAAGAGTCACTTCCAAGTTGCATTTGCATATACAAGATGAGATAAATGTTATACGGTGAAAATGTAAAAAAAAAAAAAATTCTACAGTCATTTAATAGTTCATAATAAGTTTATTAATTTTTAAAATAATTTAAATGATGATTTGTGATTAAATGACATAAAATTATTTCAACTATCAATGCATTACATTAAACTCATATAGATAGTCAAATATCAAAATTCAAAAAAACAATTATTTTTGTGACACAAAAGAGCTGGTTAATCAGCCAAATTTTGATAAATCGACGAACCTGAATCACAATTTGACGTGGAATTGAAGTCCCCACATATGCAGACCTGTCTAATCCCATCGGAGCCATTCCCACACGTGCCACCGGTGGCCTCACACGCGCCACAGAACTCATCATTCCCTTGCACGGAAAACCTCACACGTATCCCATAGGACCACCCACCAGGCCCATCAACCTTCAGCGGGGCCACACTATAGGCACTACTCTACCCTTTGCACTGAAGCTTCGTAAGGTTAATCCCCCTAATAGCCTCGTAAGGCACAGCACAGCATTCAGGTGGGCCAGACCCGAAAACGAGGCTGAGCCCAATCTCTTGTGGCCCAACATCTCCCAGGCTGGGCAGCCGAAGTAGTCCTCGCATCCCATGCCCGCGACGTTGAGGCAGGGGAGGTGCTTCCCGGGAAAACCCTGGTATAGAATCATGAAAAAACTGTTTCAATTATAAGGTGTACAAGAAATATATGTAGAACACTGTAGTTGCATTTGAACATAAATAATATAGTTTGCTGTATCATATGAATAGTTGACCATATGGAACAAATAGTTTGCTATTTACGTCTTCTTTTATTATTAATATATTTTATTTGTATTATCAATTTTAATATTTTAATTATTATTTTAAATTTTTAAATATAAAATTATTGATAGATTTTTTTTAATCAAATAATATTAGTTATATAAGTATATATAATATAATTTAAATTTTTTTAATATAAACTGAATCAAACCGAACTAATTACTAACCCAACAATTAAATCATTAATCTATTATCTCGATTGGATCAATTATCTGAATTTTATAACAGAAACCAAATAACAATATATAAAAGACAACTGGAAAAGTATAATTTTGTAGTCATATATTAATTTTATAAGAGTGTAAATTAATTTTCAATCAAAACTAAATTAAAAAATCAAGACATTGTTTATCAGGAAAATAAAATATTGATGTTGAAAGAGGAATACACCTTATGTGTGTTTCCCAGAAAAGAAAAGAAAAAATGGATGAATTAAAAGGATTATCATTAATCAGTGTTTTGATGGAGACTTACTGATACATGGTAAAAAAAAAACAAAAACCGAAAATGGAAAATAGAAGGAATAAGGATACTACCACTGCTACGCCGTGCAACTCAGTCCCAGTCTCAGTCTCAATCTAAGAACTGAAGTCCCTAAAGAACGATTCCTCGGCGGTGCAATCGTTCGAGTCCACCGCCATCCACACCGAATCAATTTCTTCGGAGATCAATTTCCCCTTTTCCGTTTCGGATTTTCTTTCGTTGCCTAATTTCTCGGCATCCAAACAGCTTCTACAACTTCCATTTCCATTCCATTGATTTTGCCGCACCTCCGATGGAAGCTCCTGACAACTCAGAAGCCACCGTTCCATATGTACGAAACTCCTCTATGTTGCTTTTGTTCTTCTTTATTTTTGTTTTTCGATTTCATTTTAACTTAGAATTTAGTTGAATTATTCGGTGTGTGGATAGCAGACTGCAAAGAATTTGAATAAAGAACCCTAGACTTTTCGGTTTCTATGATAGTTGCGTAACTTATCAATTTGGTAGCTGTATTGATTTGGTTCATTTAGCACTCAATTGGCGGTTGACAAGAACAGAAAAAGACTTTTAATTCTGAAGCATCTCTACAAAATGTATTGAATGTTTATCTTATTGACCTTGCATTGATCTAATGAGAAAACTTTCTGTTTCCCTCATGGACTTCACCATACTGAATTCATTTAACTTCATTGCTATTCTAATGCTTTCCTTAATCAGAATTCTCCAAAACTAGCTGGAACAGTTAACTGGGGCACAGCAACTGTCGTTGGAGTATTTGCAGGCATGTTATATGGCGGTAGCAAGGAGGCAGCTGCTTCTGTTGTAAGTTTTTGAGTAAAAAATATGCTTCAAAACTCTGCCTTATATAGAATTGTGAAAGTGTATTGTGTTCAACACAGAAAAAGGTCATTAAAAGTAAAGACAAGAGAATAAGTGAAAATCATTTTCTTTAAGGGACCGAATTGTTTATTCTGTAATTCAGTATGTGAGTTTGGTTTGGTTTTCTTACTCTTAGATATATGACCATGATGACTTAAGTTTGGCACTAAGGTTATGGTTTCATAGTTATTTATTTGATTTGTGGTTCCCAAGAATTATCTTTTCTTTAGCTGATTGTAAGTTTTTTTTCTTGCCAACCATTTTATTGTAAACATTGCTTGTCTAGATTATCCCAATTAATTGTGGTGATCTTAAGGAATTTCACACGTGTTGCTAGAGCAAGGATGCAGAAGTTATGTTGAAACTTGGGAGCACAGAAGACAAGCGTGAGCAATATCGATTGATGAGAGATGCAATGGAGAAACGATTCATTCGAGTTACACGGGGCTCAATAGTTGGAGGGGTACGCTTGGGAATATTCACTGCTGCATTTTATTGCTTACAAAATCTGCTTGCAGAGAAGAGAGGTGTTCATGATGTTTTTAATGTTGTTGGAGCTGGATCAGCCACTGCTTCAGCTTTTGGTTTAATCAGTAAGAAATCATACACTTTCTGTACGCTCTATATTGTTACATGGGCCGGATGATGAGAACAGTTAACTGTTCTGCTTTTTATCTCATGTTCTTTGGGGTGATATTTTTTTAGATAACGTAAAATATGGTTAAATTTCACAATTTTTGTGTTGATACATTGTTTCCCGTTTTATGTTAGTGCCAGGATCACTCCGTTGGCGAGCAAGGAATATGGCACTAGGGTCGGTGCTGGGAGCAGCATTTTGCTTTCCCCTTGGTAATGTTGTTATTAGTTGTTGAGTAGTCTTGTTAGTGAGTAAAAGGAAACGACCCAAATTCATCATTCAATTGTTTTTAAAATTTACCTTGCTTATCTGTGTTGTGGATGCATGGCTATTTATTTAAATTATGTTTCCATTAATTGTTTGGCAGGCTGGATCCATCTGAAGCTGGTAGAAATGGCTAATGAAGGCAATCCAGCTGCACATCCACACTCAGATCAGAGAGAAGTGAAGAGTGGGGTTAGTGCTGCAATTGAGAGGCTTGAAGGAAATTTAAGTAAATGAAAAGCTACTGTTAGGTGTGATACCCCTCCCACCGCCAGTACGCTTTGTCATTTTTATTTTCTCAGAGAAGTGGGGTTACTTTGAGTTAGGGAGTTGAATGGCGTTCGCCCTTTTACTGGAAGAAGTGATAATTCAATAATTTAGTTGAACGTGTTACTCAAGTTTTTTAATGTTTATTGCGCAATATGGGATTTTGCTATGATGCTTTCGGTCTAGGTGGTTAGTAGTATGCATATTCTTAAAGTGCTAATGACTTTGGATTTCAATTATTCTGGTAGCCCAGAGCCGAAAAAATAAAATATTTTAGTGGTGGTAATATCATAGTACGAGTCAACTTATGCAGACAATCTAAGCCAGGCATTCTGGGAAAGCTAAAATCAATGGAAGAGCTGATTGGGCTACTTAACCTGTTATGACTTCGGAGAACATTGCAGATTAATAATGTCAAGCCTAGCTCATTCCAGCCTGGTTTATGACTTCGGAGAACATCACAGAAGAAATAAGAGTGAGGGAAATTACGAGTAGCTCCTTTTAGTGAGGGGAGCCACCGAGGCAGTTTTGTATTCAGTTAGAACTGGGTAAAGGTTATATCCTTGTAGCAGCTCTCTCTGGGGTTTTCTTACGAAATACATTGTCCTCATAAATAGCACTATTTATTCTATAATCATCTTTTACTTGTCTCTGACAGACGAGCTGATCGCGTTAGGTTAGAGGGCCTATGAGAAAGTTCCATGCTGGGCATTACTTCTTCTGCATGTTTTATCACTTCTGAATTTAATTCGAAGGCGAGTCTTTCAAATCCTTTTAGAAATTATGTCACCAAACATGATAGAAGCATTGATGCTCAAAACTATTTTTTATTAAAAAAATCGTTATAAATATTCATTAACACTTTGGTAGGGAGAGGGGGGTATTCAAAGGAGAAAAGTAAAAGAATATTGAACTGGACCATTTAATAATGTACAAGGACTCAAGGAGATCAAGTTAAAAGACACATGCCCAACCCTAAACAACAGTATTCAAGGGAACCAAGATCATCAAAGTTTTATAAGTAGAAACATCGAAAGCAACATTTTCCAACGGTTTTCTTATTTCTCGTTGCTTCGTTTCAAAGTGCAACCACCTGTCATCAGCAATGCTCAAAAAGCAGACCAATACAATAAATGATTTACTGCTTCCCCAGATAGCAATGCCATACCAGGAATTCAAGAGAATCAAAGTTTTAATGCTTCAAAAAGCTTTACAATCAAAAGCATCAAAAGCAAAATTTTCCAACAATTTTCTTATGCCTCGTTGGTTTGGAGAATTGAAGGTTCAACTATGACTATCTGCCATTAGTTTGGTGCTCTAATATCAGCTGTGAATATAATTAAAGAATACAAAATATAGCACAAAATAAATACTGCTGCCACGAACTTGTACAAATGAGTAGCAGGAAAAGTAAATAAACAGTGACTCGCCTTTCCATGTTTTGATATTAACCAAGAATTCAAGGAACAACCAAAACAGCCAAACTAAAAAGGGCATTCAAGTTGCTTTCATCTGCCACTGCCAAGCGTATGAATGGCATTGCTCATTTATCATCGTTGACTCCAACAAAAATCCTCTTCCATATCTATTTTACTTCATTTTGCCATGGGCTCCCCCTTTGAACTTATTGTTAGTTGTGCAGCTTCTGTAAACAAGCATAAAATATTGAATTGTTGTTTACCCTGCAAAGATCCAGGGAGATTCAAGGTGAGAAGCTACAATATCATCTTTTGGGAAAATTCTTTAGACTACATCTGGCTACTCATTCCACGGTTGGCAGCCAACTAACCTCAATGTGTAGGAAACTAGTCATCATATCTAAAGACTAAGATACAAGGAGTTGTACCCAGACAAGGGTAGACTCATATCCAGGTATCACTGTCTCACTAAAACATTTTTTTCAGTTAGGCTTAATTTGGAAGTAATTGAGACTGCAGTGTACAACCGATTGAATCTACCTAAGGTATACTATGTCTACCTAAAATTTCAATATTATGCAGGATTTGGTGGGAGATATGACAGAAAGCAAGCTCCATTCATAAGAGATGTGTCTTCTACCATAACTTTATAGAAGCCCGCCAAGATTAAAAAAGGAAAAGGTATATAGCCAACTCCAGAGATAAGAGGATAATGGCATTTTGGAATTCATAATAGAACAGACATCGTGATAGTTAATAGTTTTATTTTTCTTTAAACAATGTTGTTGCTAACAAGAAATTAACTTGTGTCACATTCAAAAATAAGTGAGTATAATGTAACATTTCTTAGACCTAGCACAAAAAGGATATATAAAGAAATTACCATTAACTTTGCTACGAATTGCCCCTTCTTGTGCCTTCTTATTCGTCCTTTTTACTGCCTCAGCTGTAACCATAAAAGTTTGTTAATTATAATGAAAAGCATATGAAGATAGTGTCTGGTTCAAAACAAAATGCTGGGTAGCTTTCCTCCTAGAACAATCATGCATATGGTGTGCAACTTTGCATAAAGACAGGTATTGAAGTATTGAACACCATAATCTCTATGTACATGTTGTTATATGCCAGTTACCAGGAAGAGACTTTTATTGCATAACTAATGGTACCTTTAAATTTTCTTTTCTTATTAGCTCTCCTTGTTTTCCTTTCTGCCTTTGTAAGCTCTGTTTCTTCCTTAATATCACCCTTCCCATCAAATACCTCCTCAGGAGCCAACATAGCAGCATCTGAAACAGCCACAGGTGCAATCTACCCATGGAAAGCATAATACATTGTCAGTATATGATAAATGGAAGAAGCAGAAACATGAATTTGATTAAAAAAAATTAAAAAATAGCTCTTTACTTCTTCCATTGCCAGAGCAGGCACATTAGCTTGAATAGACATGTCCTCTATAACCTGTTCAGTTCAATTCAAGGCAAATAAGAAGACAAATTTCAAGTGTCAAGTATATTGTCTATCAAAAGAGATAATAAGAACGTTGTGCATACAGGTTTTGGAGCAAAGTTAAAATGAGAAAGGGCATCCAGCTTCAGACAGAGTCTCTTAAACAGCATGCTTGCCTGATTACAAGTACAAGTTACAAGATTCAATGTATAATTAAATACATAAAAGGATGGCTACGTAGAGTATTATACAAGGATATGAAGCACATAATAAATGAGAAAGAGACTAAATAGTAATATAAATAGCAACAAAGTAAAGCAATTGAGATTTGCACCTCATTCTTTTGTTCATCTTTGAATGACAATGGAGCAGAAGCGGGGTCTGTCTTCTGAACATATTCTTTCTGTCAACCATTAAAAAAAATCTTGAACATCACAAAATGTACAACTCCTTGAGGAATTAGTAATAGGTTTCCAATGTTGCAAATATATCTAAGAAATACGGACCTCATAAAGTTCTGCAAGACCCTGCTTGCTTTTATTGTCATCCTGTATTCATAACAAAAATGAAATGACTTGTACAAGTTAGTTACATACAGATATAGCAAGACATGACGTTGAACCTTAAAATTGATTTATTTCAGTAAAAACAAGCTTACCAACTCTTTAACTTCCCGAGGCGCTTTAGATGGCAATTTAGGAACCCTTTGAACATCATTAAAATGCCCCTATAGTAAACACAAATGTAAATTAGAAACAAATAGTGTTTGTAGGTGCTTGTAGTCTCATGTATTACTTGGTAGTAGAAGTTAAATAATCAACTCAACACACACACCAAGTTTTTACAGAAATTGTATATGTTGCCATCTATTTATCTGCTTCCATTTGGGTAAATAACTTGATTTATTATAGTAGAAGTCCAAACCATGCTAGTTCAACATATTACTTACCTCAGTAATCCTTTTCTTGATTATATCCTCAATTGAAGCTGTAACTTCTTCAGTGATTACAGGAGCAGGCCTCACATTGTGCTCAAAGTCTAGATCAACTTCCAATGCACTATTCTTGGGTCTTTTTGCAGCAGTTACCTGTTATAAATTCAACAATCAATAATCTAACACCATATTAGCAAAAAGGGCCAAGGAATGCAATCCACAAACAAATCAGGTAAAAAAAAGTAAGGGACTACTGTATTACCTCACCCTGCATAGTCCATATTTTTGGATCTATGTTAGCTTTCTCCATCAGCTCTATCTTGGACTGAATTTTTTCCAGTTGCTTTTCATGGGCAGATGCAGTTCCTTTCGTCTACATACATGTGGAAAAAGAAGGATAAGAAAGTTGTTTTCAAAATAAAAATTATATATATATATATATATATAGAGAGAGAGAGAGAGACCTGCTTGTCAAATTCCATATCATCTTCATCATCAGAATATTCAGATTCCTGAAGTACTTGAGCTTTTCTTTTTGACCCCCTTTCCTTTTTACCTCCAAAGAAGTCTTCATACCTGACAGCAACAGATGAAAAAATAAACCCGGCAAATAGATAATAGAGGAAAACCATCTAAATCAGTAAGCAATTACAAGGAGTAATATAACTAAACAGAAGTACCAAGCTAATTGCAAAACATATGACCAAGAAGAACTGAACTTAATATTAAAGCAAATACACCGCCACAAACAAACCACAGAATAATTATTATAATAATTAATTAAATAGTAGTGAGGCACAAGCGGGAGAATTTATCCTGCAGAAGAAATACTGTAAAGATTAAAAAGAGGAAAGATCACTTGACCAAATACAGTTGGCCAGACAAAACTATAGAGGGAACCCAAAACTAAAGAAATAACAATAATAATAACAACTACTACTACTACTACAACAACAACAACAATAATATCATAGCCTGCAGCAATTACTATTGACAAAAACACAAAAGCTACTTTGCTACTAGAAATCTTAAGCGTAAATGGCATACAGTTAGATTACTTGTTCTCCTTCAGTTTCCTCAAGCTTCAAATGGTTTCACATTGAGTTTTCATTGGTCTTCCTCTATTTTAACTATTAGTCTACTAGGCTATTATCAATCAAATCAACTCTTTCTATTGGGGCTTCTATTGGTCTTCTTCTCACAATGACCAAATTAGGTGTGATTTTACCATCGTACTCAATGGTGTTACTCCTATATTGTCTCTAATATATCTATTACTCATCTAGTTTTTTAGGTCTATTCTAACATTCTCACCTCAGCAACTGCAACTAAGGACAGACACAGACCTACACACTAGGTCCTAGAGGCATATGCCCCGTCAGTCACACTATGTTTTATATGTTATATCCTACATTTGTATTGTTTTTCCCTACAGCTTGCTTAATATAATTATAAATTTAAGATAAAGGTCAAATTCTTTTGATGTTATAGTAGCTTATGACTTAATGATAACAACAATGAAGAATATTAACAAAATTAAACTTTCTCCCTCAGAATATTTTTTTTAATGTAAATATAAATATTTTACAAACAATTACTTGTGTGTCAGCATTGTTCTTAGTTATATTGCTCCCAACACTACCTAAATTTCTTAGTCTGTCGTGCTTGTGCACTTAGCTTATGCTTTATTGACACTTTACCAGCAAAAAATCATTACCATAAAGCATAGATGGTCTTATGGCTACGAGGTGAAACATTAAAATCACAATAGTACTACCATATGCCTAGACCTCCTTCTTGTAATGCTTTAATATTGTTATTCACACATCACCACAAATAGTTATATCCACGAACAAGAAATAAACGAGTGATATCAATAGATATCTGTGAAACAAAGATCATTAAACGGAAGTGAAGCAATTTAAAGCTTTTATTTATGTAGTTCATTGACCCGTAAATGAAATTACAGATTAGTGAGTGTGAGATAAGTAATAACTTAGGTTGCAAGCTTAAAATAGATGAACATCTTTTTTCTTTTAGTTCTCTAGTGGGAGATTGGGAGGACAAGAATAAACACCTTGCATTTTCTATGCCCTCTGCTTCTTCATCTTCATCCTCATCATCGTCACCAATCCCAAAATCATCTTCCTAGATAAATATAATTAGAATGAGTCAGAAACCAATTAATTAATTAATTAATAAGTAATAACCAATTAAGACCAGGTTAATCTCATGATCGTGTTTAAGAACACAAAAAAAAGGGTAATGAAAACCAAACTAAGCAAAGAGCACAGACTTACCTCATCACTTTCTTCTTCGTCATCTTCCTCCTCACCTTCTCTGTCTGCCTCGCCATTCTCGAAATCATCTTCCTCCTTCTCTAAGTACTTTGTCAATTCATCTATTTTCAAGAATTTATCCTCAATGACACCACCTTCTTCATTCTCCTCCCCCTCTTCCTCTTCCTCTTCCTCTTCATCCTCCATCTCTTCTTCTTCTTCTTCTCCTTCTCCCTCCTTTACTTCATCATCCTCATCTTCTTCCTCTTCCTCATCCACTTCCTCGTCAAAACCGTCACTCTCTTCTTCCCACTCGTCTTGACTCTTCTCCTCCTTCTTGTTCCCACCCTCCGAAGGAACCTTCAGCTGAGAAATCTCTTCGGGATTTTCGACCAGCTGCTTCACGCGGCGGCTAAGGGTGGATAACAGAGGCTGCGTTTGGAGGTCGATTTGCTTCCATATCTGTTCTGCGTCGAATCCGTCCACAAGAAGTTGGTCCAGTGGCGATTTTGGGGAAAACGGTTTTAGGGAAGAGAACAAGTATTGCGATGCGGTACGAGCAGCTTCCGACAGAGCTGGGCTCGGAGCGAGAAATGACGGTGGTTCCGTCGCTTTCAGCCGCCGTAGGGCTTCGACGCCAGCGTCATTGCTAGTGTTCGCCATGGCAGGGTGCTCTGATAGTGCTACTCTGTTCTTTCGGCGATATATAGGTTTAGGGTTTTAGGCTTTTAGCCCAACGAAAAATGGTGGCACTAAAACTGTGCGTTTTGATGGGCCATTTTTTGGTGGAGATTTTCATGGACCAAATAAATAAACTTTGATTGATATTGGAAAATATTTTTATAACACGAAAATGAGATTGGAAATATATTGTCTCTTGTAATTTTGAATATATGAAAAAAATGTGAAAGATATATAAAAATAATTATATATCATGTAATATAATTGTATTTCAATGAAATTATACAATTAATTCTACAAGTAAGTAGAAACTTTTGTTTAATACAATTAAGTAGAAAATATGATTTATATTCATATAATATAAAATTGGTTCCACTTTAATAATTATTTCTATGTTTGAAAAGTTATTTTAAGTAGTTTTTGAATTTTTTTGACTAGTTGAAAGCTCGTTTGATTGTTAGATAAATAAGTTTTTTTTTAATTTTTTTTATTGCTTATAATGATTTTTAAAATGTTACTTAAAATAATATTATTTAGAATGTTAATTTTTAATTTATATATCTATATATATATTATCCTTAATATATTTATCAAATTTATTATTTACCATTTTTAAATAAATTATGAATTTATTGTTTTAAAGTTATTTTATACTTTTTAACTATTTTAATCATTAATTTTATCAAATATTTATAATTTAATAAGATAGTTTTTTAACTTCAAGTTAATTTAGCTGAACATAGCCTATATAGTATTTTTGTATAAATTTCAAAATTTTAAGTATATTTCAATTTTATTTTTTATATTTTATTCTAGAAAGCTGTTAAATTATAATATTTTAAGCATATTTATAAAATTTCAAAATATTTTAAGCATACTTTTATAAAATTTCTTCCACTTTAATAATTCTTTTTTATTCTACAAAGCTGTTAAAAAAATTAACAAGGGTTCTGAAATATATACTTTACTATACATATGATCTTAAATAAAATGCATATTAATTCAATATTTATTTAGCGATATTTTTATAAATTCTACTACTTTTGAATTGTGATAATTTTTATTACTTTGATCTTGTTTTATAGTTATAATGAAAAATATTTCAATAGTATTATTCAGTTTAGTTTTTCTATGCATCAATGTTAATATATTTTGATTGGGTGAAAGGAATATGGTGGCGAATATGACTGTAGTAATATTTACGAGAGTATACATGTTATATTAGTCACTCAACAATGTTATTTCATTATGTAATGTCAGTGGTTAAAATTGTGGTTACAGTGTCATGTGCGTTAAACATGATTGATTGATTTCACGAAAATAATACTTGATAACTTTTCAAGTAAACAAGTGTCATGATCAATTAAATTAGTCAAATTAAGAGATTGAATATGATTTAAAAGGTAATTTAGTGATAAAAATTCGATTTAATAATCAAATCAAAGATTCTCTAATGCAAGAGTAACAAAGTCAATATATATGTCTTTAGACAATGTTCGTCATATCTTAGTTTTTTTTTTTTTTTTTTTAAGATCTTAGTTAGATAGGTTAGATCTCAAACGAGGTCATTCAAGCACTATACCTATCTAATGAGATCATTCATACTTCTCATGTATGTCAATGAGAACTTTGTTGCCTATCTATTAGTGGCTAACCGTATAAAAAGATTTTGACCCATTAAAAATAATTGTGCGTATTGCAGAATAAGAAGTTACTTAGAAAAAAAGGTTAGAAACACACTATTTTTAATAAATTTTATATTTTATTGAAATGTATTAAACTTTGATTCAATAACAATACAAAAATACCTATAAAATTACATGTGAAATATACATATTCCTGCCACTTCTCAAGTTATAAAAATGTGAAAGATAATTCTTTGTTTTCTTCTGCCATCCTTGAATGCGTCGTTTCCAATAATATACTTGCTCTAACATGATCAAAATAATGGCTTGTTAGAAATATTAATGTTTATTTCTTATAGTTTAATGATTATGTATTCGTAAGTATAAAATAGTTTGAGTTATTTAATAATAAATTATTATTATTTGACTTTTAAAATGATTAATATAAAATAATAATTTATAATTAAATGATAATTAGTGTATAATCATTTTTTTCAATTAATTAAGTAAACATAGTTTTTTTTTACTGAATTAAGTAAACATATTTACTATTTTAGAACTATTCACCAACCCTCTCCTATGTCATTTTCCTAGGATTTTGTTTTCCGTATCTTTTTCTCTTCTTTTTTCTTAGGATGAACATTTTTAAGGATGTATTTAGTGTAGAGGAAAAAAATATAATAGATAAAAATAGAAGGAAGATAATTAAAAAAAAAGAAATAGAATAAAAATAAAATAACATGTTTTATTGTTTGGTTTAAAAAAATAAAGTAAAAATAATATTATAAAGTTGTTTAATATAAATAAAATAGGAAAAAAGATAGTTAATTAACTGTGCAAAATATTATTGTGTCCCTCTAAGAATTGTGTTGTGATTTTGTAAAGAGTAAAAGCAAGGTTAAAAGTCTTTTTCATCGAAAATTTTACTATCCTTGTTCCGCCTGTCACACCTACGTGGTTGGAGAGAGAAACTAAAACCGTGGGTTCGCACATTTGTAACGTATTTCTCTTTGAAATTGTCCCTTCCAAACTTGAACACCTCATTTCCATCCTCAGCATATTATTTCCATTGTTGGAACCAAATACAGCTTTAGTTAATTTTTTCAATCCAATAACATTTTTTTATTATATAAGATTCAAATTCAAGATTTTATATGAAAAACCTAACATTGTGACATTCGGACAAATGACTTATTTATTGGTGATCTTTTTCTCTTTTAATAAAACATTTTTTTTCCTTTTACTTGCTCCCAATGCAAATTGAAACCCGTGCAAAAGGCACGGGTGCTCTTCTAGCTAATACTAAACGATAACCCTAGAATCAATAAATCAATGCACTCCTGTTATTGTTCTTAGAATTCATGGTCTATTACATTACATACATGCCGACAGAAAGTAACGGCCAAAGTTCTCCTTGCCTATTCACCATTAATTTTCCAAAAAAAGAAAGAAAGAAAAAACTATATACTTTGGTTTGCTGTATATTTGTGCACCTCAATATATGAATCCAAAAATATAATCTTTTTTTACTATTTTCTTACTACTACTTCTCTTCCCTTTTTCTACCAGAAAATTGTTGTTGTTCTTCTGAAAATTGAAGCCCGTTTATGTGTCACATAGGTACGAGTCAGGGTACCGCGTCGACAACACGCTGTGCTTCAGCTTCATTATCAAAGCGAACATGCCATAGCACGGAATATGCAGTAACGCCATGGAAAAGTAACTGAAAAATCAATTACAAATCAGTGAGAAAGAGACATCAAAATATCCTATATCAACAGTTAATTATCAGAATCTGATACCTTACGGACACTAAATAAAATGAGATGAAAAAGAAATAAGAGAAAAGAAGTTATACATCTAATATCATGATATAAAAAATTTTACGTATTCATTCAATCATAATTAATCATATATAATAAATTTATTAATTTTAAAATAATTATTTTAAAGTAATTCAAACTATATTTTATAATTGATCACAATGTTTTACACTCTCAGTTATTTATAAAAATCTACAAGTAATATTAATAACTTATACCATAGTGGAGCATAAGGGGATGACAAATCAAGAAATGGATATGGCCACCTGTTTTTCCAGGACAAGAAATTAAAATATATTAGACAATGATGTCTAAGATGTTTTCCATACTTTTCAGTGTTAAAAAAACAAATGAGGGTTATTACCAGAGTTTAACTATAGCATGAACAATCCACTGGAATATGACGTATGTGATTGTCCACATGCAAAAGTATCCTATTCGAAACCAAGGGAACCTCTGAAGAGGATTAAAAAAAGGGTAAGAATTCGAATATGCATATACAATGGAAGTGGTCAATTAAATGGAATAAAATCTAGAAACTCGCCAGGGAATTTAAAGCCGTATCGCCCAGTAGGAAAACAGCATTGATGGTGTGCATACTGATTATTAGCTGCAACACATGACAATTTGACTTATGATTTAGCACTCAATCATGTCTCCTCTTTTTTTGGTAAGAAAAGGAAAACATGTATAATACAACTATCTATGCTTAAGTATTAAAAGAAAATTAACAGATATGTTGAGTCATACATGGTACTTACCAAATTTATGTTGTAATCTTTGATGGTTAGGAACGGAACAATAATAAACCAAAACACACAATCTGTGAGCATTACAGCGCCGGCAATCATCTGTTCAGAAAAAAACAAAAGTTAATTTAGGTAGCCAATGGCAAAAGCTGTATTACCCCCACTTTTATAAAAATGTGTCATCTCATTTGTCATTAACTTGATGCTAGGTTGAAAATGTTAATGAAGAGTAAAAAATGTTTGGTTCCACATTTTTCTAAAAGTTAATAGTTATAGTTTCTACATCTTTGATGTGATTTATTACTTCTCGACGAGTTTTCAAACATGCTAGATGATATACCAAAGTCGAGTTCACCACTGGTTTCTTAACTTAAAGAAATCATCCTTGAAGTTCAATCAGTTTGATCTATATGACAAGTTTACCTGGAACAATATTTGAAAGATATAACCCCATGTGCCTGCAGTTTGGCGAACAAGATGTTCTTGTGGAGCTCCTAAGCCTTTCTCATGGTTTGATGGATTAGAATTCTGTGGGGGTGTAGGAGCATCATAAATTCCCCGTTCTGCATCTCCATCTACATTTCCAACCTTATCACCACTCGCTTTTTTAAGATGTTGGTAACATCCATGCATGGAGAGCAAAGATCCCAGCTACAACATCAAAACATACAATATTAGTGTATAGCGAGATTACACATTAGATTATTAGATTATAGACATTAACAAATGAAAATTCATATATTAGGCCCTTTATGGAAGAAGTATTTACCCCAAAATAAATGGTGACTGCAGCAAAAGTCCACCTGTTTCAAAGCAACGAAAAAAAAAAGAAGGAAAAATCAATAATCAAATGCCAAAAAAGATATCCCTGTCTGATAGCTTAATCAATACAATAAGAGGTGAAAGACGCTTTTTTTTTTTTTTTTGCTTTTTTTAAACGGTAGCAGCTTCAATTGGCATTTTAAAAAAGGTAAAAAAAACACTTGTTATTTTAGACACACAAACAATGATCACAAAAGGGTTTATGAAAGCTTCATTATTTCCAAGAGAAGAGAATTGATTGCACTGCTACAAATCCCTTCATCTGGCAAAAGTACTAGCTTCGTTTTGGTTTGAGATTAATTAACTCTGTTTTAAGTTTAATAAGCTTTCAAATTCGTGTTCCAGCCACATACTTATTTCATGTTCCATACCAACAAGGCGGGATGACTCTTAAAAGTTAAAACAGAACTATACACATACATTGGCCTAGTTTGGAATCAAACTTCTCTGGCACAATAGAAAAAACTTAAGATGCATAAATTAATTTTAATTTACAAGTTTAATTTATTTTAACTTCTAATTTTCTTCTTTTTTTCTGGTAAGTGTTTATTGAGAACTTTATAGTAACTGGACTGTAATCCTAGATATGCAGAGAGACCCTATCCATATAATGTGCATTAACTAATTTCAACGGCATTCAAATTTTGACATAAGGAAATTCAAAATGGATGAAAACTCACTGAGTGTAAAAGTAGAAAATGCTTCCTCCATCCTCAGTAGCAGTGAGTATGAGAAGCACCAAAAGCACAACAAAGGCAAAAACTCTAAACCCGAGCAACCAGACAGGGTTGATTCCTTTCAAACAAGGCCTCCAAATTTCATCCTCGTACAAAGTCGATGATGTTTCTTTCTCTCCTTCCTTGTTACCATTTCTTGTTGCTTTCTTCCGTGAAACTTCATACTTCAATATAATCAATGAAGAAATGATAGCTGAAAACAGAACCAAAATGGCACAAACCAAAACCCTCCAATTCAGCCAATAACTTTGTGGTGTTGTATCCGCAGTCATAATCGGTTGCCACGTGCCTTTTGGAGAGCCTGTCACAAACCTCATTTCGTTTTACTTGAGATTCTCTCACAGGTAAGTAGAGATATATGGAGATGGTGTTGTTAACTTGTTATGCTTCCCCTTAGGAAAATGTTAGAAAACCAAATGCTATTGAAGAATGAAAAAATAGAATGTAATTATGATGGCTCTAAGGGAACAAGAAGCTATCAAATTAAATAGAACTGAAACATTGGAATGAGTTATGGGGGGAGGACCATTCTTATTCTCTGTGATCAAAAGTGGAGCCTAATGAGAAAGTTACACATGACATGGATTTGTCATGCATTTCAAACCAGGAACAGCTGCAAAAGTTTTGGGCCAGGGAGAGGACTAAAAAGGTTGAACTCTTGACCCGTTTTAACCACATTAACTAATCGTTTAATTATTGGATAAGGTGGAGATTCTAAACTTCGGGTGGATTTTGCACATAAAGATGCAACCGACAAATGTTAATCGGTCTATAAAGGAAAAAAAGAGGCAGCTAAGTAAAAAAAAAGGTTGAATTGAAACTTGCAAGGTAAAGCAAAACAATGTGGAGGAGTCAGAAGAGATGCTTTGCTTCTTTGCTTTTGTATATAGAAAACTATTAAAGATACTAGAGAGAGAGAGAGAGAGAGAATGGAAAGAAAAGAATGGTGTGCTTGGAGCACAAGCTTCTTCTATTACTTTTGTTGTTATCCAACCAAAATCCTATTGCAGCCTTGATCTCCGTATTCCCATGCAAATTTTAAACTAGTCACGAGTCATATGACCCAAAAGACATGCATGTTTCTGTGAACCCTTCTTGGGTTAATAATCTTATTATTATTTCTTTTTTAATGACAGTGAGAAAGACAGAGAAAAGGGACCAGGGACAGGGTACAATTGTATTTGGATTTTGTATTGGAATGCTTGGGGCTAAGATGCTTCATGTTTTCCAAGAATGGTTTTTTGCCTAGCATGAGTCATGTCTTGCTGAAAAAGAAAGAAAGTGCTTAACTACCAGAGAAAGGAATGACAGGGGAAAAAAAAAGGTAGAATGTATTTTTTATTTATCAAAATATCTCAAAATTCAGTTTTACTTTCTATAAAAAATTAATCAAAGTTGGTGAGATGAAAAGAGGATAAATTAATACAAAAAAAGAAAAAAGAAAAAAAAAAGATAGATGCTCAAGGGGGATGACACGATGCATTTTAAGTGTATGGAACATAGGTAGGATCAAGGTTTGCTACCAGTGATACAGAACGTGATTACTAATGAATCAAATGGAGAATGTCTATTACTATTATTAGGGACACATTCGCAATCATCAAAGACTGATTTGGGGAAGAAATAAAGTCTGACTCGTTATGCATGAAGGAGAGCAGCCACCGTGTCTTGGTAAGTGTTTCCAATTAGAGAAGTTGTATTTGAACAAATGTGTATAATTTTTTTATAACAAAGGAAAAAATCAAAAATATAAACTAAAATAAATAATATTATAAAAATAATATAATTATACAAGTGTTAAAAGATAACTTAGGGTGCTTTTCTTTAGGACATTGAACGGGGGCCCACAGGTGAGACCAGGCTTGACTTTTAGTAGGGCAGTGACTACAAATATGGGGGTTTCTCACGCTTGACAGCTGGAGGATGGCATTTTTGGTAAAGGCTTGGTTTTGATTTTTGAAGTGCCAAACACGCTTCTACTATGCTGCCTATGCATAGAAAATTAGATATGAGGTAGGGAGACAAAGGGAGAAGAAAGCTAAGACAAAAGCATTTGTAGAGATGAGAAGTAGTGGTTTTGCCTATATTGGGTTATGTTTAGATATTTAATTGTGAGTAAAACTAAATAGAATAATTAAAATAGAGTGAAATAAGACAAATTTACCATTTTTTTATGATGGTATAAAATTAAAAATTAAAAAGCAGTCTCGATTCATATGCTTATATTGGAAAAAAGGGAAAGAAAAGTTTTAGATGAAAAAATAAAATGTATTTTTAACATGTTCTATTGTATTTTTAATTTTTTTGAAACAATTCAAATAATATAGTTTAATATTATTTCATTTCGTTTTTTTTAAAGAATTTTAACATAACTTTAAAACTTTTAAATTTTTCATCAAAGTTAATAAGACTTTGGAGGAAAAAATGAGTTTTTAAATTAATTAATAGGAAGATAAGTTCCTCAACTTTCTGAAAATAGAAAATCATGTTCTTACATAAGTCATGATTCATGAATGTTCAGATAAAGAAAAATATCTCTCAATTACATCACACTTCAAAACATAGCATTTTATATTATCATAAAAATAGGTTTCTATGTTTAACAAACTAATTAATTTTAAAGAGAATGTTTTTATAAAACTTTCTAAAACATTTTTTTATGAAAAAATATTTCCCAAAAAATAAACAAAAATATACATATAGACAATGGAATGTGGGTTAATTGGTGGGTCCATTTAGTAAATTTTTTGGAGATGCTGAATTAGGTGGATTGGGTACTTATGAGGTGCTTTAGTTGAAAAAGGTTTAAAAAAATTATTTGTGCATGTGAAACTCACTTAAGAATCCTAATGAGAGAAGACGAATTGGAGTTTCTCTTACACATTTGGTAAATATAATTCCAAAAATTTTATTTGTGTAGTTTCGAAAATATCATTGCTTAATATTATAATTTTGGAATATAAAATATATTGAATTTTGAGAATGAACATATACCGGAGATATTTTTGAAAATAAAAAATAGATAATGTATTGTTTTTACGAAATTAGATATTGTATTTTATTTATATAAAAAAAATACATGCAAAAGTACTTCTCTCAGCCGTACAAGTTAGATAAATTCCGCCCTATCCCAAAAACACAAAACTAACCCAAATGCTAACACAAGATTGCACAAGCCCTATTTTATGAAATACAACCAGATACTCATTCTTTTGTTTAAATTAGGGGTATAGGTATGACTAAGTGCATATATCAATTAATACAAAATTGTTTTAATTTGATTGAGTCTTAGGTTAAAAAAAAAAAAGAAAGAAATATAAGCAGGTTCAAGCTGATCCGATCCGGTTTTAACACTATATTTTTAAAAAAATTATATAAAATTTCAAACAAGCATATAACTTTTTCATAAACTCACAAAACAGTAAAAATGCTAATTATTTTCTTAAATTAACTTAATATAAGTTAACCGTGAACAAGTTAATAATGAACGCTGATTTTCCTTATTTGTTTTTCTAAGAGACACACAACTCTTATACTTCATCTAGATTCTTTAAAGTATTTACTAAATAAGTTGTTTATTCTAATTTTGTAAATCTTATAATTTTACATAAATTTAAACATTTTACATGAAATTTCACTCAAATGCTAAGGTTGTTGAAGTGAATGATTAACTTCATTTTACAAGTCCCATAATGCTAGAAAAATATATTCTCTGACATAAACTTGTTAAGCAATAATTGCTTAATATAAACAACGGGTAACGTCATATAATCTATTTTAGTGGGGAAAAAATTAAGCAACTCAAGTAAACACTTTCATTGAAAATGTTCTTAGAGTTTAGATCAAGTATATGTTGGTGGAAATTATAAAATGTAATAGTGATTAATGAATGTGTCCTGTAGTTATTCTAAGGTTAATTTGGTGGTTAAAGACCCAAAGCGGTATTTACCTCATCAGCTGCCTGGTCATCGTAGTTAAATTACCTAATCAATTGATTCAATTCTGCTACTGGTTTCTATAAGTATTGATTTCTTTCTTGATTTCAATAAAATACAAATGTATGCTGATCAAATTTATCCGTAATAATAAGATATTTTACACTTAATTAATAAAACAAGTAGCCTGCTTCAATACTTTGGAATGGCAATGAGAATGATAATAATTTACATGTTGCAGAAGGTGATGCAGCAGTTCAATTTCAAATAATACAACCTTCATCATCTCCAAGCAGAGAGAGAGAAAACGGGGCAATGGCCACATTGAATGATCGTGAGCCTACTCTTTCAACATGGATCATCTCATAATCACCTTCCTGCATTATGATATAAAAGCCTGTTTTTATGGGGGATATGATGGAGACGCATCTGGAAATCCGTGAAAGTAGAAATGCATCTCGAATAAAACATGCAATGCAACAACCAATGAATCCAAATTATTGAGTGCTATAGTTACAATTCTCCATCAATTTTCACTTGATGAAGAACCTAGGAGTGCTGCATGGCTAAAATCATGATTCCAACTTATTCACTTATTCTGTAGTAAAATTGGTTGCAACCATGAAACAATCACCCACACTGAAGCATGTCAAAATATGTGCTTCAATAAGGCTTTTACTTTGGCTTTCTTTTTCCTATGGTAAGATCTGTTGATTATGCAAATAATGGCAGTTGATCGGATAGAAATCATGGCAGCGTTGCATCCACTCAACTTAATGTCACGTATGTTTATAGATAAGAACTTCTACAGAAACCCAGCACTGGCATGTTGACAAATTAAGTATAAAATTTATTTGATTGAAGTAAATCAATCAGAATTCTTAAAGGGAATATGTAAATAAAAGGAAGGAGGAAGCCCGGTGCTTTTATCTTTCTCCGTGGTTATAATTATATACTATTTGATTGCACAATACCTAAAGTATTGGAATCTCTTATGCTTCTATTCGATAGAAAGGTATTATTACTATCATCAATTACAAAACATCACCAATAATGTTATAATTTATAAGGGTACACCTTACTCAAATCAATTCTGACTACCCCAGGAAATTGCAACAATAAAAATCTTACCATTCTACCATTTGGTGTGTTCAGTGGGCATGCTGAAGAGTATTCAAAACTATTCCCAGGAAGTATTAATGGCTGTTCACCAATAACTCCAATTCCCCTGTCATGTGGAAAATGAAGTACAGAAGTTATGTTGAATTTGAATCCCTTTGAGTTTAAAACAACAACGGTCTTTTTCTATTAAGTGGGGTTAATTGACCAGGATCAAAGTATTTGTGTTCTGTCATTAACTATGTGCCCCACGGGTTTAAAAGAAAAAACAAAAACACTTTGGAATCATAACAACAATATAGCAAAAGAGAAGAATAATTAACTTACCAGACATTTTCCGTTTTCCCATTAGCATCAGTTATAATCCAATGCCTTCTAAGAAGTTGAACAGGGTGTTCAGAGTTATTGGTAATTCTTATTCTATATGCAAAGAAATATAGCCCCTTTGAAGGCTGACTTCTGCCCTCTATATATACACTCCTAACTTGAACCCTGATTCCCTGAATAAGTCACAATTAAATGTTAAGATTTCCGATTATTTTTAGTGTGTGCATAAATTACCCAATATCTCATAAGAAATACGCATTTATATTTTTTTCCTTGAAGAGTTTGAAGGAAAATAAATATAGTTTTATTACAGATCATTGCAAACCAAATTAGAAGACAAATTGATTTCTACCAGAGAAGAAAAGCCACCACCACATCAATAATAGCCTTATCCCACAAGGTGACTAGAGAAGAAAAGAGATCAGAACACATTAGTAAAAGGGCTGATAGAAACCTAGTATTTTATTACAAAGAATACGGAGAATCTTCTCCATTTCAGCCATGCATATCTTCGAGGGTCTGCATCTCCTTGTAATCAAATGCCCCAATTTCCTTTCAAATGGATAAGATAAATCTCTCTTTCTCAACCTCTCCCTTTATTTATATTTATGTTTGGTAAAACTAACTGAAAAGCTGAAAGCTTATAAGCTAATTGAATTTCTTTATAGGAAACTTAACTTATTTCTTCAAACTATCTTAGCCCACTAACCTTATTAAATAACTTTCTGACTAAGACATCTTGCAGGGGTATTCTGAAACTTAGGGAGAAATCATGAAAGACAAACTATTCCAACAGAGATACTAGCGTTTCCATCTTTGAAGACATGGTCAACATCAACATCAACAACACATTTAACCCAAGTTAATTAGGGTTGGTGGTCTTTGAAGACATGGTATTGAACTAATATTTTACCAGTTCAATCAACTTAAAAGACCGTTTAAAAAAGGGAAGTTGCTTTCCTTGTTAATTGTATTTCTCTTGAGATAGCTTACTTCAAGATAGAACTATCTAGGAGACAAAAAGTATTAACTGAAAGTAGGGATCATACCAATGTTGTAGCATCACTGCAACATTTTAAAAGAGAGTGTGGAGCAATTTTGTTTAGCTCATCACGATAACTAGCAGCATCCTGGAAAGAGAGAGGAAAAGGTGTCAAAATGTAAAATTAATAAGGGAATCATACCTCAAAACACACAGAAATATAGGTCACGTTTTGTCAATTCAAGGTGAAAGATGTGAGGACTGAGGAGTGCTGATCTGATAGAGGGTTGAATGTAGAGGTATGAAAGTTGAGATATGTACTTATTACACCATTTAGTGGTTGAATTGAGGCTTGAAAGGAAAGTGTTTATTGAATTTTGAAAAATTGGATCACAGACATAACAATAGTCCAACAAATTCTGAAAGCAGTGTAAATTTGTCATCTGTCCTGTCTAACTTACCGAGAGGAATGAGCAAGACAAATTAAAATTCAAGCAAGGTGGTGCTACTGCCATCTCAAGCACAGAAACACTTATTTATTATATAAAAAGCACTAGTAAAACCAACTCTAATGAAGTTGCTTATTGGTTCTTAAAGTTAAGCTACTTGATAATACCATTGGAGCAAATGAGTTTTTATAAAAGTTACTTATACAAGCAACTTGCTTAACCATTAAAAAGAAAATCTTTCCAAATAAAAATAGTTATAAGTGAATTCTTGTGAGTGGAGAATTAACTTAACTTCAAAAGGAATTAACCCAAACTGAATTTTGATTAAAAGTGTAAAGTAGTTTTACACATCTAATCACAAAAAAAAAGTTACATATTGGATGAGAAACTGGCATGAAATTTAGAGAAAATAAGCTATAGACTAAAAGTGTAAAGTAGTTTTACACATCTAATCACAAATCACCACGTATAGTAAGTTTATTGACTTTTACAATAATTATCTTACAAGGCATGGTTTCTGATTGGTCGACGGTGTAAAAAATGTTATACTAACAAAGCATAGGCATTATTAGAGTCTGAAATTTACCTAATAAAAAAAGGGCTTAACCCTGAGGAGATCTACACCAATGGATCACTGAACAAACTACAAAAGTGAACCTAACACCAAACTTTAACTCAAAATCCAAGGGAATAGAACACTGGGGAGACAGGCCTCAGGCACACCACATAAGTGAACTAACACCACACTTAAAACCAAAACTTAAGGTCTTCTCCTTGTTTGCCAAACTTTTTCATTCTTATCTAATATGGGACTTCGCATCACACTTGTATTCTAACAATGATTTTAAAGTTATGTTTTTTGGTTACCCTCCAAAAATATGTTTGAGAGTAAAATTGTATCTGGAAACTAAGTTTTGGAGAAGCAAGACTCCGATACTTTTGCAAACTCAGTTTTCAAACTTAAGTTTAACAAACTCGAGTTTACAATCTTTAATGCAAACATGCACTAGTTAGCACAACTCGAGTGCATAAACAATTCATTAGGCACTCAACCACATAATAATAGACACCTGAAATCTCTCTTCAGCAACCGCTTCCTTCAATAGTCTCCTCAGACGCAAAACAGGCTCCTCGTCCTCAAATAGCTTCAACGAGTCTCGAATTCTAGCGGCTTCCTTGTAATCCTAAAGAATATAACCAAAAACGGTGTTTATCTCCAATTTCAAATTGCACAAGTAAGAAGGAAAACAAGAAACTAACTAACTAACCTCGGATTTAGCAGCTACTTGCAATTGTTGCTTAAGAAGAGCGTAAGTTTGGGTCCGAGAGAGAAACGAGCTTATGCTACTGCTACTGCTGCCACTGTCTCCCTCTGAAGTACACGCTACGACGACACTCCTTCTTCTGCTTCTCACTCTCGTCTCTGAACCCAGCAAAAGAAAATTCGCTAAGCTACTACTCCTCAGACTCATACTTAACGATAACGATTGCATTTTCCGATCGATGCTTCCAATTTTCCCCGCAGCACAAACCTATCCTATCAAAATCAAATCATCGTACCACACTACTGTGCAGGGGCTACTGCAACGCAACGCAAAAACCTTTTCCGCGGCTAAAGTTAAATTAAAAATGTAACTCTGCAAATTCTATATGGTTATTGTTGAGGGTACATACTTGCGTTTAATTTCTGAGAAATTAATTCCAATTTCCGACCATGATTATATACCAGTTCTTGCATTTCGTTGAGGGTATTATGGAAATTGTACTATGTTGTAAAATATTCCATTTCGCCTTTTATGGATTGTATCCGAAACTCTGAAGTCTGAAGAACCACAATCCATTTTTGTTGTGTATGGACATGAAACATACACGTGCCGCAAATAGGTTAACGCAGGATATTTTGTCGATGGGATTTTGGGAAAGGGTTATAGAAAAATATGTGAATGTTTATTAATCTCAATTTTCAAACGTGGCGCAACGTCTTCCATGGATCTACACTTTAGTTCCCTTAGGTAATACTTACTAATAGGTATGATTAAAATAAAGATGTGAGACCCGACTTGCTATATTTTTGAAGAAAGAGAGAGGTAAAGAAGTCATGTAGGTATGAAAGTATATAATTGATGATGATTTAAAGAAATTTAATTGACACTGTCTATATTTTTATCCAAAAAGAAGTTAAGGATGAATGTTGGGTTATCAGAAGGACTATCTACAAAAGATTATGATCGTTAGGGTTTTGACCAATGAGGAATTAAATGAAGTATTACCACGTGAAGTATCGTAATATGCGAACTGTTAAAAAGTCGACAACAAGAGACAATACACAAGTTAATGTGAAATAGTCTCTCTTGTTGTATTTTCTGGTACCCATCCATTTTATAAAATATTTTTTGAGGTTTAACAATTACTACTCAATATTTAGGAGATCTCTTTTCCTGAATCCATATGTGTTTTAGTAGTCTTACTATTACCGGCTTGTCTGGAAATATGCGTATCCATATTTGTTCACTTCGACGAATATTTCATGACATTGCCCACAACTATGACATGATTTTTTCTTATCAACAAAGGAAAACTCATTGATACAAAAGGACAAGGGGTACCTAACTCTTACAAGTTACAATAATATAGCATGGCAAAACAAAGTTACATACTGTGAAAGTAAAATGAAACTAAACACTTTACTTAATTTTGATTAAATTAATTGATTTATCTTCTCCCATATTAACCAAGTACTCATCTCATTCTCAATGACAATGATTATTAAATTTTCAATCACAATCTTCGTTGTTACACAATCACTTGATGTAGACTCTATGGTCATAGACACCAAATAAAGAAAAAAGAATTTTGTCACATCTTGCAATAAACTCCTCTAAGAGATGTGACAAGCTTATGATGAAAGAGCGACTAAATTCTTTGACACTTCGCCTATAAATACCCCCATGATACCTTTTAATCAGGTGTCCATAATTCATATACTTTAGTTGTTACTCTACCAAATTTTGACTCAAGTATTGGAATCTCCAAAGGTATGTTTTTCTTTGCCTCTGGCACAACAAAGTGATCCCGATTAACACACAAAGAAGTCATCGTAGTGGTAGGTCATTACTTATTAGAGATTCTTCAATTGACATCAACACTAAAGAATAATATATTATCAACATGAATAAGAAGCCTAGGAAGAAAAAACAAGGAGTTGGAAGGTGAATACCTACTTATATGAGTTGAAGTTATTTTGAATTTTTGTCTCCCAAAATAGTATTTCTTTCATCTCTAATTATAAAACTACTTTTTTTTTTAGAAATTTGTTTTAGAATAATAGTACAAATAATTGACATATTTAATGCAATTAATTAAATCAATCATTTTTCTTAAGGGGTATGAATTAGGTTATATTTTGCAAGACATTTTAACAAGCTTCTAACTTTTATTACTAGCTTAAAAAATCATTGGTTATTCAATAAATATGTTTTTTTAGTAATTTCTAACATTTTTTTGAAAAGCTACTTGAAATTGGATATTTTTAAATATTAGTTTCTAACTTTTTATATTTTCTTTTATTTTTATTCTTAATATATTTATCAAACTCTCTGCTTACCTTTTTTATAAATAAATCATGATTTTATGTTTTTAAGTTATTTTACACTGTTTACCTGTTTCAATAACTAATTTTATCAAACACTTATAATTTAATAAGGTAATTTTTCATCTACCAACTTTTAGTTTCTAGTTAATTTTTTAGCTAATTTTATTAAATATAACCTTAGTTAAAAATATCTTATAATGAGAAACATTTTTATTAACACAATTTGAAATCTAGTTTTGAAATTTATTAAATACATTTTGATTTTTTTTTTAACATTTACCCATTAACAAAAATACGATCTGAAAATTAAGTTTTAAAAGTATTTTTGAGAAAATACCCAAAAAATGTGAAAGAAGGGTAATTTTTTTTATCACTGAAAGAAGGGTACATTTAACTATGAGGAGCAGCGCATTATCAATTGCCCTATGCTAATGTTCAGTTTGAAATAACTCAGGTTTTTTCGTGTGACAATTTTGAAGTAACCTAGTTGAAAGTTGATTATTAGCTTAGTTTAGCCTTTTTATGGGTCATTGACTGAATAAGTCAACTCGCTACTCATTTTTGCAACCACACGCATAACACATACACATAAATTATGTGAGGGTTTGAATCGAAAGAATCTTTTGAAAGTCATAAATTTTATCATGATCGACCAAAATTAAAACACACAATAATGTAGTGTTTTTTTTTATATAAAAAATGCATTATTTTTTATAATGTGATTTTAATCTTGTTTTATCTTTATTATTTATTATTTATGTATTATTGTATCACCTAAAAATGTTCTTATCATTATTGTGTGTATATATATATATAATTATCAGTTAATGCAAAATTATTTTTTAAAAATTTAAATATATCAATTTTTCTTTATTTGATCCGAACAATTTTAATTAATTCAATTTGGATAAGATTTTACCCAGTTTAGGTTTGCAATCAAATCCAAACGAATCCAATTTATAACCATATTAGATAGGATTTGTTATTAAAATAATAAAAAAAGTTTTTTAAAAAGAAAAAAATGAATCTAATAATATACAATTTAATATATATAACTCAAAAACTATTTCTTAACAACTAGTCTAATATGAAAATGTTTCATTTCAAGTTAAAAATTAAATCATATCTTATATTATAATTAAAATAATAATTTTAAAAATGAAAAAAATACTATAAAATTAGACTGGACTAAAAAGCCCAAACTCCAAAGGTTAATACACAAATAAATAAATGCTAAATAATCGGGTGGACTAGATTGAATTAAATTTTCATAAGCAAAATTTGAGATATGATATGAACTCATTGAATTTGTAATTTTTCAATTCGATCCAAATCAAAAGATTCAAACAAATTTAGATTTTTTGGTTTGGATCAATTTGGATTCACCAAGTTATTGGGTTGATCTGAAATCATGACAACTCCTATAAAAAAACTTTGTGGCTAGTAGTGATCCACTTAAACTCAAATAGGATTCTCTCTTATAGAAGACAATAAAAAATTGTATCTCTAGTATTTATGGTGAAAAAGGAAAAGGTAGGAGGGTTTATTCAAAACATAAATATCAAAATAATCCTAATTTATTGGTATACTTGGATAGTTAAATTATATTTAAACATAATTATGAGTTTGATTTTTATTATATGTAAAAAAAATTTAGGTCAATAATAAATATGTATCACTAAATAGATTAGTCTTTGATCTAATGAATTAAAAAATATCATGATTTTTATATAGAAAAAAATTGTTTAAATGGAACACATAAATCTTATTATCTTAACTAGGGGAAGAGAGATACTATAGGTCTCTCTATATATTTTAAATAAAATAAAGAAAAAAGATTTAGAAGTTAAAAAAAGTAAGAAAAAAAATAACTAACTAAAAAATAGTGGGTAGTTGTTAAAAAAAAGAATAAACTAATAAAGGATAAAATTATCTAAAAATATATACACTAAATAGAATAATATTCATTAGTTATAGATACATACATATTCACAATTAAAGCAGCCGGCTAGATATTGGTGGAAATTTTAGGTTCAATCACCATAAAGCATTAGCACCTCCTCCCATTTGCAAAGAAAGTGGCCATGAAAATTGAAAAGCAATATAAAAAGTCATACTTTACTTCTCAGACCAAAAGCAGCATGTTCTCATGCAATTTTTACGAATATTTTTAAATTTTAGTAAAAATTTGAAATATTAATTTTCTGAAAAAAAAATGATAAAACTATAAGTAATGAGTTTATATAAATGTTTCAAATATTATTAAAAATTGTATAATATACACATTAAATGTCTAAAAAATCACTTTAAAATTAAAAAAATGTTTCAATTATGAAAAAAGTAGTTCTGTAAAAAAAAGTAAAAAAGAAAATCATTACTTAATTTCCATGACATATTTTATATTAATATGAAAAAGTAGAATTTTCTTATTATTTTCC
Organism: Glycine tomentella; assembly: GCA_007407185.1. NCBI lineage: Eukaryota > Viridiplantae > Streptophyta > Magnoliopsida > Fabales > Fabaceae > Glycine > Glycine tomentella. Next base: position 127,088 of record PYAF01005012.1, read on the forward strand.
TCTTGGGCTCTACCTAACATTTGTTCTATAAAATATGGGTAAGCACACTTTTGTGTGCTCTGAGTCACTGTGCATATAGACAAATTAAAATTCTCTCGAATAAGGTAAGCATATTATTTAGGAATATTTTGAGGAACAAATTTGACACGTTTCTCCTAACAAAGAAAGAAAACAAGGAGAAAAAGAAATGCAATAGTATTAATTTATTACAGTAACAACTAACAAAAAGTGCTACCAATACCATAATGGTCCATCGTTAGAATGGAATATCCCACATTTGAATCCAGATTCATGATGCAGTCGTTGTTCTTCACTTCTTCTTATTTAGGGAGTATTTCATTATTTATTTATTAGTATTAATTATTAATTTTTTAAACGCAGCCTTAAAAACCTGGTCCAACACGTCACGGTCAAACATTGCGTTCAAGCGAGACAGAAAGAACCGCATCACTCACTCCCTTCAGTTCAGAGACTCTGTTGCGATCTCCAAAATGCAGAGCACAGTTTTCTCTCTCCCCCCTTCCCTCTCTCTCCCAAAACAACCTCTCAAACGCTGTGTCTCTGTTTCCACTTCCAAAATCAACGTCATTCTCACTCCCTCTTCATTTCCATGTCAACCATGTTCTCTTGCTTCTTCTCTATCTTTCAAACTCGCTCCCTCACACTGTCACCCCTTTCTCCATGCCAGAGCAACCTCCGTGCCGGAGACCAGCGCCGGCGAGTTCTCCGCTGGCAACACTCTGCTCAATACTCTTGAACTTGGAGCCCTGTTTGGGCTCTGGATCCTCTTCAACATCTACTTCAACATCTACAACAAACAGGTCTTAAAGGTCTACCATTTCCCTTTAACCGTAAGCACCCTTCAGTTCGCTGTGGGGTCTCTCTTCGTAGCATTCATGTGGAGTTTCAATCTCTATAAGAGACCTAAAGTTAGTGGCGCCCAGGTATGTTCATGTTTGTGTTACTGTTCTATTATATTATTTTTTTACGTTATATAAAATATTATATTATTTCCTCTGTTACTGTTTTTTTTTTTTTATCCAAATGTTAATGGTTAATTGTTAGTTTTTTTTTTTTGCTGGGGAATGGAACTTACAAAACCTTTTCCTCCCTCTCTTCTCCTTTTACTATTAAGCTAATCTTATAACTTATTCAGTTTCTGTTTTGTATTGTTGTGTTTTTCTTTTGTCTGTGTTAATGTTTGTTTGTGTTTCTTGGGTTGCAGCTTGCAGCGATATTGCCACTGGCTCTAGTACATACTTTAGGGAACCTTTTCACCAACATGAGTCTCGGACAGGTTGCTGTGTCTTTCACTCACACTATAAAAGCGATGGAGCCTTTTTTTTCAGTGCTCCTTTCTGCTATGTTCCTTGGAGAGGTTAGAACTTAGAAACTTATATGTTGCTGCAACCAGGCATTATTTTTTTTGTAGCCTAAGTTTTTGTCCCTGTTGTTTCTTTTCAACGAATTTTATGATCCGTTTAATACTGTTTATATATAGGGACTGCTGTCATCATGACAGTGGCTTTGTTCTCTTCGTATTTGTTTGTCTTTGTTCCTTTGTAGCACTTCTTGTGCAAAGTTTTTTTCATGAATGAATAAGGTATGTCAAGGGGGTCCAGCTTAGTTGGTTGAGCACAGTGAGTTGTAAATCTTCTGTTTCTTTGATTCCTTTGGATAAAAAAAAGAAGTAATGAATGAGGTATTGCAGAGCAAAAAATAAAAATAAAAACTGTTTATTATATAATGGTTATATTATGTTGTTTCCAACCTTAATCCATTTTTTACTTTAATTTTCTTACAGGCGCCTACTGCATGGGTTGTTGGTTCCCTTGTGCCTATCGTTGGTGGGGTGGCGTTAGCGTCTGCTACCGAGGCCTCTTTCAATTGGTAACGTCTCCTGCACTGCATGTCTCGTTCCATAGTTACAAAATTCTCTCAATAACTCTGTTGGGTACAACATAGTATCATCAAGGTTTTAAATTGGGGTCACGGTTGTAGTTCTGTCACGATCCTTAGCATTGCTAGAAATTATAGTCAAATGTGGCTGATGCGGCTACAATTACTGCGACAATGTGGTTGCACAGGGCTAAAAATCCTTGACATTGCAGCTGAAATCACATCTGTAGACAATTTTTTAAAACCCTGTATATCATATAGCAAGTTTTCTTTTAGAAAAAGGTCCTGTATTAATAATGTAAAAAGTAACAAACTGAATACTTACACAAACCGCATAGTCGTACCCATATCATGTGGCTGGTAACTAGGATTCCATTGAAGGGGGAGAGGAGAGAGGAAATACAAACATCTGAAAGGAACATATGTGGTCATTTAAGTTCTAATGAGTGGCATTTTCTTTTCTGGTATATCGAATAGGGCTGGATTTTGGAGTGCAATGGCTTCCAATTTGACCAATCAATCTCGTAATGTTCTTAGCAAAAAACTCATGGTTAACAAGGAGGTAATATGATCTACGAACACGTCTCAAAGTTTTGCATTTGTTTTGTACTTTTGTTGTTCACAATAATTTTTTGATAAGTATGAGTAGCATTTTATGACACTCCTATATTATTAGTATTACATTTCATCTTTTTAAACAAGCAGAAAATAACAGACATTTTGTTCTTCTCAGGAATCTATGGACAACATAACCCTCTTCTCAATAATAACGGTTATGTCATTCTTGTTATCAGTACCTGTAACTTTGTTGATGGAGGGTGTCAAATTTACCCCTGCTTACCTGCAATCTGCTGTGAGTGTTTTCAATTCTTGATGTTTGAAATTGATAGGATTTCTGTTACAATTCTCACAATCGAAATATATTATGGTGTTAAGGCTACTAATTGGTCATCATAACATTTTTCTTGACAGGGATTAAATGTTAACGAAGTGCACATCAGATCACTTCTTGCTGCACTATGTTTCCATGCATATCAGCAAGTGAGTTTTCCTTTTCTATGCACAATTGTCTCCCTTTTATTCAAAACTGTTACTACTTCCGGTTCTTTAATTTTTCATTTCGTGACCATTAGATTTAAACATCAGTAAATGTTACTTATGGAAAACAAGAAAAAAGAAACAATTTCTTTAATATTTCTTTGCATGGTGTACAAAACTTTCTGTTGACAATATGATAACATTCTAACAAAAAACTAACAACTAACAACTAACATTTGGCCGAGAAAAAAAGAAAAGAAAAAGAGTGAGACAATATGACATAATGGCTACTACGCTGTGAGATAGTTTGTTTGCTTGTATTGCACGTCATTTCATTTCAGCATGGTATTTGAATTGGAGAAATTGTATTTGTAAAATAAATTTGCGCAAACTTGTGTAAATAAAAAGATAGGTAGGAAGAGAAGAGAGATAAGTATGGGATCAGATTATAGATACAATGAGCAGTGATAGCGAGAATCAACAGTGTTGTAAGTTGTGGTGTCCTGTTTTCTAACAATCTTATGGAAAGCATGTTAATGTTGGAAGAGAAATTCAATTTTTACAACATTTTTGTATAACTTTTTTTTTTTTTTTTCAATTAAGAGATAAACAAGGGAAATAGAGAACGGTGAGATAAAATGAGCGATGTAATGGAGAAAAATAAAAAGAAAATTGAAGTTGTAAAAATGCGTTATAAATCACGTACCTAAGAATAGTACAACTCATGTTAGAATCAGCCGCATTCATTGTTGAAAATAACTTGACATTAGGAATGCAACATGTCCACTTTTAATGTGCTTCTGACCATTTTAATAGAAATAGAAACACTTCTTACCTAAGTTCATCTTGAGAATTGTGTGCTTTTGCCTAAAAAAAAGAATTGTGTGCTGTTAAAGAACTGTGTGCCTACGCCAAATGAAAATGATAGTGAAATCTTTTTCATATAAAATCATCATAAAAGAAAAAGTAAAGGTATATATGAATAAAGAGCTTACTCTTACTAACTATTTATTATATATTTTTGCGTGGTTCTTTTCAATGATAGTTTTTTTTATTCCTTAATGATGTAGGGATAATTTTGTTTGAATGAACTGTGCAGGTTTCTTATATGATACTGCAGAGGGTGTCACCTGTTACCCACTCTGTAGGAAATTGTGTGAAAAGGGTTGTGGTCATCGTGAGCTCTGTCATCTTCTTCCAAACACCAGTATCACCAATTAACGCATTGGGTAAAATTGCTATTTTTTTCTGGTTCCAAATGGAATCATTTGAAGAACAGTGTTTAAAGTTTTTTCTTTACCATATCTCTTGCTGAGATTTTGTGGTATTCCTCTACAGGGACTGCTATAGCTCTTGCTGGTGTTTTCTTGTATTCCAGGGTGAAGCGACTTAAGCCAAAGACAACTTAATTTTCAGTCGTACAATTTTTGCCAGTTTCATGACACACTTGCTAGTTACATTTCTGATTTTTTTTATCATAGGTCAGATATAGGCATTGAGGGTTGTTGACCCTTTATTTTATTTTTTTTTAAAACAGTTAGGTCCCCGATTTTATTGTACATGTCTTAGTGGCGCCTAATGGTTCTGTTATAAGAAAGTTTTATCAACGTTTCAATTTTGATTAAGTATCACATCCAGTTGCTTTTATTACACTGTCATTTGTTGTTTGTTAGGAATGTACCTTTGTTTTGATAAAGGACAAATATCATAGAGCAAATAATGATTAGAATTAGGACGACATGTATGTGCAAATTAAGTGATTGGATACATTTGAATGAGGGATGCCTAATCAGTCAGTTCCTTTTGGTCTATCCTATTTTAGCCTGCCAAAAAATGGTCTCATGACAAGTTGGGGAGGGTTAGTTTGTTGGATCAACATTTTTTTTCCTTTTAATTTTTTTTTGTTGTCAGTTGCCTCAATCAGTTTCTGGTTGACTGAAAATTAGTTAAGTCAAATCAAGCCAAGTTAGTTTTGGTTGAGTTACCCAGCTACATTTCATTGGATTATGTCTTAAATTAGATCTATCTCAACATTTTTTGGGTCACTTACACCCTTATCAATGCCCCTCAAACCACTTATGCTACAATCATCGTTCGTTATTATCATTATTATTATGGTCAACACTATTGACATTATGGTTGTTGTTTCCATTATTATCACCACCATCTTCATATCGCTATCATCATATTAAAATAATTAATATGAATTGTATTAAAATAATTAATATAAAATATATTATAGTTAATTTTCTTTTATTGTTTGTCGGAGATGCTCTAAGTGTGCAAGTAATTTAAAGTAAAAATATTTGGTTTAACCGAAAGTTCTTGGCACAAATGATTCGACACTTGGATAACTTAAACCAAGATTTGAGGTTCGTATCCCGGCTTTAGCATGGAGTCGCAATTGAAGGTACCAATTTACTCTAAAATTGGCCGATCCGATAGGAGATTAATTAGGTGCCTAATAAGAAGTCTTATATTTCTCCTAATTAAAAATATATATATTTAGCTTCAATTTGTCTTTTTATATGAAAATGGATAACGTACCTAGACATATTTTGTTCCGACACTTCTTTGTTTCTCAAGAAAAATAATGGACAAATTGCTGATATTGGGTTGTCCATACATGAAATAGCAAAGAAATAAGAAAAAAAACCCCGATATTTTGGGGAAAATAAGATCTTTCTTAGGTAATTTTCTTTAATTAATGATCCTTTGCCATTAATTATCTTTGTTGCAACGTGTAAATTAAATATAAGTTGTTAACTCTGGTCAGTTGTTACTTCACAAGACTTTATCAGGTATGACTATTTTGTATTTTTGTACTGGGGAAAAAAGCAGGGGGTGGGGGTGGGGGTGGGGTTCAATTGTTGGGAATGTTTCGACCTTAATTCAAAATTAACCCTATATTAAGTTTATCAAATTTTATACACAAATATCATTAACTAACTGCATTTTAAGTGACCTAGATTTATTTCCCCTTCACCGAGTCAGAAGAAGACTCACAAACAAAATTTTCATGGTACTTGAATTAGTTTATTTTGCATTAAAATAAGCTCCAATTAACATTATATAAATTTTTTTCTTAAAAAAATCCTAAAATTTAATTTAATCTAAGCATGTACATAGTCTTTAATCATCAAACCAGCAAAAGAGTGGAAAAGGTAATAGTAGCATACACGAACTAAACAGTAAATTCAGATTATCAAGCTAACAGTGGAGTGAAAGTGCTCCCCTATTTGCAGGCCATCCAATGTGGCCATAAATTACTGTAATCAGTCTTTCCTCCTGAGTGAAGGTTATGCATTGACTGAAGTAAATGCTAATATAACATTAGTAATTAGTAGTTTAGAACTCCTCAGAACATTCTCAAGTTAATCTTTTTTACCATAAATTGTAAAAACTTTCATGCAGGAGTTTGTCTAGTAGGTGTCTGATTGGTGTAGCTGTTTTTCTTTTGTTTTTAACATTTAGTTGGATTGCACATTCTCCTGCACAAGTGAAACCAATTTCATACACTATAAAAAAAAATGAAGAACCAAATGTACTATTTATTGTCAAATTCTCAAAGGATGTTAGTTTGTAGTATTCAATATTCATGGACTATGGCCTTTGCCTACTACTGCATAAAATCTAGTCACAAAGCCAGGTTTGACCACGATAATGTTTAACCATGCAAATAAAGTAACTGCAATAATAATATTATTATACTTGAACTGTAACTTATGGTCAAGTTTCTAGATGTGAAACAACCTTTGGTCATTTGATGCTTCATATCAATTGCCCTGTAATTAATGCATTCTCAATCTCTCTCTCCTATTAAGGAACACAAACGGAGATGGCTTGAAACGCAAAAATGTTGCCCTCATCAGTTTCTGTTACTCCTCTCATGGACAATATTGAAACAAACCTCACAGAAAACTATGCCTCACTGTCACAGCTAATGCATTTGCAAGAAAACTACTTGAAACCAAGCATGGAAGATCAGCTTCCTTTTGGAACTCTTTCCATGCAGGGTTTCTTGCAAGATTCTCATCACATTGATCATCATCAGTTTCATGTGAATGACTCCTCATCATCCAATCCAATTTTCGGGGTACAACCTCCAAATTTTGATCCCTTTGATCACAATGTAACATGTGAATCTGCACCTCCTGATTTTGAAGCTTATGAGTGCAAGCCTTTTGCTGAAAGTAATGGTAGTCGACATGCTCATCTTATGGACAATTTACAATATGTAGGTTATAGTTTGAACCTTCCTCGGACGAATGAACTGGATTTGATGGTTGCAAACCAAAGTTATGTGCCCTGTAATGCTCTTGAAACCATGCCGTTGAATTTTGTTGTACCAGATGAAATCTCATGCATTTCCCCACCAAATTATTATAAGAGAGTTGGTTTGAATAAAAATCTCCGAGAATCTCCAAGCACTAGGAGAACATTCAAGGCTCGGAAGAAGTCCAACATAGTGAAGGGGCAATGGACATCAGATGAAGACAGGTGCATAATTTGTACATATTGGAATTTTGTTTTTAATGGCTATTTACATAATCTATCTTGTTACATAATTTTATTTTATTTTCACATATTGGAATTTTGCATATTTCTGTTGAAAAAACACATATCTTTGCTTTGTCTGCTTCCTTTAACAGATTGTTGATTCAACTGGTCGAACAATATGGAGTGAGGAAATGGTCACATATAGCTCAGGCGTTGCCTGGAAGAATAGGGAAACAATGCAGAGAACGATGGCATAACCATTTGAGGCCAGACATTAAGGTTTCTATTTATTTGTCACATAAGATATTATTTTACACTTGTCACTACCGAGTCTGTATAAAATCACATCAATGATAAATGCGTAATCCAATTGTTGAAATCTATTCCCTTAACTCATAACATAAAACCATGATATGTACTTTTAATATGACAAAATAGTATATGCACTGATAATGTACTTTTAATATAACATAATTTTTTTTACACCGTTATTTAATCACAACTCATGGTAAGTTTGTTGACTTTGATGATAATTCCCATAAAGATAATAGAAAAGATTATTTTTAATTGGTTTTAGTATTAAAATTTGTGTTTACAGTGCATATGTATTAAACTCCTTAAATATATTACACTCTTTCAATTCATTGTGCCTTGTATTGCTAACGCAAACAAACAACTTTTGTGCCATTTTGCAGAAGGACATATGGACCGAAGAAGAGGATAAGATACTGATCCAAGCTCATGCAGAGATTGGAAACAAGTGGGCTGAAATTGCAAAAAAATTGCCTGGAAGGACTGAGAACTCAATCAAAAACCATTGGAACGCAACAAAGAGAAGACAATATTCCAAAAGAAAGTGTCGTTCAAAGTACCCTAGAGGCTCTCTTCTTCAGGAATACATCAAGAGCTTGAACTTGGACAAAAATCCACCAGTAGACTATCGAAAAAAATCTGATAAAAATGCCAATGCCAAGGCAAACAACAACGGCAAAGCAGCAGCTCAGCCCCAGTGTGCTGATCAATTTTGTCCCAATGGCCGGATTGTGCCAAGGTATGATTTTAACGAGGTCCCGGATTTTTGTTTGGATGATAACTTGTTTGAAGAGGGGTGCAGCATTGATTCTCTGCTAGATGGTATGCAAAGTGCTTCTACTGTTGATCATGAGAAAGACTTTGATGGAAAAATAATGCAATGTGCTCCTACTATTGATGGAAAACAATCTCATCATCAGGTTGGCATGCAGTGTGTTCATGTTGTTGATGATCATCATCATGATCATGAGACTGAGATGGTGGCACACACGATGGGGAATGAAGTTAAGAAGGAATTTGATTTGGTGGAAATGATGTCCCACATGAATGGAAGCCATTATAGTACACACTCACCACTTTGATTTATTTCGTTGTTTCGAGTGTTGGCGTTTTTTCTTTCTATATAACAATGATGCGGGGATAGAGAGCTTTGGACTCAGTTCTCATGTTGTTAATATTATACGTGCATAACAACGGAAGAGAAATGCAAAGATTTGCTACAATCCAGAAAAGGGAGGGAAAAGGGAATTAGTATTAACAATAATAAATTGAAATAAGTAATGAGTATTGTTATATTATGATAAATAAATAAAATTCCTGCTATTTGTACTTGAAAATTCATTTCAAGTTTGCAACCAGCATGGACAGTGATAATATAAGATGGAATTTTGTCAGCTTTTCTTTCACAGACTCTAAAATATTAAAACTATGTTATACTTATATGAGATTGATTATTTTGTTTTAGTTCCTCTCATCTCTTAACTTTGTGGTTTGGTGATATCTAATTATCTTCTCATTATAAAAGCACCGATTCGAACATGACATCAAATATAAAAACAGTTAAAGGGTAAAATTAAATAGTAAGTCAATGGAAAAAAATGTACACGTCAGTTAATATAGATTAGAGAATGTTGGTCTCGAGAGTAAATGACCTGTGTAAGTGTAACTCTGTAAGGAAACATGGCTGACGGACACAGTTAAGATTGCGTTAACGTTAATTAACCTCTACTGTTGTGTTTGTTATTATAATTAATTTGTATCCTACGTTGAGATGTAAAAACTCAGCCATACATATATAGCCTCTTTTTTTTTTTTTTTTTTTTTTTTTTTAACAAAAAGAGAACTGAAAGAGCAAAAACAGTGAAAAACATCCTAATCAGGTCAGCACCCCCTCCACTACCCATGCTCAACAGCCCACCAAAAATATATTAATAAGAAGAAATAACTACAAAATGCATGGGAGAATGAATCAAAGCCATGAAAAAAGACTAATTGAATCTATAACTAAAAATACCTATTTTATTCCTAATGAAATCAGCTGAGATGAAAGATGGGAGGAGATCCCACCACAAAAAATCATGTGAAGAGGTACCATGAGATATTTTAACCTATCTGCATAAGTATTACCCTTAAGCTAGATGTGTCCCACTACAAGTATACAATTTTTCCACCTATTCCAACTATACAATATAGCTTGTTAGCTTGACTATTGTGTTTGCAAAAAATATCATTTTAATATTATTCATAATTACTAAGAAAGTCACTATATACTATTTATTTTTTAATATGGATACTACATGTTGACTCTATTAATGTTTTTAAAGCGTATGGATCAACAGGAGATTTTCCAGCTTAGCATGAGAGACAATTCTAGATTAATCTTTTCTTGTAAATTCCAGATTAATTAATCTGGAATGTAAAACTTTCCTTTCGCATTGAAGTTTCCGTAATAAAAGAAAGTGTAAGCTGAGATTTTTGGAGTACATAAAAAAGGACCTTTTCAAAATTTAATTTCATATCATGTATCGATTTAAATAAGGCCGAATATGGTCTAGCCCAAACAGAACTTAAAAGTATTTTCTTATGAATTTTTTGGGTGAATGAACTTATAATTTAATTCTCTGACTTTTTTTAATACCCATGCATGCAGGGCACGGCTGCATGAAATCGCCAAGCACTCCTCGTATACAGAAATACCAGATCAAGATGACACCCAAAAAAAAAAAATCACCAAATCAAGAGTTTTATCACAACTATAGCCTCATTAAAGCATTACAACAACAATAGTTTTATTCCATTATTATATGAGATGAACTACATAAACCAGACGTCATTACAAAAAATATTCTTCACCGTGGTTTCATCAAAGCATTAAACTCGAATATAGTTCTGGAAGAAACTCTAGATCACCAAATAGAACGTATTATAAAATTGCTAGACTAGACCAAAGCAGTGTCACAATGGGATATCAGAAACATTCTGCTGGAAAGCTCTCTCAGGATGTTTGGAATCAATTTTTGAGTGGTGAGGGAAATCCATTGGCATGTTATCAGCAGAAAGCCCTGCTTCATTGAACACCTTTATCACTTCTTCGTAGACTACTGCATTTCCTTCTGTTGTCAGGTGCAATCCATCCCTTACACAGCAAAACATCAATGTCAGGTGGAATCTCCCATGATTTTCAAGAAAAAGGTATTGGAGTTGATTTTACTACAGATAAAATAAGCATAAATAAAATCTTCTTAATATGTTAGGAAAAAAGTATTAAATCAAAAAGTAGTAATAGTTAGAAACATCAAAAGTTTACTATCGAAGGGGTATTTAGAATTATTCAAAATTAAATAGCCCCGAAATAGTGTCAGACACAAAATAAATCCCAAGCCTAAAATTCCCCACTCCAATTAAAATTTCAATTTTCATTTCATATATAAATAGAGAAAGCAGATCACGGCATCCTTAATCCATGATGCCCTTAATAAGATAACAGAATCAGATTATAACTGGACTTACTCAAATGTAATCCATGATGCATTCAAGATTTAACAAGAAAACAGGGTCACACTTATGTCAGTCAATATTTCTAAGTCCAGGTTGTAACAAACCACAAAAATTTTGTTTGCCAGCCATCGGTTTCTTGCATTTTGGACCATAGATTGATATACCACACGCCCATTTCCTTTGCTACCTCAACACAGGCATTTGCATATTGACCAGTTACTTCATTTGTTCTTTCAGGTATTTTGGTAGCATTCTCACCGTATACGGATCTGCAAGACCCCAAAAAAGCATCTCAAGCATGAAGTTAACTACTATTGAATAATTAGAAGTCAATGTAAACTAACATTCTCTTGTTGTGCCAGAACATTATAGTTTCATGGACTGGCAAGCGTAATATCCACAAAAATAACCAGGGAATACAAAAACAATAACGTGAAACAGTATGTGGCACAAGTTTCAGTACAGAAGCTTTTAGTCAGATTAGGAATAACCACACATCAATGTGTTTTAGCTACGGCAAAATTTTCTTAATTAGATACTGATAATCACTAGCATACTGTGGGAGCAAGCGGGTGGTTTAGCAATTCGGTACAACAGTGATGTCATGGAATTTAGATTTATATGACTTGAGGCTAAATAATCAAATGTAGTGGATGCAATAGTGGCACTAATATTAGCAATTATAATTGTTGTGGTGAATATAGCAATTATTGCATTTTTTTTTTTAAAAAAAGGACTCAACCCCCACTTAAGTCCCTGAGATTGTAAACATTGATCACTTTAGTTATTGAATGTTAAAAATGTCGTTCACATTAATCATGTTCCACTAAAGTGAGGGTTTTGTAAAATTGGGAATTAAAGTAACCTGCGCTTATAATCTTAGAGACTATAATAGGGATTTACCCAAAAAAAGAGAACATACAAGTCAAACATGAGGAACAATTCCATTTGATAGTATCGGTAAGATAACTGTCATACATAGCCAAATACATAATAGTGCAGTAAGACGGTGTCTATAAAGGAAGGCAGATTATGAATCATACCTTGCGTATGCCAGGCGTCCTTCCTCACTAAGTGGAGATGCAGTAATAAGCACAATTACCATAGTTGGTGAGCAATCCTGAAACCAAATTATAAGTTACAATTAACAACAGATATAATATAATTAAGTAGCACTTAGAAGGCACATGGAAGAGCTTCTACAGAGCTCATTTGGGCTTATGAAAATGGCTAGTGACCCCTATAATCTGTTTTATTTCAACAAGTTTCAGGGTAAAATTTATGACATAATCTCTAACTTGATAATGGATGAGTTTGTTTAAACTCTAAAATAAATATTTTTCATATAGACACTTTTTTAAGAAGCAGATATGATTTGCTTATTAAAATAAGTAGAAAACTACTTTTTTCTAAATAGAAACAGTTCAGATAAACACATTAAAAAAATAGAAAGTTACTTATTTTATTAAAATAAGCACTTATTTAAAAAAATGAGTTTAAACAAACTGGTCCAATATCTTACTGAACAAGTACTTGATTAAAGTTGTTTTCCAAACATACCCATAATGGTGTAAGAGTAAAATTCATGTTATGCCCAGCTTTTTTAACAACACAAAGTACTAAAACAACCAACAGTAGGCTATTCCTTAACTCAATGCAGCAATTAACCCAAAAGCAAAACAACAAAGCTAGAATAAATCATGTGTCTTTGAAAGAACAAGATGGAAGATCATCATCAGAATCATTCGATTAAGATTAGAGAGTAATAGCATGAAATGCTTAAAAGAAATCAAAATTCTGTCCAGTGAACATTCTAGGTAATCAAACAAAAGAAAATAATATTTTAACATTACAATATGTAATATAAAAATTCTTAAGACTCCAAAAGATATTGAGCTAGTAAATCAATCTTGATATTTTTAATCATTTTTCCAGGCCAATACTGAGCATTTAAGTCAGCATACCCAGAAGTCATTCAAAATATTTGCCTTAGAAGTAGTACAACCAGCCATTTGCTGGAAAATATAAAACAAGGTTATACTCTACCCCTATTAAAACATATCATCCTGCATCATAGGAAAATACAACCAAGGGAGCACAATTTTTGTAGATAATGCACATAAAAATTGGAGTTAAAATGTTGAACAGGTAATCCACAAACTGGTCAAGTTTAAATCTAAAAATATGTAACCTTTAAGTGTCGAACAAATTTTCTGAGGTTCTCTTTGAATTCTTCAATAGGTACATGTTGGCTTTCACTGGTTCTTCCTAACAAAGCTGCATCATTAGCGCCAAAGAAAATTGTGGTAGCAATAGGTGGTTTAGTTGAGTCCTGAATATGAAGCCATCCAAACAACTATACACTAAGAACTCAAGACTAATAGAGTAATTTGCCAAAAATAATAATAAAAAAACCTATATCTAGGTAAGGAAGGATTTTGGATAAATAGTTATTTGTGTCCCATAACGTGTAGAGCGCTGATAAATTTGTCTTCGAAATATGAAAATTCAAATTTTTGTCCCTAAAAGTGAAAAAATTGTGACAAATCTATCCCTCTGTTAACTTCCGTCCATTATCATTAATTGAAAGAGTCTATGTGGCACATTAAGGGGAAAATTTGTTACACTCTACACATTCAGAGACGAATTTATCAACTTTCTATCTAAAATATAATTTAATATCCATATTATTTCTTTTTTAATCATTGCAAGCATAAAATTATAATAAACACTTAAAAAATAAGAAAGCAAATATGAGTTAAAACAAATATAATAATAAGCATAATATTGATTAATAAGTATAATTTGTTTGTTATTCTTAAATTTCTATTATAACAACATTAGGTATTGATAAAATCAAGTTGGGTCTCATTTTTTGTAAGAATTAATTTAATGACTGTGCATTTTTGTTTGAGTTTCATATTTTGGGTAACTTATTGTCACAATAGAAATTTCAAAGCAAAAATATGAGAAAATACCTTACTCAAAATATGAGACTCAAATATATTACAATGCACATTCATTAAATTAATCCTTACAAAAAAAAATGAGACTCAACTTGATTTTGCCATTATCTAATATTACAATAGAAATTTTAGAGTAACAAACAAATTATGCTTATTAATCAATATTATACTTATTATTATGTTTGTTTTAACTTATGCTTGCTTTCCTAATTTTTAAGTGTTTATTATAATTTTATGCTTGGAATGATTAAAAATGGGAGAATATGAATATTAAATTACATTTTGGGTAGAGAGGTGACAAATTCGTTCCTAAACCACGTAGACTCTTTCAATTAACGGCAACGGACGAAAGTTAACGAAAGAATGAATTTATCGCACTTTTTTCGCTTTCAATGACAAAAATTTAAATTTTCATCTTTCAAGGACGAAATTGTCATCGCTCTACACATTCAAGGACAAAAACGACTATTTACTCAATGATTTTTATTGTTTTTAGGGTGAGGGATCAGAGGCTATGGTGATCTAAGGTCCTTTACTGTTCCAAAACTATAAGTGTAATGGAATTGAATGAGAAGTTCAGTCAAATCACATTTAGTTATCTAGTCTGACCATCACTCTTACACACAAACAAATTATATTTTTAAGTTACAGATTCCAAAAACTTAATTACATTCATATGCAAATTTTTGTTCAAAGCAATGTTGGCCGTACATTCTTCAATTTTATGCACACACCCTATTGGCAACAACAAAATTATGGACTATATTTAAAAAAAGCAAAGGATTTGATCTCTTGTTATACAAAAGCTTCTCTCTCTCTTTTTTTTTTTTTGTTTGTTAGGGAAATATGGTAGAAGTCTACATAGAGGATTATTGTATAGGTAGGAACCGCAGACAATTCTATCTAGTTGCAACTAGTCAACTAGTCTCTAGCACCAGTGAATCTTGGGAGTTCAAATCCACGTCCATTTGTAAGGTAACAATTTGTACCAAATCCTTAACCACTTATCTCAACCCACATTAGCTTGGAACAGTGGCCAAAGTGTCACATTTAAAAAAAAAATTCCAAAATGTCACGAATGCTATAAAATTTGTCAAAATGTCACGTCACCTAATTCGTTGACCACATAAGCGAAGTTCATGGGCTGACGTGGCGTTCAATTATTGGAAGACCAATTTCGCTACACATAGTAACGAATTACGTATGACATGTGGCAAAAAATTCAAAATTGCGTATAAATTTTGAATGACCATAACTTTTGACTGGAACATCCGATTGAGGCGAAATCGGTGGTCAAATGCTCGAAATTGAGAGGAGAAACCCTAGACAAATTCTCAAAAGGGATTTGGTCAAATATTTTTACAAAAAAGACTTCTAAGTGCCTCAAAATTACGATTTAGGATTCAACATCCAAAAATTTCAAAATTGTCTATTTTTTTAATTATTTAATTAGTTAATTTAATGTAATTTTATATTTTTTTTATTATTTCTCTCAATTAAGATCATTTTGACATAAAGCATGTCTTCATTGGACATCTCTATCAAAAATTGTGATGTAAAATTGATAGTCCACCTAGTGTATCCACCATAACCACGAACAAGTACATCAGCCTGAAAATGCAAGCCATTAAATCTGAGATTCATTACTAATTAATTAGAAAATGGATCTAATGAGAGAGTGTTTGGGTGAGAAAAAAAGGTTACCCTGCGAGAATAGGCATTGGCAAGAGGAACACCCCATCCATTCTCTCGGATCGATTGCTCCGTGATGGAGTCTCCAAACAACACTATCTTTGACCTCATCATCTTGTTCGCGCCAATGCGATTTTTTCCACACCATTCAACACTTAAATTATATGTCGCTGCCTCAAACTAAAGTGCTGCTACCTCGTAATTCGTACATTAAATTATTGATCCAGATCCAACCTCGTTTTACACGGATGGATTGTTAGTTACTCAAGATCACTGATGTTTTTTCTTTCCACCAATTTCATCGACAAATTTCACACCACTGTCCTACTTTACCTTTCAAGAACAGAAAAATAATAACTGATTAAAATTTTTGTTATCCCCATATTAGTCCCTGCAATTGATCTGGGTGGTAGTAAGTGTTGACTGTTAAAAGCTCAAAGCTGTGTTTTAGGTCAAGGGTTTGACGGTTTGTATAATCGAACCCTAGGTTAAACAACTCTGTATTAAAAATAAGACAATTATGTTATAAGATGTGACTTTTTTTTATAAAAGATAAATATTTTTATTAAAATGTATAAAATTATATTATTTATAATTTTTTATATTTTCATATAATTTTTATGATAAATATTTTTTCATTTTAATTTCATTAATCAATGTCTAAGAAATAATGGTTAGCAAGACTTTTTTTTATATTACACATACAACAATTAATACCACATTCATTTTTTGTATCTTCCTTATCGCTTTTATGTTTTGTTTGGTAGAGAAAAAATGTGAAGAAAGAAGATATGAAAATGATTTGGTTGTTTGGTAAAAACAAAAATTAAAATTTATGAACCTAATATATATATATATATATATATATATATATATTATTTTTACCTATTTTTAGTTATCTCTCTTTGTTTCTTTTCTAATTTTCTTCTATCCAATATTTATATTTTCACTCATCCATTTAATTTCCGTTCACCTTATTTTTCTCTTCTCTACTTAACATGACAGTAATAAATTGTGTGCATGAGAGATAGACACAAAAAAATGTTGCACACATTGTTAATAACTTGTTGTATAAATAATATTATCATCTTATTAATGAGCTTGATAAGTCAATCTAATTCCTTAAAAATTGCAATGACTATTTTATAGATATTAATTTATCAAAATAAATTTATTTAATTCACAAGTTTATGAGTACATTTGATATCACACTTTAATAGTTTTTAACTTATTTTTATATAGAGTATATTTGATAAGACATTTTAATAATTTAAAAATTATTTTTACTAGCTTAATTATATATAAGTTAGTTGGAGTATTTGACCAAGCTTGGTAAACTTATTTGAGTAGTTTATAACTTATTTTCTTCTATGCTTGTGAAAATAAACTATCGCTACTATCTTTTTCCATATTTTAGGTGTTTAATTGATGCAAATTTGGATCCAAAAAATCCCTTATTGAATATTACATTAGTAGTAATAAATTAATTACAAATTCTTACTTATCTCAACTATAACAAAAACGCGCAGGCACGTACACAAAAAACATATTTACAAAAAAAATTATTTACAACCGAGTGAAAAAGAGACAATATACTTACATAAACATAAGATATCGACCAATGTGCCACGCTCCAAATTTATTTTTACATAAATGTCATGTGACCAAAAGATATTATTAGACTGTCACAGGTCATATTTCGCTAGACACCTCAACGAACTACATATGCTGATGTGGCGCAATTTTGGTGGTCACATATTTCGCTACTATGTGTAGCGAAGTATGTAGTCAATAACGGTAAACTGACATGACAGAGAGAGTATTTCGCTTGAGGGAGTAGCGATACAAAAATAACTACCTCCGCTTTCCAATAAATAACTGTTTTCACTTTCTCATAACTTATATTATCCTTTTATTTTTGCAAACTTTGTCAACTAAATTGAATGATAACGGACAAATTTTTATTCAAAATAATTTTTTAATAAAAAAACTGTATTGTTTTACAAAACTAATTTAGTTAATAAAATTAATTTTCAACTAAATAAAAAAATATTTGAAAATAAAAACACAGTTAGAAAATCTATTTAAAATTAATTTAATTCTTATAATCAATTTAAAACTGATTCAAAATACAAGTTTTTATTCAAAATGATTTTTAAAAAAATTATATTGTTTTACAAAACTAATTTAGTTAATAGAAATAATTTTCAACTAAATAAAAAAATATTTGTAAATAAAAAAAATAGTTAGAAAATCTATTTAAAATTGATCTATTTCTTATAATCAATTTAAAACTGATTCAAAATACCGGTTTTTATTCAAAATGATTTTTAAAAAATTGTATTGTTATACAAAACTAATTTAG
>PYAF01005012.1:145457-196495 GCA_007407185.1 Glycine tomentella
TCCACGAACGAATAGATCGTATCGAATTGGAAAATGGAAAGATTTGTACAAGTTATACCCTTCGTCGCCACTTTGTGGAAAATCGTTAGGTATCAATATGTTAGATACCTGTGACTCGATTGGTGAAATAGTATCTCTCTTCAAAAAAGCATGTTTTTTTTTTACCATCGCAAAAAGAAAAGATTTTGTTGCGAATGAACAAGATATTGAGGAATTGTCCATACGTAAAATCATAATTATTGATATAGGCCTTTTCCACATAAAAAGGGAATCTTTTGTTACAATAGAAGCAGAAGTGATATTGATTATTCAAGAATCGAAGTCGATTTGCTTTATAAAAAGAGTATATCAATGAACTTCTATGAAATGGTTTCACGGGATTCAGCCAATTGTCTGGATCGTGGGATATCATTGAGAAATAGGAATCTGTGTTTACTCCCTCAAGCGAAATACTCTCTCTCTGTCATGTCAACGTACCATTATTGACCACATAATTCGCTGCACAGAGTAGCGAAATATGTGACCACCAAAATTGTGCCATATCAGCATGTGTAGTTCATTGGAGCGTCTAGCGAAATATAACGCGTGACCTGGTAATATCTTTTGGTCGCGTGACATTTGGATAAATTTTTTTTTA
This sequence comes from Glycine tomentella, assembly GCA_007407185.1. NCBI lineage: Eukaryota > Viridiplantae > Streptophyta > Magnoliopsida > Fabales > Fabaceae > Glycine > Glycine tomentella. The sequence goes on from PYAF01005012.1 coordinate 146,095, forward strand.
GGACGTGACACATTGGTCGATGTCTCTAAACATAAAGAATCCAGTGAAAAGTGAAAGATGAAAATTGATAACATTAAAAGAGTGGATTTCAATTGCACGATCATCTGTAAGGACACTGTCGCCAAAATCTGTGTTTTGCAGAAGATGATGAAATAAATGAGAATTAAAGTGACCTCGTGCTTTGTTAGACTTACTTATGACTATCTTTTGAGATACAACGATACGTTCAGTGTGACGGTGTATGAGGAGCATTTTGATCTCGAATCGAATCTCTTATTTCGTTGTGCACTTGTGCTCATTGTTAACGTTCAGTGTCATAATCCCGTGTTTAGTGTCTGAACAGGCTTATGTGAAATGCTAAGAAAATTCTCTAGTAGTAAAGAATGTTGGCTAAGGAAATAAATAATTGGGCATTGTAATCTTAGGATCAACTTGTTTACTTTATTATGTCATGTGGATCAAGATGGATCTAGTAGAGGCCCAAGACATATACATTTCAAATACTTCGATTTTCAAGTGTTTTTTTCTCTGTCTCTACCAAATGCCGCATCAAACTAATATGCCTACGAGTGTTTTTTCGCCAGTTCCAAACCGTTATTATGCTTATTCTTCATATTTTTTGCTAGAATATTTCCTTCCCTCTATAGGTTGAGAAAAGAAAGTAGAGGACAAGAAAACTTTAAAATTTTAATAATTTTTATTATGAATAATGATATATAAACACTACATTATTTTAAACACTTCACAAATATCTCTTATTTTTTATATTTCTCTCTTATTATTCCATCACAAATTTTATCATACAGATATTTTTCTTTTTTCTCTCACTAGGTGTTGAATTACACATTGAGTGTCCATTTAAATTTTTCCTTCTATTATTTGGATAAAAGGAAAGATTTGTTTTCTTTTTCATGTTCTTATAATTTTCATTAATGATATATACATGATAATATGCGTAGTACACCTAATTTATACTCTTCATTTTTGTCTGTCTTTTTTCTTGTTACATAGTACAACATATTATATGTACACGTCTCTCTCTTCTATTTCTAGGTATCTATACTAGAGCATAGGTATCCATGCATACTTTTGCTCTAACTTTTATGCCACTGTTTTTCATGTTGAGTTCTATGTTTCTGTTTTTTATGCTTAGTACATGGTTGTAATTTTCATGTTTCTTTCTTAGGTTTTGGTTTGGTTGGAGTTTGCAGGTACATTTGTATCATTCTGGACTGTTCCAATTTGTACCCAAAAAAAAATATAATTTAAACGTGCCAGAAGTTCTAATTTTCAATAGACATTTTCCTAACTACTTTATACGAAAATAATCACAACGTCGTGTTCCCGCTGCATCCATATATATCACTTTCTTGAGCTCCCCATTGTACCTTCGTACTGAGTAATGATACCATTACAATTGGATAGAACACAATTCAGTATCTTTGATAGTGGTGATAGTAGTGCGGATCAAAGACAGTGCAACGAGAATTTGAATTCCACTAAGTTATGTTCCATATCTAACTAGACGGATCATGTCATGGGTCCTAAAGATCGCCACGATCCCTCATCTCCTTCGTGGAAACAATCTTTTGTATCTGCATGAAAACACATCTTTTACAAAGTAGACAACCATAGTGATCATAATTCATTGTCAGAAGGCATTAAAGAAGGAGAAATTATTGTATAATTTGGGACCGTCAGGTATCCATGACTTTTATCAATCTCCATATGATTCTATTGATTCTTTCTCTTAAATTTAAAATATAACTTCGTATCACATAGAATGTATCTATGTACAATGAAAGATATTCAAATTTCACATTTGGTAAGAAAAGTAAAATGACCTTTCGGCATGGTAGTCATTCACTCATTTTCATAAAGTTGATTTATGAAATATCTATTTTAATGACAACTTAATCAAAATATAGGAACACAAACCAATAAATATGTGAATAAATTAATGTAGAATTATTTTAGTTTAATGGGTCTTGAATTTGAGTTTTAAGTATGTAGTTGTATTAAATGTTTAAAGAATTTTTTTTATCATCCATAATAATTCTATTTAACTCAAACAAAATTGTCTTTAATAATAAAAGATAAATTGGTCTAGAAAGAAAAGAAAAGAAAAATAGAGGAAGACAAGTGAGATAAAATCACTTGCATGAGGTACACCCACTAATCCAAAGATAATAATATTAAATATTGGCTAGTAGATTTGTAATGAACCTACCCCATTACTACTTTATTTTAGCCATTAAGTTCATTAACCTCACGTGGCCATAACACAACTGCAGATACAGTTATCCATGATTATTTAAGGATATTTCGAACCATATGTGCCAACTATATGCAAACAAAGTAGGTGCATATATTAACTCTTCATTTAACGTACTCTGGCCATTACTGAAAAGCAGAACGAGATGCAAGTCTGTCTACAGCTTTGAAATGCATAGAGCTTATTAAGAGAAGGGCTTACTTGAGTATGAGTTGGATGACATATGTAGGACCAGTGGTTCACTTGGACTACAAACTTGAAACTAATGCTGTCTACACAAGTTTTCCATCCATGAAAAAGCAACGCCTAGCTAAAAGCACGTTTAAGATATCATAGTCTTAATTTGCGGTTGCAATCATTGTCACTATGTTCAAATCAGCACTTAATCGGAGAAGCTTTATCATAAATATTTTATAGACATCAAAATCACTCTATTTCTTTTTAAAGTAAGCTATAGTGAAAAATAAATGAATAAATGCTTGGTTGAAATTATACACCACCAATTCCCTAGGTCACCCTTTTCACTACGATGATGAATGGGAAAACAAAAAAGTAAGTAAATTTCTTGAAGCAATTTAAAATTTAAATTTTGTCTGCAATAAATTTGATCTCTACACTTGACACCTTTTTTTTCATTCTAATCCCTATTTGAAAGTGCCTTACATTTTACAAATCAAGTCCTTCCATTTATTGAAATTACAACGATGTTGAATTTGGTCTCAATACTCGACATTGTTTTTTATTTTAATTTTAATCCCTACACGAAAAAGAGTTGCACTTCATTTTGGTCCTTCCATGTAAAAAGGCTCTACATTTTGGTCCCCACATGAAAAATACTCTTAACCCCATCATAACTTTAGTTAACAGTGGGGACCAATTTGCAATATTTTTTCATATAAAGACTTCAGAGTTTTTTATGTAAGGACAAACAAAAAGTAGTGTCAAGTGTAAGGGATAAATTTATAATTAAACCTTTTACGTATGTTACAGAACATATGCAAGTAGATTTGGCAACAAATCATCTGAAAAGCAAGGTTTATGATTCACAGCAGCTATGCAATGCTTTCTTTAGCCAAAGACAGTAACATAAATATTTATCAGAATCTTTGTTTCCGAATCCCTTCATTGCTTTTTTTTATATAAATAAACTACATGTAAATAAACCTATGACAGTTAGATTCAATACCATCTATCCATCAAGGTATAATGTAGTCAATATGCTAAACATTGAAAGGAAGAAAGTCAAACTCAAAGACAAAAACATCTATAAGATGACTTCTGTTACATAAATCAAGCTCATGACCTCTAGTGCACTACTTAAAACTATTTTCATCAGACTTAAGTATACCATATTAGCTTGAAGGTAAACCATTGGAATATTGTCCCAGAAATGATGGCTGTGGACTAGTACTTTTCTTGAACTTTATCTCCTTAATGATCATGATTGATCCTAGGCTGCTTTCCCCTCTGAATTGAGTTACTCGAGAGCTGTGAATCCTTGGAGATATTTCCATAAGCAGGTATAGTGTTTCCACATGATGTTGGAGTTGAATTCCTTCATTTTTTATTGAGGCAGATCTCTCCATGACTCCTGGTAATTATTTCGTCGGGAATTTCCCCACTATTATTATTAATTGTTGTTGTCTGACTTCCTGAATCCTGTGAGGTGTACAAACATTATTAATCTGTGAGCAAGAGATTCTTTGACAGATACATGTAATATAATTCTAAGGCAGAATATGAATCTCTTGTGGTCTAAGCTGGCTGAGTTTGTACTCCACACAACAAAAACCCAAAGAAATCCATTTTGCAAGTCAGAAAATGATTATGTTTGAAAAAGAAAATCAATCCATGCATAAACCTAATGGCTAATGATAAGGACTAAATTGGAGGATGTGTTGTGCATTCTCACGTGTAAATATAACGAATTAAAAGAAAGAACTCTCATGCTAATTTGATAATGGTTCAAACTACCTACATCGAATGACAAGTTGAAACTAATAGCAGTCGCTTCCTCGTATGCTGCAGCATCTAACTCTTGAAGATGGGCTCCTTTAAAAAACTTGGGAAGGAAATATTGGCGTATTGGGATTAGAAGCATGATTAACAATGGGAATAGGACCCCAGCAATTGGTATCCAGGTTAGACCAAAGCAGAGAAGCAAGTAAGCTGTCTGGAATAAGGTAAACATGGCAACCGTTTTGAATGGCACGGTCTCAATAAAGGCTGCATGGTGTTCCTCCAGCACTCTAGTAAAGAGCAAAAGAAAAAGGAATCATCGTCTTCAACATTATAAAATGTAATGATAACGCTAAAGATGGACAAGCAAACACATGTTAATCTTAACATGGATATATGTTGTAGGAGTCTAGGAATAAGCACAATCCCAACAGGTCAACTACTTCCCATCAATATTTTTGAGGTAAAAATATAGAAAATAAACAGATAGTAGAATTCTAAAGAATGACAAAGAATGCATGATTCTTATGCAATAAACGTAGGAATTTGATGCAGGAAGAAATTTTTGGCTCAATATTCAAATCCATGAATCCTAGGACCATGCAAATGATAAGTTCATAACATTCACTATGAACATAGGTATACTTATATCTTCGACTTGGAGCAGTGAAAAGATATAGTATTCTCTCCCAAAACTGGTTTCCGGGCAAGCTTTCAATCGCCATGAAAGCAAAGTAACCCCAAAGCACTGAAGTTGGTATCTTCTTCAAGAGAGGCATAGCAGCAACACAAGCTGCAACCATCAATGCCTGCAGCAGATTGCTGAGGCGCTGTTCTTTAACTTCAACTGGCAAAAGGTCATCAACATCCTTATCCACATCGAAAACAGCCTCGTCAACAGGGGAATCAATGTATCCATGACTTGAAGCCAGTTGGATGGTGGATTCCTTCAGCTCCTTTAGCCCCTGCTTGAAGAACAATAGATAGGATAAAGGAGAGAGATAACAAATTTCAAGTCAATTGGAAATCATAGGATTATACTTACCAAGGCAGGTGGTATTTGGCGGGCTAATGGAGTCTGCATTTGATCATATGCTTCTTGCATATTTCGGTATAACTGATACAGGTTCATATTTTTCTGCATGCTTTTTCTTGCAGCAGATACAAGCTCATTGCGCAAGAGCTATTCCAAACAAAACAAATAGCAATGATTGACAGTTAGCTTAGCTATAATGAAGCAACTTACAAGTTTGTCTGCATATAGAAAAATTAGTGAAATGAAATGATACTACAAGAGGAGATCATGAAAGGGAAGATAACTTTAGTTTCAGAATGAAACTGATAGTTACTTTTCATTAGTAGCATGCATAATCAAATCAGGATCCAAAAAGGTAATAAAACCAAAAATCTGAATGAAAGAGATGGTTAGATTCTGGTAACTCTGCCAAAAATAATTATTTATCTACCAAAAGGATTCATAATTAACAGTTGAGCCATGGAAATATCAAATATAAGAAAATTATATTACCTGATGTTTTAGAGTAGCTAAGCTTTTAGTATGCATTGGAGATTGAGGAATCACGCCGTTGGATGGAGGGATTCCAATAAGTCCGCACAGTATGGTCTGGCAAACAACATGAATAAGATTTTAAAAGGAAATTATTTGCTACATATCTATACATAAGGCTATCTCTTGGCATCCACTGATATTGCAAATGAATTTCCAAAATATTTCAGAGAAATAACATACCAAGAAGCCCAAGAGGAGAAGGTCATAATGATAAGATGAGGGTTTTCTTAGATTGAACTCCTTCTGCTGGGAAAGTTGTGAAGCAACACTGTGATCAAAGTAGTAAAGCACGGCAATCATAGTTGCCGGTATAAATGCTCCAATAATATAGATGAGAGGCACATTCAACATTTCCTGCATAAGGCAAGAAAAATAAGCAAAGAACTATGATTTTCTGGGGGGAAAGCTAGAATTTTGCTTGAGTTTAATGGCTATGCACAGTCATTGTAAAAACCTTTACACTGACAACCAATAAAAAAATCATCATTCATATAACTTTTAAGATAGCTTTTATAAAAATCAATAAACTTGTTATATTAGATAACAGTGTAAAATTGTTTTACAATATCAATGCATAGCCTATTTTCTCAGTTTGGCTTTTCCTTAAGTGGAATTATCTATCATCTACTGTGAGAATGATATCTACATTAAATAATCAGGCATGCCTTAATTACAGTCCAATTTGAGTATGCACCAGGAGACCATGGATTTGGACTGAAAAGTCGCCTTGGGATTCCCCTTGGAACCTTATTGGTCGGTATATAAGACACAGCAGTCCACACAAGAATCATTAGTGGGACTCCATAATCAGCCACAAATCCCCGCAACCATCCTATAACATAATCATATTTATTAGAATTTAGAATGATAATGTCAATCAGTCAAACAACTTCTATTGCAAAAACTAGTCAGCAGAAAGGCAATTTTGAATTAATGTTAAAAAGAATGGAAATAGACTGAAGAGACAGCACCTAAGGACACAAAACTGGTTTATCTAAGTCATAACAAACTTAACTATATCTTGTAATGCATCAAATTCATTACTGAAACTTTACATCAGGATTCAGAAGTATAACCAATACCTGCCCCATATCGCCAAGATCTAGCCTTACGGCTTCTAAGTGCAGTAAACAGAAGGCCAAATGACAAAACCAAAGCAAACATTCCATTGCCAAACAGCCAAGAGGATTGGAGTGCAATCTGATTGGTACCTTCTCTCTGAGACTGGAGCACACCAAACTCTTCCACAAGTCCCTTTAAGAAAGAGATTGCTGACACTATTAAACAGGAGTTTTAATTTTGATAATTGTAAATAAAGGACACCTATATATGATCCAAATATCTAATTTTCATATATTACTTAAGAAAAATGGTCCATGTTTGGTGCATACTCACCCTTATAGCCTGCTGCATAAAGAGCATTGCTATTAGCAGACCAAATAGTTCTCCTGCAAGGCGTGTGAATCTGTTGATTATGGAGCATGCGCCAAGAATGGCCAACAAGAAGAGCAACATAGCAGTCCAAACACACACCCTAAAAATCAAAAGGTGGAGAAAATTGCTTCAATTCAACAGTAATTTCCTTTTAATAAATAAACAACCATTCAAGGAAATAAAGAGATACCATCCAGTCCAAGGCAGGAATAGTTTGTGCCCCAAATCCTTTCTGTCCTTTGCAAAGTCATACAGAAATGTATACATCAGAACTGTTGGCTCGGCTACGCCTAGTATGAGGAGGGGCTGTCCTCCTAAGACTGAATGGATAATGCCACATAGTGCGGTTGATGCAAGGGTCTGCACTGCAGTTAGAGTTCCATCTATAGAATATAACCAATGAAGCATTTCTCAGCAAAAACCACCAAAATACCAAAAAGGAAGAGACTGTAAACCAGAAAAGTATTGTATTTTACCTGTATTTCTCTCTAGTTGCTCCCCAAAAGAGATAACTGGAATTGCTGAGGCAAAAAATATATATGTTGTTGGGGCAAGGATCCTATATCACACAACATCAGAATTAAATGTTACACAAATCTTCTTCCCAGTTTCATGAGGCAAATTTTAATTTGTTGTGCCGTTTGCAATAGTTATGTATTATATTGTAATCTCTTGGAAGGGGGGTGGCTTTTGGTTCCAAACTTGAGGCAGCTTAGCCTATTTGAGTAAACTTCTCCATAAGCACTTATAAGACAAGAAAAATAGAAGGTAAAATGAATAGAGAAAAAAAACTCCCATAACCTAAAATTAGCTTATCCATAGAATAAAATAAGCATATGGAAAAGCTTAATGGGAGAGCATCTAAAATTGCGTCTAAAAATTAGTTTAAGCATAAGTTAGTTTTAACTTATAGAAGAATTTTATTTTATTTTACCATCTTATTTTCTTCTCCTATAAGTACTTATGGAGAAGTTTATCCTTAGGGCCTGTTTGGACAAGTTTCTTTAGAAATACTTCTAAAAGAAGAAAATAAAAGGAAAAAAATTGAGATGAACTTTTCCAAAAGCAAAAGTAAGCTTTCCATTAGCTAATTTTTAGAAGCTCACCAATATAACTTCTCTAAAAGATGAGATGACATCTACTAATAAGTTAATGGAAAACTTATTTTAATTTATGGAGAAGCTCATTTCATTTTTTTCTTCTTACTTTCTTCTTCTAAAAGTGCTTCTAGAGAAGTTTATATCCTAACAGACCTTTAGTCAGATTGAAATATCAGAATCTGCAAATTTATACCACAAACCTGATGCCTGCCCGGATTCCACTAGTCCAATCTTGTTTGTAGCACATAAGTCTTCCTTTGAGGTCATTCTTGATCCCACGTAAGGGAACAAATGTTTCTTCCATGAAGATATTAGAATATCAAGGGATGAATACTGGTCTAAGTTTTGGTTTATAGAAAGTGGAGCAGAATAAATGAGTGGAAGATGGTTAATCACTTCAAGGGATTCTAGAGGAAAATTGTGATTAAAGTTGCTTAGTTAAAGTATCCATAACCAAACTTTGAGCAGGGAGAAGATAAATTAACCTGCATGCCTTAATCTTCCTAAATAGGAAAGCAAGAAAAAATGGATGCAGTAGCACACCAGGCCAGAAAACGAATAAACGAATCCGGATGATGAATTCACATTTGCAATAACAATGAAAATGTTTTGGATATGTTGTTATGAATAACCAAAGAATGATTTAAGTTAGCAAATGAATAAAAAAAACACCCGGGTAGGTGGAATTCAAGAGCATAAGAGAATTTTGTTTTCAGTTACCAAACCAGAAAAACAAACACTCTCCATAAGCTGAAAATGAAGAGCAGTAGAGTTCAACCATGACAAAGCCAAGATCCAAAAAAACTCTTTCACTTTCTTACCACAGAAACCTTCCATATAACCATCATTCTGAGAGAACAAACGTGAACAACCCCAACTGCAACGTTCCAGTTACATGGCAGAATGGCACACTTGTTACATTCAAACTAAAATGTAAGTTCTAAAGGTATAGTCTTGGAGAACAATCCAAACAAATTAACGGAAACCCATCAATGCAAGCTGCATTAGTTACAACTCAGAAACGATTGAGACAGAACACAAACAGAGCGGTTAAATATGAAAAAGCTAGACTCAAATGGGTGTATGAGGCAAGATTAACGAGATTCCATGACTGAAACCATGATGGGAATGGTTCAGAACATTTGTGACAAGTTGGACATTAAATGGAAAGAGAAATGGTATCAAGAAGAAAAAAAGCTTTTTTCTTTTGACAAGAAAAAAAGATTGCAGTTACATTAAAGTGATGTAGTACTAATAAAGAAGTGAAGAGGTTAAGGTAAACAAGATCAGACACACACGCTAAGGCTGTGACTGAAAGCACTTTAGCAGAGAAAGTAACAGTTTCCGAGGCAGTGAACGAGCAAAGTATGAGTAAGTAGGAACTATCAAGGAAGTAAGCAAAGAAACGCACGCTGCAATTTGAAGATTTTTGTGACATGTGAATGAGAATGTGTGTTGAGCAATCTCATGCATATATAATAGTTCTGATTCCTGAATGAAAATTGAAGTGGAAGTAGCAATAAGACGAATCAAAACCGTAAATGGAAGTGTGACGCAAACACAGGTACGCATACAGAAGATATTTTATTTCCTAAAAGATTAAAAAAAAATAGTTTTTGAATTTGTAAAAAAGTGTCACAATATTTAATGTTTACATATTTAAAAATTAGATTTGTATTTTTTTATCTTTCAAAAATTAATTTTTCGCTGTGTCACACTAAGAATTTGACTATCCTATTAAATATTTACGCATTCATTTTTGGACCTACCCTGACACTTTACACTGGTGGTATATTTATTCGAAATAACTTGCTGAAATTTAATTGAAGTTACTTAAAATTTTCCAATACAGCGACAACTAAGAGTGTTTATAGCATAAGGGCATCTTCAACTTCGAACATCATTGCAGGTTCTTAACTTTTTTTAAAATGGATGTTACCGAATCACATCATTTTAAAGAATTTTAGTAATTTTTTCATTTTAATGACGTAACTCTTTAAAAACTTCAAATGGGTCTCATAAATTATCACGTGTCTTTCTTTGTATTTGTAGAAAAATGAGTCTTAATTATCTTTTAATAGTTAAAAACGGATTCTTATATAAAAACAGTTTTCACACTGATAGTTACATCAACATCTTGTAATAGTGAACCAAGTTAGATCGGTTCTAACCTTTAAGAACTTGCATGCGAATATAGTGGAAAATGCTATAAGTTAGAATCGGTTATCATGATATTTAATCAATTTTAATTTGGTATTAAGTTATTTATACATATTAAAATCCAGTAGAAAGTTAGTATGTTACTTTAAAGTTTACATTTATTAAAATTAGTTTTCAGATGAGTCAAGTTAGTAAAATAGCATAAATCATGAATATTTCTAATAACATAAATATTAGATAAAAATTTTAAAAATATATATGAAAAGTTAATGGAGATTAGAAGTTACTTAATTGTCAAGTGACCACTTAGAAAGCTAGGGCAATACATCAATGTTGAGTTATACTATGATCTATAATTGGTTACTTCTTATGTGGAATTTAGCCTTCAAGCATGTTCAATGTAAATTGGATATGTTGATAACTTCCTCGAACTTATCATTAAGGGTAGAGTCATCAAAATGGCCATAGGTCTTAGGGCTAACCCACTTGGCCCTCCATAATGGTCCTAGCAAGCCTTAGTTCCCTAATGAGGGGTCCTATAACCCCAACCTATACAACCTCACTTAATATGGGATTAGGGCTTGGGCCATACTATTTTAAAAAGTGATTTTTTCCAACGGTCCAAAAATTATATTTTTAAATTAATTGGTTAGGGTTAATTTTGGCCGACCTTCTTTAGGATTAATTTTATCCGATCTCAACCAAGGTTATTTTTGGACGACCTCAATGTGAATTTTTTTGACCTAGCTCGATTAGGGTTATTTTCAGTTGACCTCAGTCGTGACATTTTCGATCGACCTTTGAAAAGGCAGTTTTTAGCCAACCTTAACATAACTGTTTTTGGCCAACCTAGGTTAGGGTTATTTCGGCCATCTCGACCATTGTTATTTTTTTCCAACAGTGACCTAGGGTTATTTTTGGCTGACCAAGGCCAAGGTTGTTTTTGGCCAACCTCGGTTGGGACGGTTTACAACCAACCTTGAGACCTCGACTGGGGTTGTTTTTGGTCGACCTTGGTGCAGCTCTTTTTGTCTAACCTCAGTTATGGTTAATTTCAGCTGACTTCGGTCAAACTGATTTCGGCTGACCTCGGGTAGGGTTAATTTTCAGTTGACTTCAATGAGGGTTAATTTTTAGCCGACCTTGACCAGGATTAATTTTGGATCGCCATCGACCATAGTTATTTTCGGCCAACCTTGACCAAAATTACTTTTGGTCATCCTCGATCAAAGCTATTTTTGACTAACCTTGGTGATGACTATTTCTGGATGACGTTGATCAAGGCTATTTTCGGTCGACCTTGGGTAAGACTACTTTTGAATGACCTCGACTAAGACTATTTTTGGCTAACCTCGATCGAGGTTGTTTTCGACCGACATCGGTCAAACTGTTTTCGCTCAACCTCAACCAAAGTTAGTGGCTGATCTCAACTAGGGTTAATTTTAGTCAACCTTAGTTAGGGTTTTTGCAACCAACCTTGACCAAGGTTATGTTAGCCTGACCTTGGCTAGGGTTGTGTTTGGTCAATCGTAGTCAGGATTGTACCCAGTCAACCCCCACTGAGACTATTTTTGGCCAACATTGCCTGTTGTTAATTTTTGGTCAAACTTGATTAGGGTTACTTTTTGTCAACCTCGATCGTGACTATTTTTGGTCAACCTCATTCAGGGTTTATTTCGATTGACTTTGACTTGAGTATTAAATAATTGTCATAATATTAAACTTAAGGCTCACGAGCTTACCCTAGCCCTATGGGCTTTTGGGGCTTCTTAACCCTATGAGCTTTTTAATGAGGGACTTTATGGCCCTACGGGCCTTTTGGCACTTGGCCCATACAGGCCAGGGTCGAGTCGGGCCGATTGGGCCATTTTGACGACTCTAATCAAGGAACACAATGATTTACATCCTTTTGTCGTGATTATCAACCATATTCAATCCATTTACAATTGACAATGGACAATTAGTTTCTCTCATGTCTACAGAGAGAGGAACTAGTGTGAACATTGACATATTCAATCCATCATCAATAGACAACAAACAATCAATTTCTCTCATGTCTAGAGAGAGAGGGGATCTAATGTGGGGATTCATTTTTTCGTTGGGGATCATCATCCGTGTAGCTTTATATCTTGAGATGTTTACCTACTTGAACTTAGTATTCTTCTGGTAGAAGATGCCTTAGGTGTAACCTTTGTTAGGATGTACTTCGTTTTTTTTTTCTTCTTGTTATTCTTTATTTTTTTAATTGATTAAAAAAAATTGATATAATCACTTAAAAAGTCATATGTCACGACAAAAATGCATATTAGTATCACTTAAAAAGTCACACCAATGACTATTAAATATTTATAAAACATATAAATTAAACTCATAACAGAAACTATTATTTATGTTCTAAATTTCAAATTGCAATTTCAAAACCTTCTAAAGTTCGGTCAGATAATGAGATGTTCTTGTTGGCTGCAAAATTAGGTAAGCCGTACGAAAGAGAGCCTTGGAAAACGAAACCCCAAATCCGAATATCCGATACGTATCTGTGAAAACTCGCATCGCACAATAATCTATGGAATGGAACAGGTTTTCTTAATTTTGATTAAAAAATCCGTAACTTCCAAAGCAGCTACCAGTCACTTGAACACACGTTACTGTTACGTGAGTCTCTGTTTAATAGGTTTGATTTTCCATTTTCCTTTTCTAACAAGTAAAAAATTCCTGTGAAAAGAAAATATTATGTAATAGTAAGAAAAATGTAATTGATAAAGGTAATACGTACTTCATTCTTTTTTATGTAAGAGCACATCATTCTTTTAAGATCTCCAACTAAAACCTGGCATATGAAAAGAATAAACTCTACTCTCTCTCTCTCTCTTTTTTTTTTTTTTTACTGAAAATAAACTCTACTTAAAAAAAAGGTTAATCTATCATATTATAAATATTTCAAACTTTTGAAAGTATTAATTTCTATAAAAGACATATAGTCTTAAATAAAAGAAGTGGCAGCTCAAGTGTTGCTCTGGAATCAAATTTCCTGATTTCATTTTTTTTTTCTTTTTTTTATCCTTTCAATAAAATAACTACTTTTTAATTATCATTATTCAATTAAAGTGATTAAAAAAGAATTTAATTTAAATGTAATAATAGTGTAAAGATCTTTTACGATCTCATTCAATTAAAAAACCATATACTTTCATAATATGATAACAATTACTTAATTAGAGTGAAAATCATATAACGCTATTGGCTAATACGGTAATAATTCTTTACATTGTTTTTGACAAAAATTATTTACATTGTTAGTTATGCCCTATTTTTTTCTTCTAAAGTTTAAGAGAAAATAATCTATGCATGGAATAATATAAAAGAATTTTACATTGTCATTTAATCATAAATCAATCTATATGTTAAATTTGTTCATTTTTATAATAATTATATTAAAAATCATAAATAAATCATCTCAACTAAAAGAAGAAATTTAAGATTCTCAAATGTCAATATCTCACCATTAATTCATTTAAACATATACTTTGTAATAGAAATATATTACTATATTAATAGAACTTATTGAAGGGCCTCATCCGGTCATTATAATTGTAGAGGATTCATTTCCTTAAAAGTGATATCTATGATGATTTATAATTGACTAATAATTTACAAAGTCAACGCTTAGAAATTACACTAAAATATTAAACTCTTTAAAAAAAATGAGAGAATATATATATTTGATTCGGTTATTCTCCAATCCCATCAAATATGGAGGTATGGGATTCAGTTCTCCTCTTCTGCCTAAATTGCAAGCCATAAAGGTTCCTCTATCAACTATGATCTTAAAAATACCAAACGTATCTAACAGAACTCGATCTCCATGTAATCTCTAATTGAAATCTATGGTAATTTGTATGTGATTATGAACATCTTAAAAAAGTGACTTTTTAAAACAATATAAGTTAGGTGATGATGAGCACAATTACCTAATACACTCATACTTAAAATAGTCATAATAATTTATTCAAGTATTTTAATAATTTTATCAATCTTCTCGTACCGTAAAAAGAATATAATTAAGAAAAAGAATACTATACACACATGCATGCACGAACAAAAATTAGTGGATTAATGTAAGTATAGTTAACACATTGAGATTATCAACGGTATTTTTTTCCCTAGTATTAAAAGTAACTTGAACACAAGTTGTTGCTGTTTTAATATGAATTTGAATATAAAAAGAAAATATTTATTTTGTAATTAAAAGTTCTTAAGTGCTTTCTATATAAATTTAAACATGTCCCTAGATGTCAGCCAATGATTATAGATATGAATGCTCAAATTGGATAGTGGGGCTTACTGGTTCCGCTTCCACACAAATAGTGCAGATTAATGGCGTGATGTCAATTGGGAATTGTTATTATTATTGTTTGCATATTATATATTCCTCTTTGACTCAAGTCCTAAGTTTGGAGATCGAGAAGGGTTATTTTCATCCAGGTATGAGCTCTGTTGGACTCTGACGTTCTGGAAGCCATTGAAAGAATGACGATGTTAGAAGCAGAACACTAGATACGTATGCCACTGGTTTTGAATGTTAGAAACTGAGCACTATGCGAAGATAAGGAAAAGGTTTAATACACGCAGTCTTATTCTTACGTATATAAATAGACTGTTTTTAGATTTAAATTTATGATTAATAAATCACTAAAGTACAACTTTATCGCATTTTAGAATTTGCCCTCAAATTTAAACTACTAATTAAACTAAAATAATTATACATTAATTGATTTACGCGTTGGTAGTTGAGACATAGTTGTCACTGGTTTTAATATTATATATGTTTGAAGATTTTCAGTCAATTTGGTAAGGGAGTGGGATTATTTAAATATGTTTTCATTTTGTAAAAAAAGGTAATCTGAGGCACAAATGACAAACAACATATCAGGCTTAAGTGAGAAAGCTAGCTAGCTGTGAATCATACATGTAAGGAAACAGCAATCAGTAAATAATAATAGTAATGCAGTGGGAAAACCGTACACGTATGCTTTCGCTTGATTGTTGATCCAGTGATCCTAACATTTAGATAAGGCGAGACACATGCATGGATTCTAATAATGATTCTAATTCAATGAAGGGTACAATTATAGTAGTATTTAGTAGGTTTAGTCATATTGAGCTATTGATAAAAGAAAGTCATAATTGAGCTTTTTCATAAACAATTAGACGATGAATTCCAGCTGGAGCTGGACCATTACCACTGTACTTCTCTGGACATGGCCTTAAGGCGTGATGATATACTCAATGAAATTCATTTGTTGTAACCTTGATACGTTAACCAACAGGAATGGAACATTCAAGTTTTAATATACGTGGAAAATCATGAATATATAACATCCCAAATACTTAATTGAACCTTTACTTCTGATAATCCCTTTTGTAGTTTGGCCATCTTGTCCAACCCAGTTGTATTTGTCATTTTTAGCCGATGCAGCTAGAGTTGTGAGACTTCGTTTGTAATCTGTTTTTTTTACCTTCCGGACGCATAAAAAAAATCTTTACTTCTTCTAGGTGGATTTTTGCTAATAGTCATAATCTAATAGTATTAAGGTGTCTTTCTATTTTATCACTTTAAAAAAAAAAAAAACTGTACTTCGTGTA
Source organism: Glycine tomentella (assembly GCA_007407185.1). Taxonomy (NCBI): domain Eukaryota; kingdom Viridiplantae; phylum Streptophyta; class Magnoliopsida; order Fabales; family Fabaceae; genus Glycine; species Glycine tomentella. The sequence goes on from PYAF01005012.1 coordinate 162,236, forward strand.
CACCTAATTGTCACTCAAATTTAGTATCTATTATAGAAATTATAGAATTTTACTGGTTGGTGCATTATCTCCTTCTCAAATTTATCTAAAAATTCACTCTTCTTGTTTGTCTAGTTATATTATTAAAATTATCATTATTTTTCATCTATATAGTTTCTACCATTTTATTCATTACGATGTTCTAATCTACTATTAGAAGTCATAAAGTCAGCCTTTTAACAAACATTTACACTTAGTTTTTCTTTTGGTCAACAAACATTTGCAATTCTGGGCCCATGACAACGTACTTCCTGCATTTTTACTATTACTTCTGTTTTATGAAAAGTTCATTCCAATAAAATGTAAATTACATTATAGAAAGAGCTTTTTGTATTTTAGAATGGGCTTTTATGTGAAGTGCAGGAAACAATGGCCCCATTAGAGAGGATTTTCTTATTGTACCCAACAAATTTCTTCATACACCCAACAGATATAGCGAGAAATAAAAAATGCCCTTAATCCGTATTTTCAATATTATTTCAAAATATATTTTACGAAATAATTTAAAAATAATGGCACATGCAGGTATCAAACCTAAAACCTTCAAGTTATTAGTACAACGCTCTAACTAACTGAACTAATAGAGCAATTATGTTAAAACATAATTAATGTTGCTATATATAACACTAAAATTTCTAATGTATATTTGATACACATATAAGTTTACATAAAAAAATTGTAACAATTAATTTTGATCTAATAATCTATTTTTTTATATATAATTTTTTATTAAACCTATGATTTTTATTTAAAATTTATATATGTAAAAAAATACATTATTAGATCAAAATTAATTGTTATAAAATCTATTATGTAAACTTATATATGTATTAAATATACATTATAAGTTTTAGTGTTATATAGCGACATTAATTATTTTTAATATAATTGACCTATTAGCTCAGTTGTCTAGAGCGTCATGTTAATAACGTGAAGGTCACAAATTTGAGATTTGCATGCGTCATTATTTTTAAATTATTTCGTAAGACATATTTTTAAAATAATATTAAAAATATGGATTGATAATCCGTATGACCCTTAAGGATTTTTGATCCATATGAACCTTATGAAAGGTTATTTTTTATTTTCTATTTTATTATTGGATGCAGGAAGTAATGTGCTGGGTGCAGGAAGAAAATCCCCCATTAGGGACGTGGAAGAGCCCAGCTTATTGTGAAATTATGAATAGGCCTAAAATAACTCTAAGCAAAGCAGCTTCCTAGTTACCGGTCCATATCCACAATTTTATTAATTAAATTAATAAATTAATAAATTTAGTATTTTATTTCCGTCTTGCATAAAAACAAAATAAAATAAGCGAATTGTTATTATTTTCCTTCCAATTTTCGTGGCATTCCTCTCTCGTGTCGGGTGAAGGGAAAAATCAAATCAACATGCTGAGAGTGGGCGCAAAGAGGGTTTTGGAAACGACGTTGTTTGGGGTTAGGGTTCCGGCGAGGCTGTACCACGAGAGGGTTGTGGATCACTACGACAACCCCCGGAACGTTGGATCGTTCGACAAGAACGACCCGAGCGTGGGGACGGGTTTGGTGGGGGCGCCGGCGTGCGGCGATGTGATGAAGCTCCAGATTAAGGTCGACGACAAAACCGGAAAAATCGTCGATGCTCGATTCAAAACTTTCGGCTGTGGCTCCGCCATTGCTTCTTCCTCCGTCGGTAACAAATATTGCTCTCTGTTTACTTTTCTTCTTTTTTTAATCAGCAAATATTTGCTCTGTTTTCTGGTCTTCAATTTGTTCTATTCTTTCACCATTGAGCTTGTTTCTGATGTATCTGTATGTATATGCAGCTACTGAGTGGGTGAAGGGAAAGCAAATGGAGGAAGTTCTGACTATAAAAAATACGTAAGTATACATAACGTTATGTAGTGTTTCTCTAAGATATAGTGTCGCATAATATGATATTTGATGATGCATTGGATAACAGTATAACACTGGATAGGGTAAAGTTTTATATTTTTTCACAGTAACTTTTATATATTATATTCATCTATGTTTGTTATGTTGTGCTAATTTTCTGGGTAAGACAACAGAACACAGCTTACGTTTTCTTAAAGAAAAACCTTTGTGGAGTGATGGGGATAGTGATGGAAGATGTGTTGTTTTTAAATATGTGCTTTGCCTCTGCTTGTAGCTTATTTCAGAATTACTTACACCTTCTGTTTTTTTTTTTTTTTTGGTCCTTTGCTATGTACTGGCTTTAGGAGTTTAGTACTGCCAGATAGTCTATCAAGCACTAACACTTTAATTTACTTCATATATCTGCATCCAAATATGCATTTGATACCAGTACTCTTGGATATTTCACACATACATATATGTGAAGTATCCAAGCCTTCAATGTTGTGAAAATTCAATTATTACATACAACTATTCAAGTCATAGAAGCATCTATAATTAGAAACATAGAAAACTGTCCCTTGATGAATCAACAAAGGAAATTGTCCTCTTTATGGATAATTTCAAGAAAGGAATGAGATTAATATTAATATATTATTCCTATTTGTAGACGATGGAAGTGATTTATCAAGACTGATTTATAATTTTTATTTTATTTAGTAATATCCAAGAAGTACGTTTTTAATTTATGATTTTTTATACATATTTATGTGTATCTTACACATATGGTACCCTCTAAAATTTTTGAATAATCGTATCAGATACATATTATATCAGATACACGTATCGTCTTTAGGCATCACGACAAATAGTTCTAGTTTTGGTTATGCTTTCATGATGGATAGTTCTGGATTGTTGTTGAGATCTTGATGTGGCAAATAATCGATGTCTTGCAGTGAAATTGCAAAGCATCTTTCACTTCCACCTGTTAAGCTCCACTGCAGCATGCTTGCTGAAGATGCCATCAAAGCGGCCGTTAAGGACTATGAAGCTAAGCGTGCTAAGGCAACTGCTAGCGGAGAGGCAGCAACAGAAGAGAAGCCTACCACTGCATGATTTCTTTCATGTGTAGAAAGAATGATGACGAAAACAACCGTTTGTTTGTTTGTTCTGTTAATGAGCTGCTTATCGAAGAGCACCTTCACTTGAGACTTTGGGTTGGACTTAGTTAGCTAGAGAGTATTCACATTATGTGAAGTAAATATTTGAAATGCAAGCTATGGTTTGTTATCTTCTCGGTTTGTATTTAGTAGTAGCCCATTATTAACTGTGTACGAAGCAGATTGGAATGTTTGAAAGTTCCCCAATACAATTAAGTGAATAACATGATATTTTCACAAGTTTTGTTCCCGAAGTCCTATTTTTGTAATATATTTGTTTTTTTTCCTTTTAATTTGGTGAATTTGCAATTCAAGTTTATTATCTTGAAATGAAAATATGACGTGTCCTTGACTTAGTAGGGTAAGTATCAAGAATATGAAGCTCAAGTGTAAGGTTATTCTATATTTTTTGTTTTTAAATTAGTAGAATTGATTTTGACAAATTAATTTTAAACTGATAAAGCAAGATGTGTCCAAATTAATCTCGACTACAGATTTTACTTTACAATGTATTAATGCGTGATGGAACATATTCTTTGCCTAAAGCGTAGCCGAAAACCCGAGGAAGGCCGGAGAAAATTGAAGATCCGTATGACAGGCGCGACCTGGGGGATGTAGAATTGTTCAATTAAGTGGTGCAGACAACATGGCAAAAAGATTATTTTCTTTTTTATTATAGACGAATGAAAATTCATGGTGGAGTAGTAGAATAAAGCTTATACATAAAGTAGCAAAGCATAGAACCAGATTCTGAAGGAACTCCGAGTTAAGGTACTATCAAGAAAGACATGGCCTAGAAGACTCTTGACCATTAAAAAAACTCGAGAGGCGAATAAACGATTCTAGGATTAATAAGACTGGAATTTACTGTTCCTAAAAATAAAACTGAGGTTTCTGCATTTAGATGGCCTAGTATGATTTTTTGTCAAATATTTTAAAAATGAATCGAGAAATTATCTTAGAAAAATATCAAATGAGTGGGTTTTGGAGTGTTCCAAAGCAAAGGCAAGGGATCCATCATACCGATCCAGTTATCCGAGCAAAAATGAATGTGGTACATTTAACATCCTCGCTCCAAACCAAGTTTTATGCAAGGGCACTGGACACTACTACAGTTGAGACTAGTGGAACTTCAAATGATCAAAACACCCCAAATCAAATATAACAGGTGCAATATCAATTATCAAGTAACGCCACCAATCAATATCATTCTCGAAAACGACATACAAAATAGGAAGGACTTTAAAACAGCATAACAAAAATGATTAGACAACAGTGTAAATATGTAATAACATCATCGATCAACCTCGGACTTTCAACTACTTGCCTACGCACTACGCAGTCTTGGAGCGTACAATGTCCAACAAAAAATCGGTGATAAAAGGCTCATAAGAGGGCAATTTCGCATACCCGGGAAAGTAATTGATATCAATAACGAGGTACCTTGTCGGTTCCTTACCATCTCTAATGACATCAACGTTGAAAAGGTTAAGTCCCAATGCATCCCTCAACCCCCTCGCCAACTCATCCACCAAACTCTGCGGAGGCAATTCAGCGTCTTCAACGGCGCCACCAACCTCGTCTTCAACCCCCAAATTTGACACACAAGAAAACGGCAGCGACCCTTTTAACACTTTCAGGTTCTCTTCCGTTATGTCACCCAAAGACTTGCGCTTTACGCAATTCACGCGCTGCCCAGCAACGTAAATCTTGAACACGACCCCGCCGTGATTCACGAACTCTTGCAGCACCGTGGGAACGCTCAACGCGTGGAGTCCCTCGTCGTCGAAGACCAAGCACAGTTCGTGAGAGCCGGCGCCGCCGTCAGCCGCCAGCGGTTTCGCAATCACCGGGAACCGCAAGCCCAGTTCTTCTTCGAATTTGTGGAAATCGAAGGATTTGGGTTCGTTCACAACCACTTGCTTTGGAACCCCAATGGTGGCGTTTTCGAGGGAAAATTGTAAGTGGGTCACTGCGTCGAGCATTGAAACCCGGTTGTGGAGGCGATCCACCAGCTCGGGAGGGTCGATGATTACGGTATTTGGGTGTTTGGATGAGAATTGTTGGAGGTGGTTTTTCCAGTGCTGGGTGTGGAGTTTGTGAATGATGCAGTGGAAAGGGCCTTGTTGTTGTAAGGGTGTGGTGGGGTCGATTTGGACGAGATCGATGCTGTGTTGTTTGGCGTGATCGAGGAGTGAGGATTGAATGAAGCTTTCGACTTTCTTGCCTTGGAGAGCATAGCCCACACGGTACCTCTGACCTCCTACTTCCGACTCCGACATGTCTGGTTTTTGTGGGAGCTGCTATGTATCAATGCAATAGCAATGCAAATGAAGTACATAACATAAATGGTATTACATAAATTGTGAAGTACAAGTCACACGAGGACAATTAAAGTTATTCTTCGCTATGATCAATGTATATCAAAATTAGACACTTACAATACAAAATTAGTAAGACCTACATGTGGATTTAGACATCAAAGATGAAAATATATCTAATTTGACAACACATTAAATCTATGAGAAGATTAATCTCATAATCAACCAAAAAACTAAAACTTATAAAAATATCTTAAAATCTTAGTGAAAAACCAAAATTTATAATTATGGTGGTTGAAAAAAATATAAAATAAAATAAAAAAGATGAAAACATTTAAATTTTAGAATTACAAGTTTTCAATTCTAGAAAAGTTGCATTTAATTTTTAACATCACAAGGTTTCAACTACTAAAAGAGTTCATCTAATGGTAAGTGTTGTTATCTGCATACCAAGTTTAGCAATAGAGTTTCCCTCATACTATCCATCTATACCAGTGCAATGTTGATGAAACAGGACACGCACCGTGACCATTACAATCTTTGCCTAGCTAGCACTAAAACCACGAAACCACTCGACAAAAGTTTTTATCCAAGTTACTAACGGCGACACAAATAAACCTGGTAACACGATATGGTTGAGGACACGCACAACACATTCAGAACAGAAGAAAATGAATATTACACCCTTTTGGAATTTACGGTTTTTGCTTATATTTTAAAGTTAAGACAAACCAAAAGGAAGTTAAAAGAACAAGGAATTGACAATTGATTATAATAAGAATTATGTGGATCAAAATTGCTACGATTGCCTTTTCATGCTATCATTGCAGCGCCTCAGCAGTCTCTCAATCACAATAACTTTCTTTTGTTTAGACAGCTGAAGAAACATTTCTATATCACGTGATGCGCAGGACCGGAAAACTAATCTACATGAAAGAATAAATACTGATACCATTACAGTGGCTGGCTAAGCTTACATCTTCTGAATTGACAGCAATACTTTGGCTTACATTTTATCAAATGACAGCAAGATTTCAAAATTTGGATGAATCAAAACAGCTCTTCCATCGATCAACCAACAACATATGTATACATGAGAAGACGATGAAAGCACCAATCCTATGCCTGTAATTGTATAGATTCGACCTTGTTGTAAGCTACATTCTTAACTTTCTTATGGGAACCATGTTTTGATTTGTTTGATTTCCTTTTCTTTGAAGCTGTAATTTCATTTGTGTGATCTTTCTCCTTTATGCCATTTTCTTTGTCTGGATCTGGAATGTCAATTTCAGACTGCAACAGTAACTCAGCCTTTGATTCTGTCGGTTGAGCTTGTGGTTCAATAACTGACATTCCTGATAGAATGTAGTCTAACAAAAATGTGCTTCTAACAAGTCTGTCTATCCTGCCAAAATGCCTCTGACTATATGGGATAAGACCTTCAAGAAATTCCCCAATCCCTTTAATCTGAAATGATCCATAAAAATGTCAGTTAAACATGGGGGGTTTTCCTTTCCCCCAAAACATCCAAAGAAGGCCAAAATCCTTGCAAAAATATAAAAATAAAAAGTTAATGCATGGCCAAAATTTTAGCTTAAGAATTCAATTTAATATCAGCTTGAAGAACATCAATACAGTTTGACTAGTGCCAACTATCATATATTTCTAGAAGATTCTTTTATTTGCTTAAAGTGAACAATATAATCTGGCCAAATAATAGAATCAATATCAATATCTAACTAAATACTTGAGGCAGCATATGCAGCCTTAAAACAGACAGCAGAATACCAAAACCAGTAAGCAAAAGAAGTTCAAAACCATATTCAATAATCAGCCTGAGCATTTCAGTCATTAACCATCATAATATGCAAGAAATGCATGATTAGACATGCAAAACCTCTCAAAACTTGAAATAGTAAAAAAAGCACCTGAACAATATCTGTTGGAGGAAAGATGCTGAAAACTCTGAAAAGCACGAACTGAGAAACATAACAAAGCTTTGGTTTTGTATTCCATTCTCGAACATAGTTAAATAATATACGAAGCTCTTCACTACCCAAGCCCTTAAGTGCTCTGTCCATATGATCTTCTGCCTCTCTCTTCCTGCAGAAATATTAGTCAAGTGTATGCCAAAACGATGCAGGCAACAAAATAAACTATTGCTAACCTGCAAAGTTCTGCAAATAGCTCAAAAAGCCTATGAGGCCTGCGCAGTTCAAATGCAATTTGGATTGCTTTAGTATAGTCAGCATCTAAGACAGCATTCTCTAGCTCTTGACCTTTCACAACTCCCTCTTCCTGTATCAACATTAGACATTACAATACTTTCTAACACAAAGGGCACTTGTCATTTGGAAGACAGGATTATATAAGAAAATCCAAAAAATTACACATATGGAACAGGTAATGCTTTTGCTTGAAATACTCCATGTCGCTAAAATAAGTTAAATATGTTATAAATAAAATTTCAAAAAATGCCTGAATAAGTTGTCCAGTTATGCGTTAGGTTGGCTTATTTTGAAGAAACAAATATTTTTGTTCCAGCTTTTTGAGCTTTTGGAAAGGGAAAAAAAATCCAAAAAAAAAACTCTAATATGGATCATAAACTTAATGCTAAGGTTATATCACTTGCGAAACTATATAAAAGACTCTGTAAAACAACCTAACCCAGCAAGAGACTATTGTGAAAATTAATAATCACTAACGTAACACCACTATATTCAGAAAAGGCAAACCCATAGTAGAAAATGCGTGTCATTAAATGGTTGGAAAGACTTGGAGATTTATGACCCAACCCCTACACCACCCTTTACCACTTTGCTACAAGAGTAAACTATGATTTCAATCTTGCAACATAAAATGTACAAACCACCCAGATAATCTAAGATATCATTAAGGTATTGCTGATTTACAGTTAAAAACATCCTAAACACCTGTTATGTTTTGCAAGATGGTTGACATTAGGAAAAAATGAGCAAGATGCACAAATGCCCAACAATAATACAATGGATGTAATGATTTTTACTTTTTAGTGATAGATGTTTCATTCAGATGACTTCCAAGATTGTGACTGATCTTGGTCCTTCATTGTTTGTCTTAAATTCATAGAACCAGCAACAGAAAAATTGGAGCAATATGCAATAAGGAATAATTGTAGATCTTAGCCATCATTATGAACAACCGTGAAACATGACCTTTGATTTAACTTTCATGCTATAATGAGGTCACCAATATTGAACGATTGGTTTAACTCACCTCTTTACGGAAAGCTTCTTCTTTGTCATCTGCAGTGGAGTCAAACCATAAATTAACAACAGCATCTCCGCCACCAGTTGCAAGCTTTTCCGTTTTCCTGCCTACAGCCAAGGCCCAAACCTGCAGGCCAAATTTTGTCAGCAAAAGAAAAGGGCAGAGAAACCTGAATTATTAGCATCTGGCAAAATTCAGCACCTTTTTTTAGCCTCTCTTTTTTTCAAGAAAGTGTCTATTCAATTAATAGGTGTTTTCAACAATTTATTATAGTTATGTAATTTTTTAAAAGAAAAAACAGCTTTAGTGCTTTGCTCAGTAGCTAATAATAGTATCTTCTGGGGTAAAATAACTCTAAAAATAGTTGCAAGTGTATCATAGGATGCCTTTTTTCTAAGCTTTAAACAAATGATCCTTTTTGAGGAAAAAGTGGAAATGAGTACCTTGTACAAACCATATAGTTGCAAGGGTCTTTTGGGAAAAGTTATGAATAAAACAAGCATCTTGGTATATAACAGAACAGAGTCTATTTGGATACTTACTCAGTCTCAAACTAATTTTTAAGATCCAAACCAGCTAAAATGTTTACATTAATGATTAATTGTGTACTACTGTACTTAAATATGTGATGACCAGCTATAGTATATAAACTATCTTATCTTAGAGAGCAAGAAGAAAACCAAAGATGTGTCATTGCCAAAATATAATCAACACAGTAGTGACAGTACACACTCTTAAAGAATTAATTTAAAAATTCACATTTTCTCTAAAGTTCAGAAATAGTGCATGACCAAGGAAAGCATAATTTGAATGGTCAGCACCGCATAAAATTTGGCATCATCGATATTGATATAATTCACTGGCTGAAAGCTAATTAGATCAAAACATAAGCTTAATAATAAAAGAACTCTCCTATGGAGAACAATAAGCATGCAACAAATTTAAACCATGTTTTTCCAGGTATATACATCTAGAAAGTAAAAAAAGTATGACATTAAGAATTGAAAGAAAAATCATCAGAAAAATAAGAAATATATCAAAGGATCAACTGGCACCTTGTCTTCATGATGATCATAAGTAGCAACACATTCATTAGTTTTTACAGTCCACAGCTTTACTAAACCATCAGCACCTGAACATTAAGTTGATCAAACATTTAATCAAAATGTTATATATAAAAAAAAAAAAAACAGCTACAGATAGCCTCATACCACAAGAAACAATTTGTGTTCCACGAGTAACAAACAATGCTCTTAACACATTTGAAGTGTGTCCTTCAAATGTCTTCAAACAGGAGCCATCAGATATAGCCCATATCCTTATTGTCTTATCACCAGATGCTGTTACTACACATTGATCAACAGGAGAAAATTCTACTGACCAAATTCCTCTTTTATGACCTTTAAATACAACTACAGATACTAGATCTGGAAGTCTCCAAACACAAGCTGTACGATCCTGATGGAATACAAGTAAAACATAATAATAATGATAAGTACAGTAAAAACACTTATGTTCCAAAAATAAAAGGAAAGGTATAGGAAGGAAGGCCAGTGAAGTAGCTAGTGACTATTCTTTCTTCACTTGGAAGTCAGAAGAAAACAAGAAACATACAACTAAGGTGGCAGTCCTTTTTTTCTGCAAATAATCAGATTACTTGATTTAAAAGCCCAAAGCTGCAAGTCAGATATAATTACCAACCTGAGAACCACTACATACTAAACTATCATTTGGAGCAACAGCTACAGAATTTATATCTTTATCATGAGCTGCAACAACAGCTTTTGCCTTTAAATTAATTGGCACTGTCATATGGTCCAAGAGACCATCCATACTCCACACCTTAAGAGTATGATCACTGAAAAAACATTGACAAAGATTGATGAGAAATGAATTTAAACAATACTATCTAAAAGTCAGCAAGTTTAAAATCAATGCATTAAACAGTAAACTCGGTAACTTACAATATTAAGTTCATACAGTAGAATGAACAGGAAGGCCAAATTGTAATGTTTGGTTAAAGTTACCCATAGCTAGCAGAATATCTAAATACTAAATAAACAATAAACGCAGCTGCCTTGCAGGATTCAGTGAAAACAAAAGGGAAGGAACAGGAGATTAAATTCAGCACAAATTTTCTTATATTAATTCCAATGCTGAAACAAGTTGAGGTGAATTCATTTATACTAGTAACCATAGGAAGCTTGCTGGTGTTTCCACTTCCACTATCTTTAAAAGAGACGACAACACACAAAAGGTCAATCATGACATTATTAACTTCTAAAATCAAATTACCACTGTTGCAGACCAGGAAAAGTGGAAGACAGCAATCAAAACACCAAAAGATTTGAATGCTGCTTTCTAACTAGTTTAAGACAAATTTCTTATTGGTGTTAAATCAAATGCTATTATGAGTATAGAAGATGAAAAAGTTTGCAAGACAGATAAGGTTACCTATTGTCTTCCTCCCTTATAACATTATCATTTGAGAATAGAAATAAAACCCTTGGCATAACTCATTTGCTGTTACAACTTTAATGCTCTTTTCATTTAATAGTAAATATTACTAAAAGATTGAACATAAGAAAAACCCAGATAAAGGGAATCCAAAATAAAGGAACTTGTGGAGAGTAAAAAAATAGATAAGTTCTTTCAATTAATAATCAAAATTGAAATATATACATCAATACTTACCTACTGCCACTAACAAAGAAATCTCGCTTTCTTTTTGAAAAGGCAATGGCTCCAACAGCTCCCATGTGACCTATACCAACTCCAATGCAGTTTGCGCTTTCTGGTTCCCATAACCTAACCTATTTGCCAAGTAGACATTTGTTTTGTGATTACTAATTCCTATGTATAAGACTTGAACGTAGTGCACTACACACATGTTATGAACTCAATAGAGCACCTGATGTTAACCATGTAACCTTGAACTTAAGCACCTCAAACACTTTTTTCCCATTGAAAAAATTTAAAGCCTTTACAACAATCTTGAGATCAACGGGGAGAAAACTTACACTTTTGTCTTTACTTCCAGTAACAATCAGTGGTTTCCCAGAACTTGATACACAGGAGTCAAGGCATAGAACAATTTCAGTGTGACCAGATAAGACATACAAACATGACATAGATGCAAGGTCATAAACCTGAACCTGCAAAGCTCCAGTAGGTTTATACATTAAAGACCAAAATCTTAAACAACACTCTTGCTAGACTATAGAATGGAAAACACAACAAATTGAAGGTTGAAGAATCAATGCTGAAGTTTTTATATTCATCAACCATTGACAGGATTCAGTGTTTCATTTATTCTTTTTCAATAATCATTGTTTCAAAATATTAAGACATTGTTTGCTCCTGTGATTGAGCAAGTCTTTGCAACATACAGCTGACTAAGATTTCATTTTTGTTCGTTTTTACTGTTCTTATTCTTACCTTAACAGTTGTGTGTTGAATCACTTAGATTAGATTCACTAAGAAGCAACAAGTAGATAATTTGGAAAAGGATAATATATGTTTATTGTTTTATCTAAATATAAGATTGTGAGGTATTGTAAAATGCTCTACTAACAATAACAAAATCGGAAATGGACACCCAACAAAATATTTTAATCCTTCTTGCTCTATACATATGGCATTTGTCCAAAAGACAAAACAAACTAATGAGCTTTTGATGTCACATCACAGCTCAAATTCTATAACTGGAATCTAATCCCCAAATTTTATATTTATTATTAAAAAAGGCGTACCACAATCACTATTTTCCATCCATATAAACATAGAACACACTAAATCAAATTGAGGGAAGTGACAAGAACAAACACCACAAAATTGGGCTCTAAACAAAAACAATATCCGGCGGTAAAGAAAGCTTAGCTTTTTTTTTTTTTTCAGTATTGACATGTTCATATTGACTGGGTTGCTAAAAAAGCCATACTCTACTTGAATCACAACAGTTTACTAATTTCTAGATAAAAATGCACATCCCCATACAGCCATACCTGTTCAAGATTTGTAGCAAGAGCAAGGAATTTTTCATCATCCCCAATAAACTTCATATCTACAATCTCTTCATTATATCCCACAAGTCTTTTGGTTAGATTTAATTGCAACATCTGTTCAGTGAAGTCCAGAGAGTAAAACAGAAACTGCTGATCTGCAGTTACACAAAGCAATCCTTGATCTGAGGCAAGCATAACAGCAGAAGTGAAACCCCTACGTGAGCCATCCTCAGCCATGCTGGCCGTAACATCTGAAGTTTTTTGCTCAAAGATGCAACTTGCACTGTCAATAGAAAAAGAAAAAAAATAATAATGAGGTAGTGCATAAATTCCATCTTGATTGATGCAATTATGAAATTGGGCTTTCACTTTTTCAGTATACTTGCATCACAAGTCAGAAATTTAAGTGTGTTAAAATATTTACAAGCTGCCCCCATAAGAATAAATATCCAGTGGCAAACATTCTGTTTCCAAGTTTTTAACCTGAATCATTGCATAAGAGATTGTTTGTTTCTTTTTCATTAAAAAATAACTTTTATTTGGGAAAAAAAAAAAAACATCATTTTTAATATTTTTAGTAAGTTTAAGTTTTTGAAAAATATCAGAATCTAAAAAATATCATATTTCAAAATAAAAAGAATCGTTTATAATTTACACCAAACAAAAAATAACTTCTGCTTTACATAAAATCTTTAAAAAACAAATCATTTTTTACGCTATCTTAAGATCACTTTTTTAAAAGCTTAAGCAAACCCAAAATAAGTGTAACTAATGCAAAATTTCATAGAACTAGAGATATTTATAATGATGATTGAGAAATCTTCATATATTACCCTTTGGAATTCCATATCCGTACAATGCCTCTTTCACCAACTGTAATGAAATAGAATATTTTGGAACCATCGTGCATTTTTGCATTTTGCTGATATATATCGAGAGATGAAGCAAAAGGACTCCCAGCACCAATTACACAAACAGCTTCAACAGCCTCATTTGTAATGACAGTCTTCTTGCTACTATAATCATGAAGATCCCACAATGTTACAACCTGCAAATATTCCGCACAACATTTTGTCAATTTAGTGGACTATATTCATTTGAAAAGGTAAAGTAAAAGAAAAAGTAAGATGGAGACTAATAGAGCCTGCCTTATCTCTTCCAGCACTAAGCAGTGTCCATCCGTCTTCAGATAATGCCAAAGAAGTCACTGCTGAGCTATGATTATCTAGTGTTGCAATGCAGTTCTTTTTCTTGGTCTTGCAAATATCCCAAACCCTTACAGTTGCATGATCACCACCATCATCACTGCCAGAAAAAAGCTGAGTGCACCAATGAAAAAAGGTGAAATCAACAATTGGGAATAGTTAAAAACGAGGAATAGGGTAGGGTTAAACAAAATTAGATTTGCATTAAAAGGACTAAAAGCAAACAATCGTGTCAAGTCCATTATGTCAGTGTTATTGACTCCCACCCCCATCAATCACTCTGTTCAGTGCACTTATTTTACATTCACACTAATGGATTGTGTCATTTTACACCACAAAAAGTATTTCACTTCTCCATTGGAAAAACAGGAGACCAAGTCCAGTCCTCATTCGATTAAGCTCAGATTATAACAAGTGATATATCAGTGGTCCAAAATTATGATCTAAGACCTGTTTTGATAAATTTCTCGATGAACACTTATGGGAGAAGAAAATAAAGATAAACTTCTTCCACGTGTTAAAATCAACTTATGCACCTCAACTCTTGTAGAAGTTAGATGAGAGCGTTTCTATGTGCATAAGTTAATTTTAACTTGTGAGAGAAGTTTAATTCATTTGATCTTCTTATTTTCTTATCTTATTAAGTACTTGTTCTGAAGTTTATACAAACAGGGACTAATACTTACTCTCGCACAAACATATCAATCGGTTCAGACAGTAAAATGCTCGCTGGCACAACACAATCAAATAAAAGCATTAACTCACAAGCTGTTTCTCGGGATCGGAATGGAACATAACACAAGAAACAACACCACCGTGACCTTTAAAGTAGTGAGTGCAGTAACCACCATCCACATCCCACACTAGAACCTTCCTATCAGCTCCACCAGTAGCAAGCAACCCTCCAGAGGGGTGACACGTCATGCACATAACCGGACCCTCGTGACCCTACGCCAAACGCGCACATTAGCAAACACAAACACATTATTATTAATTGAAAGAAACGAAAGGGGAATTATACGGTGCGGTACCTTCCAGGAGCGGACGCACTTGAGCGTGGACAAGTCCCAGACTCTGATTTGGCGGGAGTGGCCGGAGGAGAAGAGGAGGCGGTCGTCGGGGCTGAGAGCCAAGGCGGTGAAGGATTCAGAGTCGGCATCGAGGGTGGAGCGTATGGCGGCAGTGGCGGAATCGACGATCTTGATGGACTCGCCGCAGGCGCAGGCGATGAAGGAGGAGTCCGATGAGACGACGAAGGGGCCGCCAGTGTAGAACTGCTGCAGAGCGGGGACGCAGCGGTAGTTGGTTTTCAATCGTAGGGGCTCCATTGGGGAAATTGCCGCTACAGTAGTTCGAAGACAGTTTTGGTTAGGGTTTATGGTTTAAGGAGGAAGCAGGTTTTTGTTTTGCTTTGAGTTTTTTATGTGCCACCTCTCAGGGTGTTCACGGGTCGGGTCCGGTAAATCTCTCACTTAACCCGATCTAGTAATTATATTAGATTTTTTAAAATATTGGAATAAAAAATTCATTCAATTAAGATTTAATTATATACAAATTGAGTAATCAATTATATTTTTTAAATAGGTTTAACCATACTCAATCAATATAATTAAATTTATTATATAAATTTATTATTAAATTTAAAATTCATTAATTTTTAGTACACATAGTTTATTAAATTAAATTATTTATGTTTTTTTCTTTTTTAAGTTATTGTTTTTATTCACGTCTTAGATTTTATTTATGTTTTCTCATCCTAATATAATACTTTATTTAAAAAAAAAATATTATATATTGATAATGTAAAATTTACTATCATTCAATCACAACTTATCATGTATGATAAGATTGTTGATTTTTATAGTAATTATTTTAAAAATTATATCAATGATGATTTGTGATTGCATGACAATTACTTTACATAGGTGCATGATCATTAAACTTTTAATTCTATCTAAAATAAAAATATTGAATTAACACCAAAATTATTAATTGTATTAGTATAATATTGTCACAATTTGATATCTTATGAGTGCTTTTAATTATTATATACTTACACAACTTTAAGAAAATACAAATTATTATTCTAAACAAAAATAATTTTAACAAAATAATAAATAATTTATAAATGTATACAACAACAACAACATGCATTCTTAACAAAGAATAATCCCTCACTACTAAAGTGTTATATTATTTTATCTTCCCCTCTGTATGGAAAAATAGACAGATTATTTTCAACATTATAATACTTAGTAGATTTTTGTAAAGATAAATACAATATTCTTTTCCATCCATCCTTTTCCAAAATTTTCATTTGTTTAATTAATAGTCTTAAAAACTTCAGTCTTACTAATATATATATATATATATATATATATATATATATAATTCAAATTAGTAATAAATATTTATTTTAAATATGACATTTTTAAGGTCTTAGATGATATGGGAACTAAGGTAACTACCTAAATGATTTTGCAGTTGCCACGATGCTAATATGTTTATATATATATATATATATATATATATATATATATATATATATATATATATATAATGAAGAAAAAACACTTTTTAAAATTTAAAAACCATATAATATTTATTAAAACAATAAAACATTAAAACATTAAGTTTATATTATTATTTTTACTTAAAAACGATTAAATTATAAATATAGTTACTATTTAAAATGATAAAGTTGTCTCCCTTTTTGTTTTGTTTAAAGGATAAAAATATAAATGATAGAAATAGAAAACACAAATTTAAATTAAAATAGAATCTAAAAGATGCGGATAAAAACAATATAATTTATCTTCAAAATTATTTTCTTTCCTTTCCAAACACGCCATAAAAGACTAAAATTCATCTTTATTTCTCTTTTCTCATTAAAAAAATAAAAATAAAATAAGCATCTCCCACGCATGCTGACATGATAAAGAATCCAACTCCCATACTGCTGTGAAATAATTTAGGTGGATTTTGTTCGGTGTTTGGGTCAAAAACTCAAATTTCCATTGAGAGTATCTAAAATGCACGTTTCATGCATTAATGTGATTGAACGAGAGAAATTTACTATATGTTACTTGTTACTGCAAAGCGGCTTCACTAGACATTGACATTAGTAACTAAAAATAACTATTTAATTTTGACCAGGAATTAAATTAGGTTAGTGAGGGGTAAAAATTACATCGCGTGTGGTTGTTGATCCATTGATCACGTAAGCTTGCTATTGAGGGAGTGAGTTAGGTGGGGTTATGACTAATGAGCAGGTGGTTGACTAGCTTGGTCAAAATGAATGAATGAATTTTCTTTAACAAAACGAGGGTTTGGTGAATTTCATTTCATTATTGGATTTGACGTTGAAACTTTGAGATTCGGAGAGAGATGGCGCACACGGGCAGCAACAGTTCAATGCACCGGTCGAGTTCACGGCCTCAGCTGGATCTGAGCAAAGCAGAAATTCAAGGAAACTTCGAAGAGAAGTATCCAACCATTTTGCTACCCAATCAGTCTCATGATATATCTCACCTCGCTCTTGATATTGGAGGTATATGCATATTATTATAACAACAATTTCAGATTCTTACTTCGTTTTATGAATTAATTGGCTTCAACCTTTCTTTTATTTGTCAAAGGCTAACTATGTTTTATGGCCATCATGACCATTCTATTTTATTTTATTTGTTAAATTTTTGGATGCTGAAATTATTATATATAAAGAATAATAATGTTACGCTGATCCCTGAACTTCCTCCTTCAACCCAAAAGTAACTGGAACTATGGAGAGCTTATGAATTAACTGGAGGTAGTATAATTAATTGTTTCAAGTTTGAACCTTAAATACTTGGAGGGAAAGTTTTGTTGTCTAGGTGATTCTATCCGATTCAAAAATGATTGTCTCCCGTCCTGTGTCGAGGATTTCGTAATCCCCCCAAAATTTCTTTGTTATAGTATTATCCTTTTAGGTGGGTGAAATAAATAAAGAAAAGAGGATTGAACGGTAGCAATGGCAGTTTCTCTCCTCAATGACATGTGACTGTTAATTTGCGTTATTTTAGAGGAAAAGGTTGGTAATATTTGAAATATGGCTGGAACTTACGTTGAAAATATATGAACAGGATCTCTTATAAAGTTGGTGTACTTTTCAAGACATCAAGACCAATCAACCTATGACAAAAGGATGAAAAATGTGAAGAATCGACTGGGATTTCCACCCAATGGTAACAGGAGAAGCTATCCTATTCTTGGTGGAAGGCTTCATTTTGTCAAGTTTGAAACTAGCAAGATTAACGAGTGCCTAGACTTCATTAGCTCAAAGCAGCTTCACTCTGCTGGTATTACTCTCTTGTTCAATTTACTTCTTTTATGTATGCTGTATCTGTCTTTTCAATACCACATTGGATTGCTAAAAGAGTACTGCATGTTTTGATTTTGAATATCATTTTTGTGGTTTTTCTGTTTCTTATGTGTTAGTTCAACCACTTTCAGACCATAATCAATTCAAGACTATGGACTTTTTGTTGTTTACAGGAGGGGAATCACGTTATTCTGATGTCAGGACTGATTCAAATGCCATAATCAAGGTAACTTAGTTTCTCCGACTATTTTTACATTTTTAGAAGCTGAGTTATTTTTTTCTTTTGTTGAAGGGATATATCAAATTTCCAAAATGCAAGTTGTTTTATTTTAGCTTGATGCTTGCATGCACAAGTGCCATAATCTATGTCCAGCTATCACATTTGGAAGTAGTTATTGTGAAAATGATAATAAGTCGAGTCTCTTTTCCCTTTTGTATAATAACAACATCAAAGATGCTTCCATTTATTCTATATGTTACTGGTATTGTTTATAACACTATTTTCAGAGTTTTGATTATTATAGATAATTGTGTAGTTCATTACTGCTTGTTCAGTGTTAATTCCATTGAACTACTCTGTTAATGGATTCATTTTGTGACAAGGCTACTGGTGGTGGAGCACACAAATTTGCTGACCTTTTCAAAGAAAGACTCGGACTGAGTCTTGACAAAGAAGATGAAATGAGCTGTCTTGTAGCAGGAGCAAATTTCTTGCTGAAGGTGGATCAAACTCTTGGAATTATCTGTTTTCTCTTGTATTTTGTTTAATAATGATCTTGATAGTTACAAGACCATCTTGTGAGTTGAAAAATTTGTGCAAGTCTTTATCTAATGCACTTCTTCCTTTCCTTTTAAAATATTCTTGCTGATCTATATTGATAATTGCTAATTCTTAGTAGGCAATTCGTCATGAAGCTTTTACACACATGGAGGGCCAGAAAGAGTTTGTTCAAATTGACACTAACGACTTGTTTCCTTATCTTCTAGTTAATATTGGATCTGGTGTTAGTATGATCAAGGTATATTTGTTTAGTTTCCTCTTTTTATTTAACTTGCCAATCCCTTTGGTTTATGTTTTATAAAGACAAACCGGTGGTAATCTATTATTTGAATCTGGATACAGGTTGATGGGGATGGAAAATATGAGAGGGTCAGTGGGACTAATGTTGGTGGTGGTACTTATTGGGGCTTGGGAAGGCTGTTAACAAAGTGTGCGAGGTCATTTTTCTGATAATTCTCCATTTTTTCTCTTTATCTACTTCAATATTTGAACTATTGCCAAAGGGTTTCTTAAAATGAGTTCCAGTTTTGATGAATTACTTGAGCTGAGTCAGAAAGGAGATAATAGTAATACTGACATGCTTGTTGGGGACATTTATGGTGGCATGGACTATTCTAAGGTAAATTTTGCAGTTGATTATTTCTGTATGATAATGATATTTATCTGATATAAGAAAATGCTCTAAATTTACTTATTTTCTGGATTAAATTGATGAGTCATTTGATATGTTTTCTATCAATCACAACTTAGTATTTACCGGTATTAAATAACCGTAGATTGGCCTATCGGCTTCTACCATTGCTTCAAGTTTTGGCAAGGCTACCTCAGAAAAAAAGGGACTTGAAGATTACAGACCCGAAGATATATCACTCTCTCTTCTACGAATGATTTCATACAATATTGCCCAGGTGAGTTGACAATTGTAATTTTATCTTTTTTCCAACAAAAATTCAAGCTGGAAAAGTGCAAGCAGTTTGTGATACATTTATGCTAATGATTCTACTGTTTCATTCAGCTTTTCGGATAAATTAGATGTGTTAATAATATTCAGTTCTCTGTGTTTACTTATTGAATATTATTAAATTTCAATTTAAATATACACGTACCGAATGAAAGAATGTATCCTTTATAGAGTGTCTCCATAAAAGTACTTAAACATTTAATTTTTATTGTAAAATAGCTACTCATTTTATGTTGAAAAGTTCACATTAGTTTTTTCAGAAATTGTAAACCTTTTTTTATTTGGCTAAAATTTAAATGATAGAGTCTACTGATTTTGAAACATTTTCTTTTCTTTAGAAATATTTTCCAGAAAAAGGTTATTTTGATCCACCTACAATGAGAAAAGACATGAATGGAGACACATCTCTAACAATGAAAATGATCGATGACACTAGTTCTAGATCATGCTTTCTGGCATTATCAGGATTATCTTCCATCTGTAGTTTTCATATTCTGTTTCACTATTTGTTCTTCCATTGTGTACCTGACCAGTTCTGTTATTTTTGTCTCTTCTGTGTAGATAGCCTACTTAAATGCATTGCGGTTTGGATTGAAGCGTATCTTTTTTGGAGGATTTTTTATAAGGGGTCATGCCTATACCATGGATGCTATTTCTTTTGCCATTAATTTCTGGTACATAAATTGCTTATTGATTTGACATAGCAAAAAAATTATTTCTTTGCTTTTGATTTAATTGTTATATTGTGTCAAGATTTACATATTTGTCATGCAGGTCTAATGGGGCTGCACAAGCAATGTTCTTGCGACATGAAGGATTTCTTGGAGCATTAGGTGCATTTATGAGTTATGAAAAGCATGGTTTAGATGACCTAATGGTGCATCAGTTAGTTGAAAGATTCCCAATGGGTGCTCCATATACAGGAGGCAAGATTCATGGCCCCCCACATAGGGATTTGAATGAGAAGGCAAGTTAGAGGAATTGGAAAACCTTGATGTTTGCTGGTCACCTGTTTAAGGAAAATGATCAAATTAAATGTGTTTTAACTTCTAAGCTATGGTGTAAATTTGAAGTCAAATTAATGGAAATGATTTTTTTTGGCTATCAATTTTGGTACCATAAGGAATATTCCACTATATAGTGTTAGGTCTCAGGTATCTCTTGAAGCAATAATAAAATTACTAAAGTAACTCCACTAATGAGATTCTCTGGAATAATATGTCATGTCATCCATTGAAAGGAATCATATTCAAAGGTGTTCAAATATTTGCGTACCCACTAAAGACAGAAAATGTAGAATCTAGAATTGAATAATGATAAAACCTTTAAATATGTAGGAAGTGATTATAGTGTGAATTGAAAAGGAGTGATTTTTTTTAACCTTGTCATCATCCTTGGCAGTTTGTTAAGAGTTTGTCAAACACTTCTTTTCCTTTTATGTTAAATTTGATTATTATTCTGTTAAATTCCTAAAAGATTTCTAGTTCTTGCCATTTATGAGGTGGGTGTATTAATTTGACTTTTCTTTCATTAGGCTTTTTACTATCCTGTTTAATACTACTCTAGTGATTTGTTTTGTTATGCTTCTGAAGTTTCCTGTGCTATGGTTCATTTCGAAGCTCTTGAATGAATGAATCAATTAAACAATAGATGGTGACAAACATTGAATTAGAATGTATGGAAAAAATGGGGGTTAGATTGTAACTGAAAAGTATGCCTATGCAGACAAGGAGCAGGGGACAGCTAAACCTTGTTGTTGGTTTTGAATACTTGCCATATTGATTGCATGATATTGAGTGAATTTTAGATGTTTTGGAAACCGGTATGCCATCTAGAGGCATCTTTTTTCTTATGCTTGGAAGCAGCTCAATTTGTTAGCAAATTTTATGTTTTAAGCAATTCTAGTGCAGATTTCATGGATGGAGAAGTTTCTACAAAAGGGAACTGAGATCACTGCCCCTGTGCCGATGGCTCCTCCTGGAACTACTGGACTCGGGGGTTTTGAAGTTCCTTTGTCAAAAGGAAGTACTCTGCGATCTGATGCTAGTGCTCTAAATGTTGGTGTCCTACATCTAGTACCCACTTTAGAGGTGTTTCCATTGTTAGCAGACCTGAAAATGTATGTATCATACTCAACACACTGGCCTTCTGTTAACAGTATTGTATTTCTCTATTTTTTAACATAAATTATGTCTCTACAGGTACGAGCCTAATACTATTGATCTCTCAGATCACAGTGAATTAGAGTGAGCACAATATTTTAAACAAATTTTAACTTATTGCCAATCAAGGCTACCATTGTCTCTAGTGCTTGGCATCTGTGGCTAATGCAAAATTTGTATTTGATGAAGGTATTGGTTCAAGATTTTGTCAGAGCACTTGCCAGATCTTGTGGACAAGGTAACTGTTCTGTCTTGAAACACCTAGACTTTTATCATTTTTTGTCTCTTCATATGTTACAAAGGCAATAGAAGGAACATCCTTGCACATGATAAGAAATTAATGCATGAAATAACTATACGTTCTGCTTATAAAAAAGTTAAAATGTATTCCTGTAACCAAGCTGATATTTAATGAGTAATAGTATCTTTGACATCAATATATCATATAAAATTTAAGAGACAATAAAGAAAGAAAAGTACGAAGCAAAGCATGGGATCAGGTTTCTTCTTTAAACAAACCAAACCAATAAACATAAAAACCAAGGCAAATCTCTTTGTAAAATACGACAACCTTACCTTAGAACTATAAAGAGGCCCAAAAAATCTTGTGAGCAACTAAAGTCTTAAAATTTGGCTTTGGGCCTCAACCCTAAAAATTCCTCATGAGGTGAGGGTTGCCCCCACTTATATACACCATTTTGGTCGCATCACTAGTCAATGTAGGATCTTCAATACTCTGTCACGTCAAAGGATTGAACATCTCAAGCATGAAGTATATAGAATTGGACATTTGTGGGTAGTCAAATAACGGTTGGCAACAGGACCATCCACTTGGAATTTATGTTATTAGATGGATAGTGAACTATCCAACATATTTTTGTAATTCATTGGGTCAAGTAGTCCAAAGTTCATTGGTTGAGCATTTTAAGGAATGAGTCCTGAACTCTACAATGTTTGGATTCAAAAATGTGTATAAATAGAGAACTTTATCTAATAAAAATATTTTTTTGAACAAATAAAATATAATATTCTTTAAATGGATGGGTTGGATTTCCATCCATAAAAATGGTTAATGGATTGGTTGGATAGTTTTTTAATTAAATGAGTCATGGATGAATTGGATTTTTTAATCCATGTTTAATGGATTATGAATGTATTATTGGTTTATTTTTAACCCATCCAATATAATTCAATTCAAAATTTACCCAATCTAGTCATTTGACATCCCTACTAAAATATGATAGGCTGTAGCAAGTGAAGGTGGGACTGATGATGCCAAGAGAAGGGGTGATGCTTTTGCTCATGCATTTTCTGCCCACCTGGCTAGGTAATACATGATGTTGCTGTTTTCACGGCTTACTACTGTTATTTAAGTCATGCTATCTATCCTCTTATCCTGATGCAAATTTATGAGAACAATTCGAGACTATTTAATTAGTTTATGGTTGATCAGTTGCATTAGTTTTTACTTGTAAAAACCATTTGTTTTGTATCATTTTTGTCAATATAACACTCGTTGAGCTCAATAGGTATTTAAAATTTATTAACTTTGGCTGGCGATACACTTCTCCAACTGATCAACTTGCATAACTGAATAGGTTAATGGAGGAGCCTGCTGCATACGGGAAGTTAGGTCTGGCCAGACTACTTGAAATGAGGGAAGAATGCTTGAGGGAATTTCATTTTTTTGATGCGTATATAAGTATAAAGCAGAGGTAATTATGTTTGAAGAATGCTAGAAATACACTCGCCAACACATTCTTTTCCAACACCGGTTTTATTATTAGATGAAATACATATAGGTTCCATTAGAGTGGGACTCACATCATTCAGTGGGACCTACATGTATTTCATCAAATTTTAGTTTGTATGAAAGTGTGTTTTAGAAAGGATTTTACTAGCTTTTTCTCATTTATCGTCATTGAACCATATGGATGAGATTTTGGATGACTCTAGATGTAACTGGTTTTTTAAGCCACTATATGTCTATTTAAATGTGCAACTTCCACAAAAGCAATTTACTTAGATAAAGAGAAGTTGGCTAGTTGTGTGATATGGTGCAATGCCATTATCCTGTCTTAGTGAAATGTATGCAAATGCAATGTTCCACTCTGTTATCAGATGGTTATCTAAGGAGATAGTGTTCAATTTTAATTTCTTCATTATAATTATAAAAAAACTGGGAGAATAAGGGCTCTTGACCCTTCTGTTGTGTTTACACTTTAGTTTTCTGTTTTTTTACTCATTCTCTTAATTGGGAGAGGTCTCTTCTTGACAAACCTACCTGAAAATCCAAATCTCATTCTCAGGTCAAATTGTAAACTTGACCATGGTACTCAATAGGAATAACAACAGGGGCACATTGGAAATCTGAATCTCCTAAACCCCATAAAAACATTTGGAAATCTAAATATCCTTTTTTTGGTTGCTCTAGGGGTCTCACATCCTGCTTTCTGGTACATCTGTAATGTGTACATCTCTTGATTTTGTTAATTATTTTTTTCCCTTATTGTTAGGATATTTCTTATTTAGTTCTCCCAAAAAATTTGTTAAGTTATTTGTGTTTCATTAACAAAACCTGATCATCATGACTAGAGTAGACATGAAAACCTGGATTTTTTTATGTTTATTTTTTTTATCTAAATGGACTAGCAAAGGTTTTAGTTCAAGATAGAAACCAATGGTGTCTTTTGATTTATGTAGCTAACCTCACCTAGTGAAAAATAATTAATGGCTGCTTCATCATAAAAGATACAAGCTTTAGATACACAACTCAACTCTTAAAACAAAAAGAATAGAACTTCCCTTCTATCAATGTTAATGTAGTTCATGTCATCTGTAGACCTATATTATCCTCACGATGTCCTTATTCTTGATCACTTAAATTTGTTATTTGTGTTTATCTATCATAGGGAAAATGAGGCATCGCTTGCTGTCCTACCTGATTTGTTGATGGAGCTTGATAGTATGGATGAGGTATGCCTTACTATTATTATAATCCTCTGAATTTAACATGGTGGGAGGAGTCAATATTTGTTCCTTCTCGTGTAGTACATGAGATGATATATGCAACTAATACGTTATTTCCTTTTCAAGTCAGTATATGTAAAGTGAGTAGAAGTGACAATGTACCAGTGAGTTTTATTTTGATGCCATGCAGAGTTTAAATTCAATACGTCAGTAGTCCTTTTTGCATTTTGGTTCATAGCGCCCCTATGCCACTCTAGTTTCTCATAAATCATCTTGGCTATTAATCTGAAAGCCTCGTTTCTTTCAGGAAACAAGGCTACTTACTCTCATTGAAGGTGTTCTTGCTGCAAACATTTTTGATTGGGGATCTCGTGCATGTGTGGATCTCTATCATAAAGGAACTATTATTGAAATTTATAGAATGAGTCGCAATAAAATGCAGAGACCTTGGCGAGTAGGTGTAGTTCAACATATTCATGATGAGGGTATTTGATTTCTTGCATGGTTGATAGTTGAATACTGAGCTAATTTTTTGCCATTCAGGTGGATGATTTTGATGCCTTTAAACAGAGAATGTTGGGAACTGGGGACAAGAAACCACTCCCACATAGAAGAGCTTTACTTTTTGTTGACAATGCAGGTGCTGACATTGTTCTAGGGATGCTTCCCCTGGCACGAGAGCTCCTCCGTCGTGGAACTGAAGTGAGTTTACTTTATTGAAGAAAATTTGAAGTTACTATATTGGAATGAATTTCCCCACAGGAAAATATTTGATTTGAATTTCAACTATTCACGAATCATGAATTCAATAAATGTTTTGATTGAGTATAGATGTCCAATGTCGTAGAATTACGTTTGTTCTCTTGATAGAAAAGTAAACAGAGTCATCCAATAAAGGGACAAATCAGCATCCTTATAGTGGGTCCTATGCCTGAGTTGTGTACTACGAATATAATAATGGATGAGTGCAGGTGGTCCTGGTTGCAAACTCCCTTCCTGCTTTGAATGATGTGACTGCAATGGAGCTCCCTGACATTGTTGCTGAGGCTGCCAAGGTTTGTGTATTTTCATGAACTTTAATTTGCTGGTCTTGTAATATTTTGTGATGTTAGATAACTCCTGTGTAAAATTCATATGAATGTCTTTACTATCAATCAGTTATCTCTCTTTTTGTTTTCCTGGCAAAGTATCATGCTTGCTATATTCCTAGTAAAGAAATTTCCATGCACACAAATTTGGCATGTAATGATGTTATGTAAAACACACTTTCCTACTGTTGCACATTGTATGAAAACAACTGTATTTTTACAACTTCCCTTTAATTTTTTGTATTCTAAATCCAAATAAACAGCTGCATACATTTATAAAATGCAATTGTTATTTTATTTTTCCTGTCTTGTGGACCTTCCTTTAAAATTTAAATGATCAAGTAGGCTAGCGTTCACGATGATTTCAACAAGAATCGTTAGAGGACATTTGTTAAGTGTCAACTATCTGTTTCTCTATCACATCATTGGTAAAAGTACTTGCTGTGGTTTCTTATTGAAAGTGTTATTGGGAAGATCGTGATATCATTGACCCTATTTTTTATGTCAATTTCTTTATTTCACCATGACCTCAGTATCCATGATTATTATGCATTAGTTTAAACAGTGGAACTAATTCTTGTGTCTTACAGCACTGTGACATTCTTAGGCGAGCTGCTGAATCTGGTGGCTTGCTTGTGGATGCAATGACTAATACCTTGGACAGTCCTAGAGAAAATTCTTCTTCTGTTCCCTTGATGATTGTTGAGAATGGGTGTGGTAGTCCATGTATAGACTTGAGACAGGTCAGCTCTGAGCTGGCTGCTGCTGCAAAAGATGCTGATTTGGTGGGAGAGCAATTCTGTTTATATAATCAAATTACTATGGATTTAATAAAATCAAGAAGCAGATTCTAATTAAGCTTTCTCTATTTGACAGATAATTTTGGAAGGGATGGGTAGAGCTCTTCATACCAACCTCAATGCCCGATTTCAGTGTGATGCTTTGAAGGTAAGTTCATCTGGTTTACTATTTAAAGGGTTTGTCTCAGTCAGATGAATATTAATTTGGCATTTTCATCGTTATGTTTCAGTTACTGATTTGATGCTTTTCTAAGATTTCTTGTTGTCTTATCTAAATCATTGTCCTATGTTGAAAACTCAATTGCTTTGGTTGTTAGGTGGATTCTTGAACTCGTTAGGATTCATTAAATGGAATGTCTTTTTTTTTCTATTTCTTTTTGTAAGCACCCAGTGGTGGATCCAGCATTTTCATTTAGTGGGAGCAAAAAAAAAAAAAATTAAAGCTTTTAAATAATGCATAATGTCATGACAAATAAATTCAAAATACCTATATTTTTACAAATTATAATTGTTCTTACACATTTTCATATTTTTAAAATATTTTATGATTTTTTATTATTAATACTATAATATACAATGATAAAATCAATATTAATTTATTCTCTCTTTTATCTCTTATAATTTTTTAGATTCATTTTTAAAAAAATTATCTTATGGGGGTAACTAATTTTTTTGAGGGGCAAAAATAAAAATTATTTGATATATTCATGTGACAAATAAAATCTTGTGGGGGAAATTACCCTCATCCCCTTGAGTGTGTAGATCCACTAGTGTGACTCTTCGGTGGGGTCTTGAGGTATTCTCACAATCTTTGGTCCTTTGAACTAACTATGGATTAATTCTTTGTTTGGAATTTAGTCACATTTAAAAATCTTTACCCTGCCATATCTGTGATTATGCATATACTGTCTTCTCATACACCTGTTCTTTTAAATCTTTCTATTTGTGCATTTGCCTCTGAGCTGAACTGGTTCTAATCATCATAGTTCACAGGAAACCTTATTGCACATTCATATCTTTAGATTTATGTAGCATTTTAATGGTTTCTTCTTTCATTGCTAATGGCATTTGTAAATTTTCTTTACTAGGGTCGCGAATATGCTATTTAAATTCTAACTATTCTATGTAAATATGAATGAGAAAATGCACCCTTTAATTACTTAGATTTTTAATGAAGTCTATTTGGTTTCTGTCCCCTGCTTGTGTGCCATATTGTTGATAAGATGAATTTAGGTCGAGGTGGCTCCTTTGACACAATTTTTTCCCTCTCCCTTCTTATATACTTTTTGGTAGCTTGCAATGGTGAAAAATCAAAGATTGGCTGAAAAGTTGATTAAAGGGAACATTTACGACTGTATATGCAAATACGAACCTGCTAAGTGAAAGCTTACATCCTTGGAAGGGATGTACAATAAACTTCTGAGAGCAGAATGCTGTGTTCAAATTTGACTGTTACTTCTTTTTTTTGTATCGTTGTGCAATATATAGTTCTCTCTCTCTCTCTCTCTCTCTCTCTCTCTCTCTCTATATATATATATATATATATATATATATGTTTAGACTATTGAAACATTGCTTAATAGAAAAGCGAATTTATCCACTGCTTTTGAAATTGTTGGATGACTAGGATGGTGTAAATGTAATGTACACTACGTTCATAGTTTGTTCATCAAAATGTATTTTTTCTGGAAACTGGACAGGATTGATTGACGGGAGTGGAAAAACTCCTAGATAGAATTGTTGCCATAGACACTCTATTCAACAGAAAACGCGCTTAATGTTACGTGAATCATTTTCTTGGAAGCTTTGATTTTGGAAAATCATGAATCATTACATCCTTTTGTATAAGAGGAATGAGCTTTTTTTTTTTATAACTAAGAATTTTCATTCTCTTTATTTTGGTTCAATGGGTAAACAAGTTTTGAAACCTTTCATCTCAGACACTCAAATGATTAAAGTGTTAGGTGTGCCTTTGAAGAAAGGACTAATTTACTTTAAGCTATTTTTAATTTTAATTCTATAAAATTGGAATTTCATTGTGCTAAAGAATATGCGAAATTTTAACATGCTTAGTATTGCACTCAAACTCAGATTAAAAAGATGAAGCAACTGGTTCGATCCAGAAATTGGCGAAAACTTCAAAGTAACAGACAAATTGGGTAATAGTCAAATTTGTGTTCAAATTACCTATCTACTCTTATATTACAGATATAAATATTAGGCTAAAATATAATTTGGATAATGAAAACTTCATTCTCCCTACCTTATCAATAACATTTTCTTAATATGCTTTCTCTTCTCTTCCTTGGAGGAATATTTTACATGCTCCACATCTAGATAAAAAGTTTCCCTTGTGGCCATTTCAAACCATTCCTTGATGTTTTTCAAGCTGTCGTATAACCGCTTTTGTCATTTTTCTTCTGAACCTTTTCAAACTATCCTTTTAATTTTCTTAATCGCTTATCATTTCAATATATCTTTTTTATTTTCGTCACTGAATTGAATTTCAATCGTCCCTAAAGTTTTGAAAATGGATCGAGATCTTGTTACGAGAAGGGAAGATATATATGTAAGAAGAAAAAACTCAACCCATAGATATTTGGCTTTGTTTAGGTAATTTTTTAATTATGATTATATTTTTGTTATAATTTTATATTTTTAAAATTAATGTACATTTTTTTAATTTTTTGTCACCATAACTAACATTGATACAAAATATTTACTAGTTTAGTGATGACTAATCTTTTACCAAAAAATCTAGTTAGATCTTTAGTCAAATTTCTTTTTCACCATATTTTTCAAAATTCACAAAATTCAAACATAAGATCTTATTTAAAGGATTTGAATTTTTTTAATTTGTAAAATTAAATATAATACAGAAAACTTATAAAATGTACACATCATATTTAATCAATTGAGTTGGACTATGTTAATAAAAGATTTGAGTTTACTTTTACTTGTATCAACAACACTTTAATAGTATACGTTCTCTAATTAAAATTTCTTAATTTTGTAAAATAAAATTAATAATTCAAATTCATTAAATATTCATAATGCAACTAAAAAAAGTCTCGCCCATGAAAATTTAGGTTCCATGGAAAATATTACTCAAATTTCTCACGTACAAGGAGTTAGCAAATGAATAGTTAAGGAAGCATAATGAACCCTACAAACATAGAAATAAATATAATATAGCACCACTGCGCATTTTCTTCAACATGAAAAGAACTAACATATCATCCTCGAAGTTACAACAAATCCCAAAGCTTTCAGAGAGCTGCTGCGCACACAAAGACAAGAAGAATCTAAAGGTAATGCACCAAAGCAGTCCATTTGGACACTGAAGCTTCCCATTCACACACTTTTTTGTTAAGTCAATACCAAACAAAGACCAACTTGGCTGAAAGAAACACTATACTACCAAAGATAAATATGAAGAAGTAAAAGAACCCTCCAACCAAAAGGCTTTAATGCTTTATTATTAGCTCATTAAACATATCAAACCCAAGCCTGGAGAGAGCTTATCATCACCTTTGATCATATATCTGCATGATTAATTCATGATAAGAGAAGTGAGATTAATTATTAGCTCTAGACCAAAGGGTTTGTTGTGGAAGATCCATAGCCGGTCCATGATGATCCTGATCCATTAAGATATCCCAATGACACCTTTTCAGCATCAGAGCAACCCTGATGATCTTGCCATTCAAGGGACAACAGCTTAGGGTTTGGCTTCACATCAATTGAACCATTAAGGGTGTTGTCACCTCCATCATAGGGCAACATAAGTCGCTGGCAAGAGTCCATTATGTAAGTTCCAACATTGCTAATGTTTCCATCAAGGGACATACCTCCAAATGCTGAAGAGGAAAGAGCTTGATAATTCAATGGCAATCCATTGTAGCCACTCACATCACCAAACCCAACACTCATATCACTATTTTCAAGAAGCTCAAAGCTCCTAGTGGAACCCCTAAGCATATTCATACCATCCAACCTGCTTTCCATGAAGTCAATAGGCCTAGGGTTCTCAAGCATGCCCATGTTATACTTACTCTCCATAAAAGTAGGGTTTCCAAGTGCATCAGCATTAGTCCCAAGCAAATTGTTGAGGTGAGAAAACTGCACATCAAAGTAGGGAAGTTGAAGATCTTTGTGATTATGAAGATAAGAGGGTCCAGGTTGGTGTGCTTGGTTTTGAGTACTAATAGCTGGTTGGTGTTGGTCATTAATGTGTTTCTTAGTAGAAACTTTCTTGTTCTTTCTGCAACCACCACCAACAGGAATGTTCCTAAGAGTGCCTCCTTTGGTCCAGTACCTTCTACATGTCTTGCAGAAGTACCTGGGCTGAGTGAGGCTGTAGTTGTTGTAGTAGCAGAACTTGGTATGTGTTGATTCACACCTAGGGCACTTGAGGGATTGCTCTTGCGGGGGTCTTAGCCTTCTCTCTGTCATTGGCCTCGAGCATGGAAGCATGTCGCCAGATGGTGAA
This sequence comes from Glycine tomentella, assembly GCA_007407185.1. Taxonomy (NCBI): domain Eukaryota; kingdom Viridiplantae; phylum Streptophyta; class Magnoliopsida; order Fabales; family Fabaceae; genus Glycine; species Glycine tomentella. The sequence goes on from PYAF01005012.1 coordinate 193,687, forward strand.
GAAGAATCCACCCCACCACACTCCTCGTGAATTGTTCCCTGACATTTCGTATAAAGAAACAATGATTAATGAATGCGAAAAGGAAAAAGATAAAAGAACACACCCTCAAATGTTATTAAACACCGAGAAAGAAATAAGAGAAAAATAAGTATTACAAAATTTATAAAATAATAAAAAGAGAGATAAAGAAATATTAATAAAATATTTAAAATAAAAGAATATTCATATATGATTACTCATAAACGTATGAAAATTATGTATTACATAATGACGTTTTGGATTGGGTCCCTTTTCTTTTTATTCTTCTGCTAATTCTCCTACTCCTCCTCTTCCCCCCTTGTCTTTTTTCCCTTTCGTGTAGAAAAAGAAAAGAAAAGAAAAACATTCTAATTTAGGAGAATAAAAAACAGATAACTAACTGCATATATAGTGCAACGTGACAATATATATATATATATATATATATATATATATATATACTGTATGCTACTAGCTTCTTGATTAATACAACATTTTAACTGTGATATATATAGCTTAGCTAGCAGCTTACTTTATAACTCTAATTACAAACTTTGATAAGCTAAAACTCTCTCGTCAAACCGTTTTTCATTGCTGTGTTTTTAAGTGTAAGAACTTAATGGAATTCATTATTCATCACCCTAGGAAAATGATACTAGTAACTAGACATCAAGGAACAGATATAGAAGAGAGAAAAGTGTATATATAATAATAATAATAATAATAGAAAGACAAAAGGAGAAAAATATGATAGAGATAAAAAGGACAGAAGTGTAGATATAATAAATAAAATGATATGACAAAAAAGAGAAAAAATATATAGAGAGAAATGATCAGTGTTCTAAGAGAGTAAGAGTGTTACACCGATAGGATATCCAAATATAATTACTTCCCACTAAAATTAAATTTGCACATAATTAAGCATATCAATATGGTTAAGATGAGTTTGAAAAGTAGAGCAAGCAAAGATTTCATTTTGATATATGCATGTGGTATACCTGCATCCAGTGATTTGATGAGTCCATGCAGACGTGGAGAGAGGAAAAACCCATTTACAAGAAAATACCAGCAGCTGGGAACTTATCACTTCTCCTCTTGTGATGAACAAGTTTGTTACCTCTAGCAGTGTTGTATAATCAGCATGTAAGAGATAAAGAAGAAGGTTAACTAGGAAGTGGGAAGTGTAGGTGAAGAGAAGGGCACAGTGTACGTTGAGGGAGTGGTATATTACTATATTGTGTTGTGTTGTGCGACAATGTGAGTGTTACTTGAGAAGTGACAGTGAATAAGAAGGAAGAAAAAGGTAAGGGGAGGTGACATGTACTAGTAGTCTAGTACTGCTACTGCACTCATATATTAGTGAGCCCGTCGGTTACAAAATAATGGGCCCAGCCCTACATATAGTGGCCCCACTGCTTAGGTCAGCTTGACCAGATAGATAAATATTCACTGTTAGTGCCAGTGGTTGGTAGGTATGGGAATGCGTGAGATAAGGATAGGCATAGCCGTTGATGGCATGGGGATTTGGTAGATTATATAGATTAGTAGAAGAGGATAGAGAGAGGGGTAGTACCTAAATATGTGAGTGTCAGGTAGAAATGACAGGAGCAAGATACACACACAAGTTCCACTACAGTCTTGTCTGAATGAATGAAGTGACAGAAGCTGAGAATATTTGGGTCCTCGATAAAGAACGCATACCGAAAGAGCACTCTACTTGTGGACCCCAAAAGCACTGGACCCACTCTCCCTCCTCCCACAAGCAAGGGATATATTCCCTTCCCTTCCCACACGCGCCCTCACTCTCCCTCCATGCTCCTCACGTGCCTGCCTCCTATCTAATTTCTCTTTTTTATTTTTCTCCCCCTCCCCATGCCATGCACTAAGCTCGTGTTTAACACATTTAGTAACAGTGTAAAATGATATGAGTTTAATCTCAAAACAAAAAATGATAAACTTTAATTGTAATTATCACCCATTCAAATAATCAAAACTTATAAAAATATCTTGAATATATATCATTAAAACGTCTAAGATTATAATTATAATTGTATCAAATAAAAAATTGTTCCATTGCACTTACCTCTCTACCTCCAATATTGCTCCTGCTAGTTAGGACAATTATCATCACACTAGTGTCTTTAGTTTCTCATATATACCATCACAATTATCATCACACTTGATAAATACCTATTTATTTTTATCATTTTTGTAAAAAAAAATTAAAATAAATGACAGTAATAATTTATTTTAGATGATATTCATATTTTTCAAATGCATCCTAACTATCATTGAACATGTAAATTAATTAGCATAAGATTGTTATAATTTAATCGTTGATCTCAAGTTCAAATATTGAATATATAAGTGCGTTAAAATTCAAATGGAGAGTTTTACTGTCTATTGCAGTCTTATTTGGATCAAACATGATTAGCTTTTGAGAAAAAATACACATGATTTGTACAAAAAATCATGCTAATTAATTTCCAAATATTTCATAAGCCTGTATATATATATATATATATATATATATTTTTTTTTTGACGTATGAAAAAAATATATTCTAAAATATAATCACTATTTAGTCTCTTAATTAAGGTAATTTAAAGATAATAAATAATAATAATTGTAGCCAAATAATGTATTTAACTTTTTTATATATATATTTTGGATTCTTGACTACATTGATTAAGCCTTGAAATATATTAAGACAGATAATCATCCTTCTCAAATTTTATTTACTATACCATGCACGAATGTTAATTTATAATATATAAATTTTTATATTTTT
>PYAF01005012.1:203921-215445 GCA_007407185.1 Glycine tomentella
CGAGGATAATTTTTTTAATATATATATATATATAAAAGTATTATGAAAAAGTAATTAATCCAAATATTGTAATTATCAATGAATAAAATTATTAAATTAATAGAAATAGAAATATTATGTGAATATTTTTTTTCAAAAGAAAAATATTATATAAAATGCAACACGCGGGAACAATTTTTTTTACTATATATATAAATTTATTAAAATGAAAATTACACTCGAGGATTAATATTTTTTTATAAAGGCAAATAGATAAATTACTCTTGATTCATGAGGACAATTTTTTAATGTATACATACATATAAATTTATTAAAATGGAAATTATATATAACATATGAGGCCGAACATTTTTTTTATGAAAGTTAGTAGATAATTTTACACTTAAATACAACTGACTTTCAAGCTCAAAGTTTGAAGCCATCAGATTGATATCTTGAAGATCATAATTTGCCTGGAAATACTGTATTGGTTTGTATTTGGTTCAAATTCATAATTATTTAATATTTATATTATGTATAGATATAAATATAGTATATCCATTGCTCTTTTTTTCCTCTTTGGTACGGTTGGTACCTTATGCACACTACAATAATAATTGAGTGCATTTTGAATCGACATTAAATATATTATGTTAAGTGTTTTAGAAAATGATGTTCTCAAATTCATTACTCTTGCTTCCAATTCACAAATTCCATAATTATTGACAATACACTTTATGGTATAAAAATCTAAAGAAGGATAATACCAATTATTATACAGCCAATTCTGCTGATAAATATTTTGAGAGATATATATTTGTGCTTATACTAATAAGGCAATATTCAAATTTTTGATTGCATAAAACATTAATTTACTAATATAATTTATCACTAGGTATCATTTTAACACAACATATTCAACCATGACTACATACTATACATTGATCAACTTTTATTAATTTGGATTATAAGTTTCTTTTGAAAAGGGGTTGTAACAGTTGTATTAGGACATTAAACATAATTATGTTGTTTTGCTAATTTATTGTAATAGGTATAGTTATATTTAAAATAGAAGATTTGATTAAACTCCTTTCCTAATATTGTAACTTTATCTTTTTAGCTATGTAATTCAGTGTTAATTCTAACTTTGTTATATGTTATATAGATTCATTTAAAAAGATAATCACTAACAATTTTTTACTTTTTAAAAAATTAATCAACTAAATATATAATTTTAATTAGCTCATATATATATATATATATATATTTATCAATTGATATAAAAAACATGTAAACAGTGTGTTATTATCCATGTATATGCACGGATATCTAGTTGACGTACTAAAATATAGTAGTTGAAATAGAAACAGAGAACCGTGATGTATCTATCGTGTTGTAATACAAGTGAGTGAACTGATACACCAATGAATTGATTTAGAGAGTAATGTCATTCAATTCGACTAGGCATGTTTTTGGGAATAAACTGACAAGCTTCTATCGGAAGGGTGTGACACATGAAAGAACAAAGAGGAAGCTTTATCCACTTATGGTGTGTGAGGAACACAACCCAAACCCGAAGTACACGCTGTGTCAGGTGAATAAAGTGAGAGTGTGCCCACGTTACCCTCGTACACATGACTGCGTTCTTCTTGTAGTTGTAGATGAGTGTGTGTCGTGGTGGATGTATGTCTTTCTCAATTTAGCACAAAGATGGATGAATGGATTACTACTGCATCATCAGCATGATATCATTGCTCCTTCAGTGTATTCTAGGTCTTATTTCTTTATATTATTTGCTTTTGTGTTGTGGAGTGTACCAATATACTTTATGGGTAGTTTTAACCTACTTCTGTGTGCGATGATCATTAGGGCTGTTGGTGAAGTGATACTCACTTCCTCCATTTATTTTACATCTATACAAGTCACTCTTGAATGTAAAATTTACTATATGCGCATGCATGTTTACGTTATATTTGAGAAAAATAAAGAAAATGTGTTGGAATATGTATTTTTTATTTTATTATCTTAAAAATGTAAGGAAAAAGCATTATAATACCATGAAAATGTTAACAATACATTTTGAACACATTTTTTTATTATTTAATAAAGTTTATTAAAAATTACAAATTTTAGGTCCTTACTATTAATTAATTTAAAGAGTATCTTTTATAATTTGGTATTATCACTAAATTTTAATTAATAATTATATAATATGTGTTACAAATTATGTTACTGACACTCCTCGTAATTCCATAGTAATATCATATTCTTGCAATAGTTATAACAGTAAAAGAGACAAATTAGTGGTATAAATATTTTTGGACTTACCAGAAAATTTAAAAAAGAGAGTTTTTTTCTTCTTCTTTTGTCATAAAAATGATTTCAGTTGATCATGACATGTCCTCAGCTAAAGGTTTCTGTACGTATATGATTTGATCACATATTCAAATATGCTTTAGTGTTCTTTGGCTTTCTTCCATATGCATATCATATATGCATATGTTATGCCCTTGTAATTTTTACATTAGTTGGACAGTAAATTAACATGAGTATATCTCCTTTTGAGATATGGGAAAACTTCAAAACTGCCAAGAGCCTTCAATCTCAAGCTACCTATATCTTTACTGCAATATCAAATTTTGCTTTATTTCTTTTTTCTTTCCTTGTCTTCTTTTCCTAAAAAATAAATGACATTTCAGAAAGGCCAACTCGATCTCTACTTAAATTTAAAAGGTGCTGTTTTTCTCAAAAATATTTAAAGCTAAATTTTTTCAGGGTCATTTTTTTTTCTTCCAATTTTTTAAATCTTTTTTGCCCCATTAGATACTCCTCCTCTTTATCTCATTATATTTTACCCCCTTTCTTTTTGGTTAGTAATAGGGTATTAATTATTAAAGTATGTAGAACATACCACTCACTTTTTTTTTTTACCTTTTTCAATTGTCATCCAAATTTCAAAATGTCTTGTGAATGGAAAGAAGGCATGTTGAGATTAATAGAAGGCAACTGAAAACCAGTTCATCCAAAAATAAAGGTATTTATAAGTGGTATATTACAAGATATGTAACATAGGCCAATTAAATAATGTCTTATAAAAAGTAGTTAAAGAAAATATGAATAGAAAAGTTTTAATGAAAATATTTATTTGTATTAAAAACCAAAAAAAAAAACTTGATATTTATTTCTTTTAAATAATTGAAAGCATTTGATAATATATTTTTTTTAGTTTCCTTTATTTTTTATTCATATTTTTAGATCGACGGTCATTATTAAGCAAAGCTCGTAAGATATGTGCGGATTAATTGTGCCCTCCATATCACGGTCTTGTCAGCAATGTATGATTGTAGAGTAATGATTTCTTTTCTTTTTTAAACATAGACCAATGATATTTAAACAAATTTCATCCCCATAATCTTCTCATGATTTTGATATAATTAAGTACTTTGATAAGTTTACCTTAAAACTTTACATGTATATATACTGTAAGTGTCACGTTTGATTTTCTGTCATGATGATTATCCTTCCAATAATAGGTTAACAAGCTACATGCGATATGTGTGGTCCGCGGTATGATTTTGGTCAAAAAAATTCGAATACTCATCCCTCGTAATGGGTGCAGTCAATTTGGAATTCTTTGCGTCAAATTAATCCAAAGGATCAGCCCCCACCATGAAAGTTCTTTTCAACCCTTCCTAAAGTTTTCCTTCAGAACAGAACATGTATAGCAATGCAAAAACAAAACCCAATTTAAAATTCCCCAGCAACCTTTATAGCTAGCACCATGTATGGACTATAGTTTATAGTATATAGCTAGCTCCCGATCCCACACCCACTTATTATCAGCGATCAATGTGATACATTTTGATGGCTAGTGTGAATGAACATGCTAGTGCAAATCAATATCTTTATATAATCAAATCCAAATTATTATCTAATCCTGTTATGCATGTAATTAAAGAGATTACGTATCTGCCTCTTTTTGTTTATGTATATGCAAATAACTTAATTTTGATGTACGTTATTTTTTCCTTCTATATGATATGCGCATGCGCGACACTGGCAAGTGCCAAGGGAGACTGCGGCGCAGTGAAATGAGTAAACAAAACAAAAGGGGAATAATGATAACTTCTTCAGAGTTCGAAGTAAAATTTTGTTTTATATATAGATGGACGAATCTATAGGGGCAGTGATAGGATCTTTATCCAACATAGCACTATATTTTATTTTAGCCTTATTATGTGTTATGTGATGTTTGTTGGGTTGTTGGCTTTTGTCCCCTGATTCTGATTTGTAATCTACCTAGCCATGTACCTCAGCCATGACAGGAATAATGATTAGTGTTTCTGTTATTTTGCTGCGACCATTGAACCCTTTATATGTTAAGGACCCACTTTTTTTCCAAGTCTCCGACCGTATATGTACAATAAAGATTTTCCCGCGTTTCATTGGCATCATCTTCAGCTGTCATGGGATGGCCTTGCAAGTTAAGGTTTTAGTACATCATGTTGTTTTCTTATTTGTATTTTCTTTCTTCTCTCTCTTTTTCAACAGGAAAGGAGTATATACACAATAGAATATTTGAAGTTTAAATTCAAAAGAAGGGATGATTAGGTGTTATAGAACTCCTAGTCATGTGAGGTTTATTCCACGATTTAAATTTGTGACTTCATTGTCACATGACATCAACTATAGTTATATATTGAGAAAAAATTTTCTTCATTGGAAGTTTAAGTTTGATCTATAAAAAATGTTATCTTATATTGCAGTCTATTTATGTAAATAAAACAATGTATAGTTTAGGTTTGATTTGTTTAATTTTCCTGTAATTAACTTGATTATTTTCTTATTAATTTATCTTTTAATAAAATTAGCTTATAATCAAGCTAGTTTAAAAGCTGAAAACTTATTGTTGTGTCCAGCCAAAGTCCACGGTGCATTTAACGCACAACATGTCTTTGAAAAAAATTTCAAATAGCCTTACTTAGAGTTATAGCTAGGGGCACTGGTAATTTTTGAAAGACATGAAAAATATTTTTACGGTGCAGGCTTTGTTGAAAGCTTAGCAAATTGTTCACCCTACTTTTTGCCTTCTATAAAAAGAGGGCTTTGCATATGAAGGAATGCATCGAGAGCAAAAGCAAAACAAAGCTTTTGAGGAGTTGTGAGAAAATAGTGAGAGAAAAAATTGAGTGTTGAGTATATCATGAGAGTGTTGGAATAATTAATATACCGTGGTGGATATCAACTCTATATCTCTTTTGATATTGTAAAATTATAGTATTTGAATAAAAATGAATTCCACGAGAAATATTATATTGTATCTTTTTGTGCGTGAAAAAATATTGTAATATTCTTTAGCATAATGAAATATTTTTCAAAATTTATCCCGTGATTTTTTCCTTAATATTGAAAGGTTTTTCATGTTAAATATTAATGTTAATTTTTATAGTTATTGGTCTTTAATTTATTTGCTTCCGTTGTGCTGGGAACTCCAATTTTAATTTACACTCATTTTGCTTGTTGAGCCCAACACTTGTAACTAACTAGCTTATTGAATAGATTATATCCTTTTACGTCCTTTTATATAATCAATGATTTGATTTAAAAAGGTAAAAAAAAATAAGTAAATTAATGACGATAAAGATGGAAAAAACTTATTTTTATAGTATTTAATAGGTACAGTTGATTCATATTAAAAAGTGCAATAAAATGATTTAAGATTGAAAATGATATCAGTAAATTTTCTGTACAATACACAAATATTTATTATTAGAAAAAAATTAATTATCAAAGAAAATTTTAGATGGAAATTTTCATCGCTATTAAGGAGGAAATTAGAGACTGAAAACATCACTAAGGGGCACAGGTAAAATTTTAAGCGTTAGAACAGTCGGGACATGCAAAGTTAAAACTTTAAGCTTTAGAAACGATAATTTCTATCTTTCACAGTCTCCCTTTCTAAATCTGTCTCTAATTGGCCAAAATAACATTTAATTAAAAATGTTCAAACACACTTAGAGATGAAATTTTTGGTCTCAAATACTTTCTGTTTATAATGTTGCCCTATCAGGTCAAAATAGTACTAACAAAGTCAATATTCTTTTTAAGATAAATTTTAGAGAGAAAATATACTTGAGACAAAAATTTCTGCCTCAAGTTTCATTTCCAAATAATGGAGTTTTAATATCAATAATTTCTATCTCTATTAGCTCATGAACGCTTCTCTTAAGCTTTGTTGGGACTTCTATTCCTCTAACAGTCAATGGGAAATAACTCTCAGAGCGATAATTCGTAGACAAAACCACCCAATAAAAGTTTATGTCAAATCAATGTGGTTGAGTTTGAAAGACTATTTTAATACTATCAAGGAAAACAATATTTGGAAAATTGGAGATGGTAAAATAATAAACTTTGGGTCAAATAAGCAATTCTCTTATTGTACTGTTAATGCTTTAGACGCCCCTCCTCATGTACATTGCTCCTAACCGTTAGAGTTAAGGACTTCATTAGCCATTGACTCTTGGAACATTTCCCAAATCTAAATCTTATTTCTCTTCTTGCTCAGGAATATTCAAACTTTTAATCATCTCACAAATTTATCAATTAAACTGCACCTGTTAAGTTTAAAATAAATTTAATGATGCATATATTAATTGATTTCATAAAGTGACTTTGGGATGTAATAATAATATTGCAAAGGGCTAGTCCGCCTGGGCCTATTTTGGTATTGCCTTACTGGCCCAGCCGAAGAAAGAGTAAGAAAACGATGGCTTCAACTAAATGGGTTGATCTACTTTTGGTCAAGAGTTATCAACATATAAAAAAGACCTTTCAGCTTTGGGTCTGGTATTAAGGTATCATTGGGCTAAATACAACAAATCCAAATTACCTCTCAAACTGGTTAATAATTTCTGTTTGCATAAGATTTTGGACATCCAGTATTGGAATTATCTGTGCCCGTTCTTGTTATTCCTCAATCTTTGGGTGAAAATGGAGATTCCTTAAACGAGTATTCGAGTAATGGAAAGAAAAGGAAGTTTCACGAATAGAAAACTTGAACACATACCCTAGGTTACTTTCAAATCCTTATAATTCAACATAAGGTAAGAGAGACGAAAGGTTTGGAAACTTATGGTGTTTTGAATTTGAATCTTGAAAAGGGATTAGAGAAGTGGACTTTCAACCAAGTAATTAATGCTTAAGTTGTTGAAATTCACCCTATTGGCTAACGAGGAGCTTGAGCTTGAGCCTACTTCTACGTTTCTTAATGATTAACCATCACGTGATGTTATACTCTACATTCACTTGGGATAATATGACAACCCAGAATCCTTTTCTTGCTTTACTTTTTAAAGTTCTAATCCCTTTAGGGGAAAGATGTTAAGCGAATAAGATGCCATATATTGTAGTTTTTTAGATGGCAAACAGGCATATAATCTTGGATCACATTAAGCAACTAATAACCAAATACGTAGTTTAGAAAACGAAAGGCTAGAAAGGAGCAAAGATAGGGTTCCTCCTTATAAGGACTTTAGCATAGATTCCTTATTCAGTATAATTGTATATAGCCCTTGACAAACCTTGGAGAATAAGTTATACGCCGAGACATGCATGTCAGCCTGTACCTAATTCAACAGAATAGGCAAAGCCTCTTTTATTGTAATAAAAGATAATTCATTACTATAAAGAAGAGGGAAACAAGTACAATAATATATAGCGGACACGATAAAGATAATATTCTCATTTCTCATAAAAAAGTAAAAGGAAAGAAAGGCTAAATAACCCATATAAATTGATTAACATAATGTTTTCCCCTTGCGTCAAGGACATTTGTTGTATCGATGCTCTATGTCCGACAGACTTAATAGATCTGAAAGTAGTATTCCATAAAAAAATTGAGATCCAAGCTTGTGAATGATAGAAGTCAACTCCATAAGATTATAGGATGCCTTGATTTTGCTAAAAGGAAAGTTTTTGGTTAAGAACTTTAATCTATATGACTTTTCCTATCACAACTTCTTAAGCCAACTTGAAGAAATTCAAAACCAGTATTTTTATATCTAACCAAAATGACCGACCTAAATAATCAAAATCAGTCAACCTTCTAGAGATAACCGTAATTATATATGTAAAAAGTGATAAAATTATTTGAAAACTATTAAAAAAATAAGAAAAATGAAGAAATAAAATATCTATTGATTGGTGGTATATATATCTCACTAAAATATACAGGCCAACTCAGTTATTATTATCAATGTCGAACCAAGCCTTAAATCCTTAAATGAATGACTTCTTAATGGGTGAAAGAGGAGAGGGGGGGGGGGGGGACTGAAAGAATTTATACTTTAGATCTTAACTTTCAAGTGATGGTTTTTATTATAAAAAGAACCAAACAAGAATACATAACAAAGCAAAATGAAATAGGAAAAAAAAATCAAGAAGATAGTTAGGGTAAAATCGCCCCAATCCCACTCCAAGTATAATTAATTTTTCTCTCTATTGAAGTTCTAACCTACAATTGGAAATCAACCAATTTTCTAATTATGAAAGTGAACTTATCAATAGTCCATGATTGATCAATCCGTAGGAACATTATGGACAAAAGCAAATACTTAATTAAAAGATAAACACATTAATTAAGATGTAATGTAATCTAATTTATAAGAAATATGGACTGTGATTAATGATCTCCTAACCTAGCTAGAGAATTATTTACACATGATGGAAGAAAAGAAAAATAGACGAAACAAAAGAGATAAGAAAGAAAGCATTAATTGGTGGATTAATATTTTCAACCTGATTCCTCAAAAATGAATCATCATTCACTCTATTGTTGTACGAGGGAGATGAAGTTTACAGAAATTGAGTTTTAACATGGAAAAAATGCATAATTCAATTGAATATAAGTAGCTACAATATGTTTTGTTGTTATTAGGATTGTCATGCATGTTTTTCTCTAAGCATGCTAGCACACAAGGTAGAATCGTGTTTTCCAACATGTTTAGGCATGCCAACACACTTCTTCCAGTCAAGTGACAACATGGTCATTCTAAAGTAATTTCCCTTCAGTGTGCTAACACTAAAGTTGGGTGTGTCAATGCTTGCAAAGCCTTTTTAAATTGCCAATCTTCAACCTTTCCAATGCCACAAAAACATAGACACAAGGAGTTGTTGATTAAACATATGAACCTCAATGAGCAAGAAAAAAAAAGCAGGATGGAAATTCTCAGGTATCTTGAATACCATGCTATTATGCAGCACCAATATTAGATGATAATCTTAATGCCTATGATGGACATGTATGATGGTGTGACTGAGGCAAAAATGAGAATCGATTTAGAATTCCAACATTAGGAGAATAAAGGATTTCCATCATCATCAAGGAAAAAATCAACTCTTCTCTGACCTAGTAAATATAGTTGTGGGGCATATATGATTAATGATTTATATGAGGAGTGTGAAGAGTTTAAGTAAACTCTCATAAAAACCAACTAAAAGGCTATTTGTATTTCACTTCAAAAAAGAAAAAAAATATTCGATTGTAAGAATCATATTTAGATGCTTACATAACCCTTGCAATATGCTTATGGAAAGCTCCAACTATTTGGGTGCAACTGACTCAGAAATGTTTATAAAGTGGGGCAAGTCAACTTTGAAAGTATTAAAAAGGAAGTCTCACCCCTATGCAAGTAAAAGTTGTCTCAAGTATAAATAAGAATAGCAAGCTATGAAATGGAAGAAGGAGCCATCCATATTTGATTGTCGAGGGAGCAAGGTAAACATAAAAACTTCTTTACAAGACTAGTACTTGAAATCTGCACTTGTTTTCTAAGACTATTATAGTTACAAATATGAGAAGGTAAACGAATATTTCTAGATGTCATCTTTAACTCATTGGTAATTTCTAATAGTGTCCAAAGGTTTAATAGGAAAAGAGATTTCTAAAATGGAATTTGAAGTATATTTATAGGACCTTGACTCGTTGGAAAGAGGTTCTTTTGAAGTTCATGTTGCATGCATTATTAGGCAGGAGGTTTTCACCCATGTATTCAATAACACTATCTTGGTCCTCAATTTTATCTACATTTTCACTTCTTACAAAGCTATCCACCACACTTGTCCTTGCCTTTCATTAACCATTCACATAATACATCAAAGTTCAGCTCTATCAAGATAACGTTTGTGTCTCCCAATTATAGCATTAAGTGCTTCTTAGGTTGTATAAAAAAATTAAAGATGAGAAGGAAAATAATTGTGTTGAATAATATTTAAATTCTTATATAGTATAGGAAAATTAAAATTTTGGTATTTTTGTCATTGCAATAAATTAAGTTTTCTCCTCTTCCACTCTATTCAATACAGAAATAAGTGCAAACCCTGCAATCCTTTTTCTTTTTCATTGTTCCATTATTTCAAATAAGTAAATCAAGTATGTTTCCTATTTTGCTAGATTTTTTTCTTCTCATCCAAACAAAGTCCAAAGCTCATTCTTTGTGTGAAGAAAACTCACTCACATTCCCTAAAAATTAGCCTCTGTATGTAATATTTGAGATGGAATATTTATTAAATTGTAAACATTTTTCTATAAAAAATTAAACTTACCATTCTCATTGTTTTTTTCTTCCAACTTTTGAGGTGTATACAGTCAATTTTTTTAAAATACCTTTATATCATTATTATATTTTTATCACGGCAATCTTTTTATCATTTATAACATTCTAAAATATATTTTTTGTAAAAAAAACTTTTTCAACTATTCACTTGAAGTCCCACACAATGGTGGAACTTCTTGTGAACATAGTGGTCATGACCCCCCAAGCTTTTTACTGAGTTTGTTATAATCATTATGTTATAGTTATTGAGTACGACTGAGGACAATATAGTAAAAGTACAAGGTCATTACCTATTGTGCATCTTGGAGACAAGTTACAAGCTGCAAAAGTATAGCAACGTACGTCCAAAATAGTAAAACTGCATGCCACAAACACGTCAATTGTGTCAAAATGAGAACACACTTATTTAATTTTCAAATTAGAGACATTTTAAAGAGGAAAAATAGTTTCCTAAATCCCTGAATTTAATCAAATAAACAACTTTAAAAATTAACTATATTTTTTTCCAGTCGTGCTGCCTTAAAAAATTAAAAGAGAAAAAAAGAATAAATCCCAATTAAAATTACCCACCACTTTTCATACACTTCTTCCCTTTTACTATTTAACCTCTACTTGTTCTTCCTTCATTTTATTTTATGAAAAAATGTAGAGTGGTTGCTTTATTAAAAAAAAAAAAAAGAAGATAAAGAGGATGAAAGGAAAGTGACTGAGAAAATCCAAAAATAAAAGAGTTCCAATTTTAACATTGAAAGAAGAAAAAGACTAAGAAAAAAGAAGAAGAAATCCCCTTCTAAAAAAATCTATTCTAATGATAATGGAAATACTTCTCATTTAGTGTTTATATCTTATTGATAATTTTATATTTAAAATACTTTTAAATTTCAAAAATTTCTTCTCACCTAAATAGCTTCGCAACTTTTGTTTTTTTTTTT
>PYAF01005012.1:215545-229256 GCA_007407185.1 Glycine tomentella
TAGTTGAAAATATTTTTTATATTTGCAGGAATAATTAAGATATATGTTTGGTTAAATTATTTTTTCTTGCGAACATATATTATAATTATTAAAATATTTTTTATGTTAAAGATGTTATTTTTTAAATAAAAATAACAACTTTATTAGTAGACCAACCATGACAAATAAATTATACTCAAAATACTATATATATCCTACGTTTTCATATACGTATGTGCACCACATCATACATGTAAAAAACAATTGGTCGTGAATGAAAATTTACATAGATAAAGTTCAAGAGATTGGTGACAAATAAAAAATTGACATATGAATGAAAATTTTAAGAACTATAAAAATTAGAAAACCTAAATTAATAGATCATTAAAAGAGAAGTATGATACACTAATAGTGGATAGACGAAAATAAATTTTTGTCTAATGAGAAAAAATATTTCTTACCCCAAATTCAATATTAGCTAAATTTGAAATTATTACTTATTCAAATAAAAAAAATGTATTCAAAATTAATTGATAATAAATCTTGTATTTCCAAAACTAAAAAAATCTAGGCGTGACTCAGTGTAATATAATCACAAGCATTAGAAAGCCACATATAATAGGCATGAGATATTATTATATGAATATTACAAAAAGAGGAAACAGCGCGATAGAAGTAAGTTAATAGGTTGCAAAATTTGACCTTTGCCTTAATGCCCAAGGATGCACGTATACACACAATCATGAATGATCATCTCAAAGTCGGTCATTCCCTTCCACCGCCTCTCCTCTTGCCTAAGCCAAACTCCTCTTTTCTTTCTCTGCAGCTTTCCGTTTAACCCTCACAAAAACGCTCCAATCTCATAACTTGCCTCTTCCCCTTTTCTTCCACCCCAAGTTTTCTCTTTTCCTTAAACATGAACCACTACTACCATCTCTTTTAATCTAATTTCCCCCCAATTCTTTTATTGTTTTCCTCATAACCCCCCTCTCTCCCTACCTATTTTCAATTTCTTCTTTCTTCACTTACGTTATGGACCGACCAATTCACCATCCATTGGGGAATCGCCCTGCCGCCGAGGACGATTCCGTAATTTCCGATTGCGGGAGCGGGGTTTCCGGGGGCGACACGGCGGCTTGCTTTGTGCCGGCGGACCAAAACGCCAACCTCGTCCGGACCAGATTCGTTCGGGGCCTGGCCGCGCACGGGTTGAAACCCCAGGTTTTGGCGGTTGGCAGAAACGCGTGTTCTTCCGTCATGGCGCAAGCGCGTCATCATTCCTTTCACGTTTTTGCACGTGCCGTGGCCAAATTGCGCGACGGCAATGCCAACGTCAAGTTCGCCTGGTACGGTGCGTCCAGTAAGGAAGAGATAAACGACATCGTTCAGAATGGTTTTTTCGGTCACGCTCACAGTAACGGCCTGCGTCTCTTTCCACAAGATTCTCCACTTGAAAGGTACGCGCAATTTCACTAATTATTGTTATTTTACTGTGTGATTATTTTTCAATGTTGATTTGTGATTTTATGAGTTTATGCATTTTGTTGTGTTGAATTGCAGTGTGAAGAGTTCTGTTGTGGACAAAGACGGTTTGAGGCATTTGTTGCTGTGTCGCGTTATCTTGGGGAAGATGGAGTTGGTGCCACGTGGCTCCATTCAATGCCGTTCGAGTTCTGAAGAGTTTGATTCTGGGGTGGACGATCTTTCCAATCCAAAGGAGTATGTTATTTGGTGTAACCAGATCAACACTCATGTTTTGCCCGAATATGTTTTGAGTTTCAGACTTCCTTCACCATTGAAAGGTTTGGTGTTTGTGTTTTTTTTTTTTTTTAAGTGTTTGCTAGTTTTGTGATTAATTCCTGATGTTATTTTGAAATGCAATTTGTGTTTGATTTTGTAATTTGTAGGGCATGTGAAGATTGGGGAACCTTTGAGGCCTTCTTCGCCGTGGATGGCATTCCCAGCTTTGATTTCGGTGCTTTCGAAGATTTTGCCTCCGCCTGACATTGCCTCCATTGCCAAGTTCCACAAGGATTATAGGGTAAGTGCTTTTATAGTTTGAGACAGTGGCTTGTTTTTTTTTTTTTTTTTTTCTTTAGCTGAGATGGTTATGTATTGAGTGAGCTTTCATCTGGGTTACAGGAAAAGAGGATTTCTCGACACGAGCTGATACAGAAAGTGAGAGTTATAGCAGGCGACAAATTGCTATTTTCCGTCATCAAATCTTTCAGAGCCAAGGTACACCTATTCTAATCTCTTTCTTAGAATATTGTTCTGAGTTCAGTTTAAGGATGTGTTTGATGTGGCACATTTGCTTATATAGGAAGTTACAAACATCATACATGTCTTGTTTTAGATAAAAATTAAAATTACTGTTATGGTGTGAATCACACCCAAGACAAGATGTCTTGCATTATGCTTTCTGAATGCTTTTGAAATTGCTGAGCATTCACTAAGTACCTATTATTTGGCGGTGGTCACTTGCCAATAGCATAGAATGAATTTTAATACTGAAGCCCCCCTCCTTTGGAAAAAAAGATGAAGCGGATGAACAAATTAGTCCAGTTAATTCTGATGTCTCCTTTATGTGTATGAACAATTGTTTGAATTGTTACTCTTAAGAACAAGAGCTAGCCTGTGTCATAGGCGTAGTAGGCTAATGAAGTGCAGGAGTAAGATTATCTACAGTCTTTAGTAGGAAACTGTATTCCAGAAAGAAAGAAAAATCTAACTTGGGCAGGAAACTGTGTAGCTTGTAATTATAATAGTGCCTTTTGATGGTATGAGATATATTTTTTGTGTCTTCTCTTTTCAGATCGGCATGTATAGGTTTTCTAACCTACCTTGGTGAATTTGTCTTTCAGAAAATACCTGCAAGCTTTAAAGCAAACAAGGGGAATGAATGGCAAGCAGACAGCCAGCAGCTCGAACGGTATGATTGTTCATATGGGAGGTCTATTAGCTATTACCGGAAGTGAATAGAATACTTGAAGAAACACAATGCTCATACTAACCAAACATACATTGACGGTGCAAGTGCAACCACTGCTTAAGAAGTAGAGCGTCATTTGAGACCTTTTAAATTGTTTAGGGTGATATACTAATATAGGTGATTTATTTTGATGATGATGATGATAGTGTAGCAGAAGAAATAACTTTTGCTTACTGGTTGGTTACAGTTACTGGTTGAAATAAATATACTTCGGTTCGGACATTTACCATAGTTACTCCAATTTGCGGACTTTAAATTTTCCTATATTTTCTTTGCACATGGGATAGGGGACATGGGTGTTCATTGGTTAGTTTGGTAAATTCTGAAAAATCAAATCAAATTGAGTTTGTTCAGTTTGGTTTATGAGTTTAGATCCAAATTGTTTCGCACATTTGTTTCATGATTTAGAACTTAATGACCTCTTATAACTCAAATTCAAGTCTTTTTTACTTGCATGCACAAAATAACTTCCTTTTAGTAAGTTTATTAATTTGGACTTCATTATTATTATATTTTTACTTGCTAGACAATTGAAACAAATATTCATGTTTTGGGTGGGTGGGACTGAATTTATGGAATAGACTTGGTTTAGTGCATCTTTGGTTTACAATTGAAAATGTTGTGGTGTGCGTTCAAATGTAAATTCTAACGGATAAAAGCAAAATGAATACAAAAGCAAGGGTTATGATCTGTTGGCAAAAATTACTTTTGCCTCGAACGTAATTTTGCAATTACAAACCAAACATACAATTAGTTTGGTACGTAATTTCATCTTGTCCTCGTTTAACTGTCAAGGTCATCATTTTATCCCATTGGTGTAGTTATATTTATAAATTTACTCTCTTCCATCTTCTTCTCCACCCCATATGTTGATAGAGTAGAATAACTTATCCTAGTGGATACTAGTCATCAATCCCACAGGTTGCAGCTTCAGTGGCCATCAGCATTGCAAGTTGCATCACCAGTGGCACTAACGCTGGTTAAGCTTAGAGGATGAAGTTAGGGGCTATGGCACAAGAACGCTGGGAAAATATAGGGAGACTCTGGTACTTAGTATTGAAGAAGGAAGAAACAAAAGGATGTCCTAAAGTTAAGAAGGGCTTCCTGAAAGGTGTTATCTCAAAAGGTCAAAATGTGTTAGCTTAGTGACTTGGATGAGAAGGAAAAAACTAGTAAGGACAGTAAAGTCTAACTGATGGGAACATAAGCGTTTCAGACACTTGGACGAAAAGTAAAAAACTAGCTTATTAGGTTTGACCAAATCTTACCCGACTGCTTGAGCTAATTAAATATATTGCTTCAATTTAGAACCAAACCTATGAATGAACTCTAGTATTGAGCATCAAGTGGGCGCGGCAGAGATGGGAATATAGCGTTTCAGACGCTTTTTTTCTCTCATTAAGGAAGGGTTTCTTGACCCAAAAAAACCAACAATGGTATATTAGTAGTAATGTGGCAGAGCTTGAGATAAAAATTTAAAGGGACTAAAATAGTTAAGTTTATAATATGTATTACTGTATTAGAATGGAGATATCTCATTTTGATGTACACTTTTTATTGGACATTTTTTATCTTTGTTTTTAGTTAAGTAAATACCACATAATTGCTGATTGTCATGTTTTATTTAACTTCTTTTCTTGCTCTTTCTTCCTATTTTGAAAAATGCAATAAAAGTAATTTTTTAGTATATGAAAAGGTAATTAATTAATGAAATAATTAATTATAAAAATAGACTGCTGCACACCAAACAGTTTGGAACATTATATCATGTTACTTATGCATGTCTTGATCATAGAATATTAATTTTTTTGAACAAGGTTGACTTGATGGTTAAGAAAAAAAGAAGAGAGATAATGAATTTAATCCTTCCTATTAACAAAAACAAATAATTTAACATCTAACATTAATCTTTCTTTAAAAAAATAGAACATTAAAGTTTTCAACACATCATAAGATATCATCATAGTCATTAGGTACCAATGATTCAAACAATAGGCTATGCTTCCACTTGACTCAGGAAGCTAATTTACTAGAGTTTAAAACCATGAAAAAATCTTGAGAGAATAATTTGATATACCGAATATAAAATCATGCCTTTAGTTGCTCATGACTTTCAAAGAAAATAATTTATTAACGGGGTGTGGGTGGGGGTGTTGGGGGTGGCAGCCTCACGATAAACTAAACTCTGCCACTGTTGGTATATGACATTTCAGTGAGTAACATATTAACCCCCTAGTTAAGTGGTGCTTGTCATGTCATTGAATAATAAAAATCTCTTAAGCAAGTTGTGCATGTCATTTTGGTGAGATAAAAAAAAAAAAAATCTGATCAAGTTATGCACGTTATTTCAGTGAGTAATAAAGCCACCTTCTAGTCAAACAATATATACCATTTTCGTTACAACCTCTCGGACAAACGGTGCAAGCCATTCCATTGAGAAATAAAGCAACTTCTTAGTCAAGTAGTGAATGTCATATTCATAAGTATTAAAACAATGTCCTAGGCAAGCGATGGACATTATTTTTGTTAAATAGTAAAACATTCTAATCAAGTGTTGCATATCAGTTCAATAAGTAATAATATAATCTCCTAAGTAAACCGCGTATGTTATTTCGGTGAGGAATAAAGCAACTTCATAATCAAGTGATGCATGTCATTTAGGTGAATAATATGACGTAGCAGAGAATAGATAAGGATCGCACAATCATAGTACATTGGTAAGCAAAATCAAGAAAATAAATTAAAGAAAATATAACAATTAAAAGTTTAAAATTGTTTCTAAATGAAGCAAAAACAACACCTTCTTTAACTCCAATGTGATTTTCCTCGATTAAAAATAATTTCATTACGATCACTAAAGATATTAGTTTAAAGTCAAACTTAATTTAACTAAAATCAACGACGTTGATGAGAATTCTACAAATAATGCTATAGCTGATGTAATTTGATTGCCAAATTCAAGGAGATATTTTGATTTGGGCCCAATTTTGTATGAGTGGAGATGTTATGGTGTGTTCGCATATTTTTTTTTGTCCAACACAGTAGTATTACCTTCTGGACTCATTGGGCCCTGTTTATTTGTACCTGATGCTGTAAGGCACTTCAAGTGAATTCTTTTGATTCATTCGTCTAACACAGAGGACCTATGATGAAAATTTATGAATGATGTGTGTTATACCTAGCTAGTTTTTAAATGTCGTCCATGCCTTAGGTTTTTCTATGAGCAAGGTGGAGCAAGGAAGATGTGGAGAACTCATTTGGAGTTGTTGCTGGTGAAGGAAAGTCATGATTGGAATTTCATCAAGAACAATAAATACTTCGTCAATATAAATGCTCTCTGAGAGTGTATCAAAGATGTCATTTTTTTTTTAACATAATTATTTAATTTAATTTTTAATAAATAATAAATTTTAAAAATATTTATTATTAATTTATACATAAAATTAAAGATGTGATCTATTATTATTTTTTAAACAAATGTCAATTTAAAAATTTATTTTTCTTATATATTTTTTTATTAGTATTATTTATAAAAAAATCTATTTTTTTTCCACATATATATACACGAAGGTTCACAGTGTTCATCCTCCGTTAGATGTGGACTATTCATAGTATTAGACTATTAGTCCTCCCTCGAAGCTAATGGAAAGGTGATATATAGAGACTCAATCATTGATGTGGCAGTTTCTAATTGGGGGACAAAGAATGAGGCAGGGAAATGAAATAGAAGATTTTGATTCCAGTGACATCCGGCCATTTGATTTACCATGTGTAAGTCAGAAAACACAACAATTTTTTTAAACATATTTTTATTATATTCAATAATTATTTTCTATTTAAAATCTAGCAAGTTTAAAAAAAAAGGTTTTTTAAAAGCCAAAATAATGAGAGTTTTTTTAGAAAGGCAAAATGAACATATTAAAGAAGTTAGTACAAGAGAGATACTCAACAAAATAATGAAATAGTTAAGAGATATTTTTCACTCTTTCTTTTTGCCAGCCAAAGGATATATTTATATAAGATAGAAGGCACCATTGTGGCACCATATATAGCATCAATTACAACAGCTTGGTTCAGTGGAAATCCAGAACCCACAGAAGCAGAGACATGGGGTGTTTTGCAAGCTCTGACTTGGCTCAAAGATACCACCAACTACCAGGGTCAGTCCTGAAAATTCTTTGACCTAGGACGAAGTGGAAAAAA
Organism: Glycine tomentella; assembly: GCA_007407185.1. Taxonomy (NCBI): domain Eukaryota; kingdom Viridiplantae; phylum Streptophyta; class Magnoliopsida; order Fabales; family Fabaceae; genus Glycine; species Glycine tomentella. Next base: position 222,720 of record PYAF01005012.1, read on the forward strand.
TAGGTCCCTACCATATATATTTTTTTGAAATACAAATAATATTAAATTTAAGAGATGGAAAAAATGGGCCTTAACACACAAATTTTTTGAAATACAAATAATATTAAAACTAGGGATAAAAAAATGAGCCTCTAACACACAAAAAATGGATCACTAACATACAAATTTTTTGAAATACAAATAATATTAAAATTAACGGATGAAAAAAATGGATCCCTGACACATAAATTTTTTGAAATACAAATAATATTAAAACTAAGGGATGAAAAAAATGGGCCTCTAATACACAAATTTTTTGAAATACAAATAATATTAAAATTAAGAGATGGAAAAAATAGGCCCCTAATATACAAAATGGGTCCCTAACACACAAAATGGATCCCTAACATAAATTTTATTTTTATTTTATTGTTTATAATAAAAAAATTTACTTATACTACTGGCCCAAAAACTTTTAAGCCCTGGGCAGAGGCCCTGCTGGCCCTGCCCCAGGGCCGGGCCTGCCAACTACCATAAAATTGAATTTGAAACTGACTACAAGGCACTTGTAGATGGTCTCGAACTCCCAGTTTAGGGTCATTATGGTCTTCATTTGTTATTTTCTAGATGTAGTTAGCTTCTCATTTTAGCTTTAAACTCAATGATGAGTTTTGTAAAGAGACAAACAAATATTATCGTTTACATCTTAGCAATGGCGTCAATCTTTTACGCCAGCTCTCATTTTTCTTCAATCTCCATAATATATTTCTGAGTTTATCATGAATAAAATGATATAAGTATCTTCCAATAAAAAAAAAAAAAACATCAATTACAACCGGTCTATAAAGAGAGTAAGAGACAGTTTGACTTCAAAAATAAAATAAAATAAAGAGACCAGTTACACAAGAAAAGAAACACCTCCCATATCCCCATTCCCTACATAACTTAGCCCTTCCAATAAGTTTCCTTTTCCAAACCCATCATACATAAAAACAGCCATATAAACAGAATTACCTATAAATGAAAAAACATCACGGACAGTTTTCCTTCAAAGTTAGTACTAGCTCAAATGTGTGGGTCATTTTGAATGGTGCTATATATATGTAGTAAAACAGAACTCATTAGAGTTATTCTAGCTAGTGAGAAAGTTTGAGTAGTATGATTCTAATTTTGTTGTCGCTAGTATAGACACACAAAATATGTGATGAGCTAGACACATATATGAACATTTTTTTGTTGCAAAAGTCACATGAACTTTATCGTAAGTGCCTGTTTTATTTATTTTTTACAAAAAAAAAATAGTTTTAAAATCTAGAAATCAAATAGGATGGTAAAGACTTTTTTTTTAATGATTAAGTCATTTTACTTCTATCTTTTTAGTTGATTAAGTCTTTTTAGGTTGTTAAATCATTTTGTTTTTGTCTTTTTAGATGGTCAAATCTTTTACTTATTTCTATCTATTTAAATGATTGTTGTTTTTTTTTTTTATCTTATGTGGTTAGATGTGTTTCTTTCTCTAAGAGATTAAGTCTTGTGTGATAATTTCTATTTAAGGATTAAGTTTGTATTAGTTGACTTTGATCCACATGCGAATCTTCTCGATCTTATATCTTTATACTATAAACTTATGATGAATAAAATTGAATTATCTTTGTCATCATCATTATAAATTATTAGACTTTAAATTCAAGCTATTAATAATTTTAAATTTCAATAACTTCATTGTAATTCTTCCAATAAATAAACGAACATGCCGTAAAAAAATAAAAACGCCTAAGAATTGATTACTTTAGGGTGGCTCAACTGCAGCAAAGCAAAGAAAGTACCCTATTTTTTCGCGCGGGCACAAACTAAAACTATGGGACCATCTTACACAAGTTTACATTTTCAAATTTCTTCAAGTTTACACTAAAAAGTTTTTTATTTTTTTAAAGAATAACAATACATATACACTTTTTTTTTCTTAAGATGTTGCATAGAGATTTGGGTGTGTATTAAACTTTTATTTATTTTTTAAACTAATAAGGTTAAATTGGTATAAAAAAGAATTAAAGATATTAAAATAAAATGCTGACGATAATAAAGCCAAAAAGTGGGAGAGTAAAAAAAAATGTGATGAGCACTGAGTCAGTGACCGCTTCCACTCCCAGTCCCACTCCCCTGTCTATATATGCCATTGCAGAACCTCTCCACACACTTTCACTTTCTCTTCGCTCCAAACAAAACAACGAGAATTGCACAATGATGCAGACAGAGGCATCATCTTCTCCAAGTTTCAGCTTCCACAACAACTCTTCCGAGTCCTTCCCTCACGTCGACGATGACTTCGACTTTTCCTTCGTTCCCAGACACACCTACTCCTCCCCCGTCTCCGCCGACGACATTTTCTACAACGGCCAGATCAGACCTATCTACCCTCTCCTCCACCAAAACGCAGTCGTTCACGCTTCCGTTACCACCGAAACGGCACCGCACGAGGCTCGCCGTCGTTTACCTCTCAGGACGCTGATGTTCGAGGAGCAGGAGGAGGAGCGAGAGACGGTGAAGATCGATAGCAGCAACGAGCTTTACGGCGTGGCTGAGGGAACCTACTGCGTGTGGACCCCACCGTGCAAGAAGGCAAGCAAGCGCTGGAAGATTCGAGATCTTCTGCTGCCTCGGAGTCACAGTGATGGCAAGAGGACCAGCAAGGTCTCGCCTAAGTATTCCTCCACCGCCGTCAACGGTGGCGCCACCGCCAAACTGGTTGGCTTCTTCACTAACGCCAATGGACTTGCTCGGAATTTGCAACCATTTTCAAGCTAAAACAAATTAAAGTGAAAGATGGGTTTTCTTTTGGTAATTAGTCCTTGATTATGGAGTTAATGATTGGATATATATTTATAGGTGGGGTTAGAGAGATAAGTGTATGGATGACTTTCTTTCATAATAAAGTTAAAATTATATAACCTCTGACAATATTTTTATTAATTTTCTTAATATTTAAAAATATTATATGAAAATTTATTCATTATTAAATAACCAGTGTGTGTTTTGGTTGGAAAAAGTAGCTAAGAAGACGGAAGAGGTTGCGCTTGCATGAAATGACAGGGAATGTTCCGCGCTTTCATGGAAAAAAAAATCGTGTGGTGTGGGTCTCACACGGTATATAGACTTGGGTAATAGGTGATGTATATAATAAGACAAAGTTAAAGTCATGGCAAAAGTAGTAGTAGTAGAAGAAAGTGAGAGCAAGTCTTTGTGGATGGATGCATCAATATATCATATAATTTAGTATACATTACATTCGAATTGTGAACAGATGGACTTATTGGAGTATGGAGTCAATTTAATGTTGATTTCGAGTGTGATAATTTAGCTTCTTCTGAACATGAAATTGTTATATTTTCTTTTTAAAGGGATCCAGGCTTGAGAAAAGGGGGAAAAAAGTGTCATAATATATATGATAAATAAACAGCTACACACACTACTACGGGCAAAACGGCCAAAGAAATATCAGCTACGTACAAAGAGGATGGGTATATGTTCAAATCCACTGGCCTCCATAAACCGTGGGTTGATTGATACCACTTTCCACATCAAGTTGATCATCCAATCTGCACAAAATTGCCTTTCTCACATGTATCATTGAAAATCAAAGAGTGTGATTAATTAGAACTTAATGAGAGTATAAATTTTTTACGCTATCTTTAAATTATAGGTTGTCATATGTAATAAATAGTTGACTTGATAATAAAATTTATAGTACTATTTAAAATGATTTTTTTTAAATTAATTATGATTAACTAATGTGTGGTTGGCTTAATGAATGGTTTTTTGTTTGAATTCAGTTCCGTAAATTTTTTCAAGTGTTACGAATAAAGTCTTTTAATATTATTTGTTTAGTTCTTAAATTCTGCCCTTACTCCCCCTCCTCTCAAATTTTCACGAATTAAACTGCTCAAAATTCATTTATTATTTATGACATTACATTTCACCTAAAATTAAGAAATTCCAAATGTTGACCTTCTTTGAGACCTTGACATCAAATTTCTAACTTTAAAACTTTTTAATTAAATTATTTCCTATATCAAGTATATATCTTATAAACTCTCAATTATTCAAATAGAAAATAAGAACACGAACAATCTAACGGGTGTATAGATTTAAAAAGTTAGATGATGAAATTTGAGAAAAAATAATTAGCGAACAAAAATTGCACCTTGTCATTATAGAAGGATAAAATATATAATTAAATCTATTTCTAATTTCATTGCTTCTTTAAGTGATGTTTTACTATATATTTGGTCATTCCGCCACACTGAATATTAAAGGATTCTAATTCTTCTAGAAATTGGATGACTGAAGGAGGGGTGGTTGATCATGGTAAAGGGAGTTAAGAAGTACTTTGAAGTTTGACCCCAAGTCAATGCCACTCCATTCAAGATTCAGATTCCCCTAAGTTCTGCCGAGAGACAGAGGACTAATATTAATCCCAACCGTTGGTTGGATCCAATTAAGGAGCCATTGGCCAGAGTAACTTTAGATTATACCATTACCAACACAGCTTCCCCTTCACAAGTTGTCATGAGGAGAATAATCAATATTCAACTTTGATCAACCGCTTAAGGATTTGCAATTAATTTCAGTCGTAGAGAATTCTTAGGAGTTAGGAAGTTGGCCTGCTGTTAGAGGATAATAGAGGGATTATGGTGGTTGGTAGATTTGAATTTTTTTTTTTGTCAAAAAGACAATTTTTCGTATTGATTCAAAAATAAATATAGTATTTTATTTGTTAAATATTTAAAATTAAGTATTTTATCTGTTTCTATTTATAAGACTCAATTACTTAATTCATTGAGATTAAAAAAAAATAATTAATTTAATTGATAGTAATAATTTATCTTCAATTTATAATTTTTTCCAAAAAAATTCTGTCATTAATATTCATTTTTCTTTTTCTTAATTAGAGATATTTCTAGTATAAAAATAATTAATGAAATAAATATTATAAACTAAATCTTATAAAAAAAATAACGAGAATTATTTTACTTATGAATAGTAACTGGAGAGTAGTTTTTTTCTTTTAAGGAACAAAAACTGCAGATCATTTATTAATCAGTGTAGTAATATCAATGGTAAAGCCTGTACATCCACTAGCAGTAAAGATGAAATTTCATGATAATCCTCAATCCAAATCTCCAAATTAAACTTAAAAGCTAAGCGAGCCAAAGAGTGAGCCACCACATATGTTTCACTTCAGGACAGAATATCACCTAGAGACACAATGGATCCACATTAATGCCCATGCCCCTAAGATTATCACGAACAGGAAGAGTATTTTTACAGATCCTCCAAAATGATAAAGATGCTTACACCATGGTTTTGCTGATTAAATATTATTCCGGAGACTAGAATGGACCTGCATCAGTACTTGGTCCAGCACCTAGATCCTCTTCACCTCCCAATAGTATGATAATGATAACCATAATTTACAGTATATATGCACCCTCGTTTAAATTTCCAAATCAATGTATTAGTGCAAGAAAATTGCTTGAGTGGGATAGTAAGAATGTGATGAAAACATGCAACCTATCATCCAATTTTCAGATTGATTATCGAATTTTATATTTCCCGGCTTAGTACCTAATACTTATCGAATCTCAAGTCTAACTTATTTACATGATATACATGTATTTTTAAGACTTAATCTAATTAACTTTTGTGATCATGATAACTAAAATAAATGCATATTTTGCAACAATGTATTTGAATAAGATATAAAATTAGGCCTTAACAATCTTATAAGTTCAACTTTTTGTGTAAATCAACTTATATATATATATATATATATATATATATATATATAACATTATAATAAATTAATATAATAATTATACTAACAAAAATGATTTATATATATTTAAACAAATCGTTTAATACACATAAAAAACTTTTTAAATAACTTAAAACTTGACCATTTAACCTATTTGACTTTTATAAAAGTAATAGCTTAATTTAATTTCTAAACAATCTACCCTGACCATTTGATATAAGCTAGATCATATACTTCTGTTGATTGGTGTGGTCTAATTTCATTCCTAATTTCCAACAACTTGCATAAACACATGGTACATGTACACTTAACCAATCCATGGGTAGCCTATGGTAAGGCCATGAAGTCTTTATTCTAGCCTACAAATATGTTGTTAATTATTGATATTTTTATTTATAAAAAAACAATAAGTTATAACTTAATTTGTATAGATAATATTAAGAGTAAATATTTTTTTAAAAATATTTTCCATGTACTACTAGTATAAACATTTTTACATTATTAATCAATTAAAAATAATTTTATCCATAACTTTTAAAGTATTTATTATAAAAATCAATAATCTTACAATAAATGATACTACTAATTACTAAATCTAATTATATGATAGTATAAAAAAATCTTTACAATGTCAATGTATTCTAATTATTTTTAAAAAATAATATCCTTATTATCTTGATCCTCTTTATCTTAATTAGTAATTACTTTATTTATCTTATTAGTTAATTTATTATTTTATATTA
>PYAF01005012.1:229356-239846 GCA_007407185.1 Glycine tomentella
TAATAAAATTAGTCATCAATAAAATTAATACATAATCTGTAACAATATTAGTTAAAAAAATGTTTTAAATGTTCTTAATATTCTTGGAATGAAAGTTTTAAAATAAATCTTATAAGTGAAAAATAATAAACAAACTTACACGTTTTTTTTTCTTTTTTATTACAAACAAAGTACTAACGCACTCGATCAATTAAGTAAAAATATTATTCCTTTTTAAAGGCATATATTAATTATAGAAGAATGTTCACAATTTTCATAAATGTTACTTTGACGAGAATTTGTTTCTAAAACTAAAATTAATAAAATGATACTTAAAACAAATAAAATTGATAATCTTTATCATCGAATTACCAAGAAATAAACAAAATTGATTATAATAATTTCATAAGACCTTATTTTAATTAATAAACAAAATGAACAAAATTCATAATGGTAAGTTTGCATCCTAACAAATGTAAAAAACAATATTAAAAAATTATAATAATCTTGATACGTTATTTTAATTAATTACTAAGGCCCATTTCGAGATAGTTTTCTGTTTTTAGTTTCAAACTTATTAAAAATTAAACCCAATTTTAATTTTGATCGGACCCTTTCCTCAATTTGTAGACGCTCATCAAATTCCAACATCACCAAACCTATAATCGAAACAAAAATCCTCAAAACCTAGCATTAACATCACAAACTAACAACAACAGTACAATATTTAGGATCAAGAAGCCAAAACTAGATCCTGCGATGAGGAAAATGTGATCTCCTAAGGGCTCTGATTCAGCCCGTAGCGAGAGCCTCAAGGTCATTGATTTTGTGCGAGAGAGTGGTGTCGAGAACATGGGAAGGTGATTGTGGGTGTGATGTTGCGACAACTAACAGATCGACGACCGCAACATTGCGGCGCAAGTCCATTATGCTCACTCTGCATTTTTCTTCGACAGAAGGAACAAAGACACACAATAGAGGGGTGAGAGTAGAATGGAGACACACAGTGGGAAAGGAGAGACCCACAAGTGCAAGAAAGAGGGAGGGAGAGAGTCGTGGGCGAGCGGCGACGACGATTGACGAAACGGAGACACACAACACTGGGTGAGAACAGAACAAGAGAGAAACCACCAATTCTTTTGTTTCTGTTTAAAAACTCACATCCCAAATCCTAAAACCTATTTTTATTGTTTTGTAAATCTGATAAAAAAAAGTGTTTTAAAAACCAGTATAATACAAACTCACAACAAATTTATCTGAACAGGTTTTGAGTTAAAAATAACATTTCAAAACTGAAAACTTGTAACTCACAATCACCCTCCATCGGGGGCCTAAGACTTATATATATTTTTAAGTTTTTTTTATAGTTCATACCCTGTCAGTTACTATCTCCAAGTCCGAGGAATGACACAATTTAGAGTAAACACTCCAGATACTACTATTACAGTAGATAGTTGAAGGTTAGGAATTTCGCAAAATCAATTATTTCGTTCAATGTAACGCGTGCTATGGCCAAGAATAAAATAAAACAAAATAAGAAAGTATATGTAGCATGCGTCTATCTCTATTAAGTCTTATAAGACTTAAGTTTTATAAGACTCACTTATTTAATCCTATTATAAAAAGCGAAATACAAAACTTCTAGTTGACCACGTCATGTAAATTTTGAATATGAGAACATCCATTCCCCTTCTTGACTTTGACACATTCATAGACAACCAACCAACCTCCTAGGCTCCTATTGACTATTAAAAAGACATTGTTTTCAATGAAATTACGACAAAACTATAAGATCAATTGAAAGGTGTTAAGACACCAACATTCCATAAACAAAAAAAACTATTTATTTTCTCAACATCTTGGGAATGCATCATTCTAAATTGTTCAATTGCCTGAAGAAATTATGGTGAATGCAGGCAATTGGGAAGCATCAGCAGCCACATCCCTAGTTTAATCATATCCTCATGCAAGAATAGGAGTGAAGCTGGAAGAGTCTTGCAAACTAGCAGCAAATTCTCGTGCCCACAGGTCATAGTGAATGATTTCCTCAAGGGAAGGAGAGGATAACAATTCATTTTGATGCTTCTCACATGTTAGCTCCACAACTTTGAATATATCCAAATAGCTAATCCTGGAAGCAGCAAAATAGCCAATTAGAGGAGAATTTACGTTGACGATAAGACACATGTATGATGTACCCTATGATCTATGAAGCCATTGGATAAGGACACTTCAAAAATGTTAGAACTTAGAATGACATGACACAATCTACAGCTTTCTCATTTTTAATTTAGAAAGAAAAAAAAAAAAACTAAAAACTTACTTTTCATCAATAAACATCTCTACAGCTTTCTCATTTGCTGCACTAAGAACTCCTGTCATTGTGCCTCCAGCACGGCCAGCAGCATAGGCAAGATTCATGGATGGATACTTTACATTATCTGGAGTTTTAAATGTAAGTGAACCAAGCCTGGATAATCACACTTCAAATAAGAACCATCGATAATTCAAATTGGACTAGATAAAATTTTCATTCAACATAAAGGCTCCAAAATTTGAAAACTCTATATCAACTGGATCTGTCTATTTTCTTTGGTATGGACTGAAAATAGAATTTGATAGAGTAGAAATTAGTAAGCTGCAGGGAAAGAATATAGTACTTGCAAAGATCAAGGCGGGGCCAAGTGACTTCAGAACAATAAATCCTTTCAGGCCATGATAAGGTATAGAGGATTGGCAAACGCATATCAGGCCACCCCAACTGTGCAAGAACCGATGAATCCTGGAATCAAGAAATAATTTAGTATTAGATAATGATTAAACAATGGTTAATGGTCTTTTTCTCCTTTCTTCTATACCCTTTTCTTTATTATACACAAGTTTACCCCACCCATTTGCAAATTTAGCCAAGGGCTGGAACTTGTAGGTGCTATGGTTCCTCATCCATTTGTATCCGAATATATGGATATCAAAATGCAGTAAACATAACATAGAATAAGGTTTATACCTGTGTTTCAATCATTGAATGTATGATTGATTGTGGATGAATGACAATCTCAATATGATCATAGTCAGCTCCAAACAAGTAATGTGCTTCAATTACTTCTAGACCCTGTGAAGAAGTATAAGAAATTTACCTTATAGCTAGGAAATTCATACCACATAATTAAACAGATTTACAAAAGGCTCTTTTCATCCAATATGTTGACATCAAAAAAGAAACAAACCTTATTAAAAAGGGTAGCAGAGTCCACAGTTATCTTTTTCCCCATATTCCAGTTAGGATGTTTTAATGCATCAGCAACTTTAACATCTTTCAGTTTATCAACTGGCCAATCCCTGTCAATCACCAAGGGGATGATACTTATAGTCTAACCGATTATATAGAGCCTGGAAACAGAACTAAGAGAGCAACAATGGCAGGTTTTCCTTGATCAAAGAACATTGATTCAACAGAAAATAGCAATCAAACATTGAGATATATTAAGGAAATTTTAGAGTACTACGTATTCCCTTTCAGTTTCCTTCCATTCCCAAAAAAAAAAAATGTTTCCAACAGAAAAAGAAAACATGGAGCCATTGAACATGCAAAACAGCCAAATGAAATTGCATACACACCTGAAAGCACCTCCAGATGCAGTTAAAATAACTCTCCTAAGTGCACCCTCTGGCAACCCCTGGATACACTGAAGCCAACAAGAATCCTTTAAGCTTTTGCAGAACCAAGTGGAGCAGATGATAAAATAATTGCTTGCACACAATAAGAGAGATGCAGAGGCCAGAAAATATATAGATAATAAATAACATGAGCATGTTTATTCATCTTGTTGCACACAATTTTTTTTAATAGATTATGTCCATTCTTACCTGAAAGATGGCAGAATGTTCTGAATCAGCTGGAAGTATTTTTACATTATGCTTCTGAGCAAGAGGAAGAACAAAAGGACCTCCAGCAATCAATGTCTCTTTGTTGGCTAAAGCTATGTCTTTCCCTGCTTCTATCGCAGCAACTGTTGGCTAATAAAATAATAAGAGGATTTCAGCTTTTTTCTAATATCTGTTGTCTGATAAGTGACAATGAATACCATCTTTAGTTAGTGTCTTTTCCGTGTTCTTAAACTTCTATTCTACCTTCATTATATATAGCATGATATGCTTTAACATTTATGAATCATTCTACTTTAAACAATCAATGCCTAATATGAATTAATAAGCATGCTCCACTATTTTCCAGCTAGTAGAATAAGGCTTGACTGTTATTGTTGATGTCTTGTTAACTTGATGATATCTTTCTATTTGTTCTATCCCTCGGACAAAAAAAAACCCTCCAAATTATTTGACGAAGTTTAATATTAAAAGAAATGTAGATATTGCACACAGAAGACCTCATTACATGGCACAGCAAAGAGTTTGGTTACCAAGAAGGGCCAAAATAGGGAAAAGAGGTCTACCTTCAGTCCTGCACAGCCTACTATTCCTGTGACTACACTGACTGCATCTGGGTGACGAGCAACCTGAGAATATTTAATCTATAGCTTAAGGAAAACAAAATTGGCTCTAAACAAAATTACCGCATATGAATAAACCAGATGTCCACCTCAATGATTCCCTGCTCTCCAGGGATGATCTCAGGTTTTTCTTCAAGGTCATGCAAGGCCTCTTCAAGTTCAGCAATCAGGGACTCATTTCTAACAGCAACAAGTTGAGGCTTAAATCTTTTTACCTGTGCAAACATAAATATTAAAAGTGAACTGATTTTGGGAAATTTCAGATTTAAATATTGTCATAGATAGAGAGACAGATAATGCATAATTCCATTACATGCTTGGAGTGCAGTGGTTACCTGGTCTGCAAGAAGAGTAACATTTGAACCAGCTGCAAGTGCCACAATTTTAAACTTATCTGGATTCTCTGCCACAATATCTAGTGTCTACAAAAGCATACAGGGGAAAAGATGCACTACATCAAAGGATAAGAGACAAAGGCAAGTCAAGCTACATCTACAAGGGATAAACAATCAACTATTTCTAGTCATACATTAATCTACGACCCCCCAAAAAAATCATATATGCATATGAAACATTTATAAGAGTACTTGTACAAAAACACTAAAAAGGCAAACTATTTCCAGCAAATTTTTGCAATCAAACAGCATCTTCCAAGTCCAGGCAACATCAACTTCAGATTATGTTGGAGCGCATAATATTCTTTTCACATTCCATTACTTCAGTTTTTATTTGCATAAATTTATTTCTCTTTCATAACTGTAACTATGCCAGCAAGATTGTAGTACCCTGTAAATATTAGGATCAGTCTCTCTATACATAAGTGTAGTCACCTTGTACTCATTATCAGAAAATAAAATTCAGTTCTTAAATCTCCCTTTTAAAAAGTTGGTATCTTGAAGTTTGACTAACCACATATGTTCAGTTCTGCAAATTTCACAATCCAAATTTTCAATCTTGGGCACGGGGGCACGTTAAGATGTCCAAAATTGGTTAGGAATATAACTCGAATACTCCTTATAAGACATTGACAGTGACACCAATCCTCCTAATTCAATCTAGCTTTTGGGCCAACAGTTTCTAATAAGAATAATTGCCATTTCATTACACTATTACTACACTACAGATTATCATGTTAAAGGGAAATTCCATTTGCACCAATACCTGAGTTCCAATTGAACCAGTACAACCAACAATTGAAATGGGTTTTGGTCCATCCCAAGTCTTGCTACCTTGTTCTGGAACCGCTCGTCCCGGCCAGGCCGGTGGTGGTGGTGGTGTTGCCTGCACTGAGCAACAAACTCGCCCTCCAGATGCAGCTCCACGCTCTTTTCTCTTAAAAGCGAAACCACCTGAGAATCAAAACACCATCAAAGTCAAACCTTGTATGCTCCATGTAATTGACATCAAAACACAACACAACAAATACTCCCTTTCCACAGAACAAAACATCATAGTACACAACACCGTAACATCAACAAAGTAGCTCATAACATGATAGAACCAAAAGAATAGCTTCATTTCAGGAAATAATAATAATAATAATAATAATTCAAAACAAGCAAATGGGGAGGGTTTTTTTTTTCTATAAAGTCGTGGACTTTTGACTTTTCCCAGAACACACAATGAAGGAAGAATAGCGAGAATGAAGAGAAGGACCTGTGAACTTTGCAGTGAGGCAGTTAGACTTGAAGGAATCAGCGAAAAAAAAGGACTTGACTTCAGCTGGAGAAGAGATATTGAGAGCCATAATCACATAAACCCAACTTGAGGAGTCTGAAGGAGAAAGAGTTGAAATCTCCAACAACAATGGTGGCCGCACAAGGAGCTTGGTCGTTTTTTTATAATAAGTAGAAGACAGCAGAGGATGTGGTTTCTGACTTCTCAGGGAGAGATTGCAGTTTTGTTTTCCAATTAGTATTAATATTATAATAAATGTGAAAGTAAAGGAAAACAGAAATGGAAAGAAGGTGGTAACTATGAATTTAATTTTGAACAGAAAAAGAGCAGGAGAGGAAGAGAAAGAGGAGTTAAGAGAAAGAAGTCTGCAAAGTGTGTGGAATAACCACTTGCCGTCCACCCAATATATGTACGTACTCACTCACTTGGTGGAGGATACAAGATAGAGTACCCATTACCAAAACACAAACTCTCTAACTATTCTTTTAGTTAGACTACAAAGATTTTTATATAGATGGACGACAATTTTTTTTTTTTAAGAATTTTGAATCTGAACAAAGAATCTCACATCAATTATTTCACTCGCAATTCTATATGATTATTATCGTAAGATAATTTTATATATAAGTTCAATAAAAATTATTTTATTATCATATCGTATCAAATAAAAAATGTGATAAAGTATTTAAATTATACTGAATATCTATGTAAAAAATTATTTAAACTGACAATGTTTTTGTGTACAGTGACATGACAGTTTTTATAAAAAAAAAATCTTTTTCTTTATGTACATCATTTACTCAGAAGCATTTAATATTATTTATTGTTTTAATAAAAAATAAGAAAATCATTTAATTCTTTAAATTTACAAGGCATTAATGCTTGTACATTTTCATTTAATGTATTTTATTTGTTTCCTTAACCTAAACCTTAAAGATACTATACCTTGATTCTAAAATAGGTGTCGTATTTTTAAAAAAATAATCTCAAAATAATTATTATTTTTAACTTTTTAATGTGTAATATTAATTATTTTATTTATTTAATAAGATTAATTTTATAAAATTATTCATCTTTTTTATTTATTTATTAATTTTTTTATTTATGTAAAATAACTTAAAACAATACTTATTTTGAAATGAATGATTGTAGACGAGTTAGTTAAGTATCTTATCGTAACAAGAATGTGTAGATTTTATGTTAATCTGACATGCCTTTGATTTTATTTCAAGTTGCATCCAATTTCTCATTCTTAATAAAATAATGTGAGTAATTGCATTAAAAGAAATACTGGTTTATATTATATTAATAAACTAATAAATATGTACCATGTAAATATAGTTGTTAAAGATTTATTGTTTTGTTTGGATTAGGAGTGAAATAAAAAAATAAGGGAAAATAGAAAATATAGAAATAGATTCACCAAAAAAAGATATAGAAATAGAAGAAAAAAATGATGTGTTATTTGAATAGATTGAAATAAGAAAATAAATAATTTTTATATCTCTACTTGTTAAAAATAATGAAAATAAAAAAGTGAATTACATAAAATGTATTTATGTTAAATAAAAATTTAATCTTTTTATCTATTATTTTTTTTCTTAACATAAATTATTCGTTTTCTTGAAGAAAACAATATTGTAAGAAAATTTATAAAATAAAACAAAAAGAGAGAGATCATTTCCCTCCTATTTTGTTTCATTTTGAAGGGAAAAAAATAACTTCTCTCATTTGCATTTTTCTTCTCAAATAAATTATGCAAAAATCCAATATTTAGATCCTAACTATTCAAATAAGTGGTTAGTTGCTTTAAACTAAGAAATATATAAAGTGAAAAAATGATATTATATTTATAAAATGTTTCTCATTCAAAGCAATGGTAGATAAAAATTACAATTTTTACTTTAAATTCCATTTTAATTTACTTATTATACTTTAAATTTAAATTCAGTTTACTTATTATACTCTTCAAGAAAATACTTATTATTAAAAATAAATACAAATAAATTTAAAAAAAGGTGTTCGAATAAAACACTAAAATGATGCTGAAAATGAAGCTAATACTTTTTGTAAAAATTAAAGGCATTAAAATTAATATTCCTCGTATTTTTAAAATAAGGGAGGACAAGTAATTTTACTATAAGTACTTATGAAATCTTAAATCTAGATGCCAAATCTTAAAAAAGTTATGTTTTCTTATGAAAAAGGAAAGAAGGTCGAAAGAGGTGGTTAATCTTAAATCTACTAGGTGCCACATATTATTTTAAAAAATATAATATTTTTAAATAAAAAGTAAAAAGTTATGTTATCTTAATTTTTAGAACAATGCAAACAGATTGTTAATCTATTAAAGAAATATTATTTAATTGGTTAGATAGAATAAGTGAGTATTATAAATTTTATGTGACCATTATTTTTATGAATAAAAAAACAGATTGTTAATCTTAAATCTACTGGGTGCCAAATATTATTTTAAAAATATAAATCTTTTAAAAGAAAAGTTAAATATTATGTTTTCTTAGAGCAGTCGAAAGTTGAAACACGTTCTTATTATTGACTTATTGTTTTTAAAAATATCTACGGGTTTTATTATTGTTTAAAAAATATAAATCTACTGTTGTCAAAAAATATAAATCTAATAGATGCAGTGCAGATAATATAATTTAAGCACTCAAGTCGACAATGGTGTTAGGAATGCTGACAAAAACACGTGCTTCGCTTCACGGGACTGGTTCAAAGTAGCAGCTACTCATTTTATTACAATTTACAAGCATTTTTCTTGTTTTTGGTGTACTTTATTACTAGCAAATATAATCAGATTTAGTTTATATTCTACCACATCTATAATTTATACTATATTAATATCAATAATTGAGATTAGTTGTTTTATGTTTTAAAATTAGTTACTCATTTTAAGGAGACCGAATTCATTATAATCACACTTTCTCCACTATACAAAAACATACTATTTTTTTTCTTTTTAATATTATACTTCCCTCTTCAATTCATATAATAATATAATTTTTTTAAAGTGTTAAGGGGAAAATATAATAATATCAACTTTAATTTAGAAACAATAAACCGCTCATTTTTATTATATTATATTGTTGAAAACAGGATAACTATTGAATAAATACCAGCGACTGCACAACAGCAACGTCGTGTAAAACGTTCTAACTTGAAAATTCAAATAAATTAATTTTAGTCAAATGTTATACTATAAAATAAAATTTACAAAATTATACGCCAGATTTAGCTCGAATTCAAACTT
This sequence comes from Glycine tomentella, assembly GCA_007407185.1. Classification (NCBI taxonomy): domain Eukaryota; kingdom Viridiplantae; phylum Streptophyta; class Magnoliopsida; order Fabales; family Fabaceae; genus Glycine; species Glycine tomentella. The sequence goes on from PYAF01005012.1 coordinate 238,792, forward strand.
AAAATAATATAATAAATATATTCAAATCGAGTTCAAATACAAATATTTGACCTTGATTTGGGATATTGCATGCACTGCTTTTTTTCTAAACCAAATGAGCCATGCACCTTTTGTTTTCAAACGCATTATAATTCCCACAGTGATTTACTGATTTTGATATACAACGTAACTACACAAAATGAAATGACTGGGCTTACGTGTATATATAGATATTTAAAATTAGAAAAATAATTTAAAGTAAGTTTAACTTAAAATTAGAATTTAGAAATGTATCCGGCTTTAAATTATACTAGTAGGTTAAAATACACCCTTATTTACTCGCTCTAAAGGCATGCTAACTTCAGAAAAATCAAATCTTTACAATTTATATACTATAAAGGTCAAACTCTGGAGTTAGATGTTAACAATGGAATAAATCCAATTAAGAATCAACGAGATGCTTGAAGGTCCTAGTTTGGCCTTTGTTGACTGCAAACACAATGGGTCTCTTATTTATTTATTTATTTATTTTATTTTTTTTTTTGTTGTTGTTTGTAGTCATATAATGGACTAAATTCTGTATGACGGTACCACTTGCTTACAAATGGTCAAAATTTACGGAATTTTATTATCAAAGAAGGAATTAAACTTAATTATAATTAGTTGTACCGTGGGAAGCATAAGTTCCAACTTCCAACTGATCTTCTTCGAAACACTTTCCCATCTCTTTATAGGGATAGGTATCGGAATATGTCTCAAATGGTTCATTTTTAATTTCTTTCAACTTTTTCATATTTATCATTGAATCTATTTATTATTGATTTCAATTAAATGAAATTAATGATGATGTTGATTTAAGTCCTTAAACTTGTATTTATTTTTTTTGTTACTGTTATTAATTTTTTTTGTAATTATAATCAAATAGAAAGACTTAATTAAAAAATAAATATAAATTCAAAGACATAATTAAATAAAATGATCTAGAAACTTAATTAAAAATGATCAAATAATTCAAGACCTACAAATTAATTAAATCTTAAAAAGTCCTTAAACTTGTATTTATTTTTTTGATTAGG
>PYAF01005012.1:239946-326483 GCA_007407185.1 Glycine tomentella
TAAAAAATAAAATATAAAATAAAACTAATTATGATAATTTAATATTTATTTGAGTAAACTTCTCTAGAAATATTTTTAAAAAAAATTTAGAAAAATGAGATGAATTTTTTTATAAATAAAAATAAACTTTCTATTAATTAATTTTTAGAAGCTCACCAATATAATTTCTCTAAAAAATGAGATGATATCTATAAATTAATTAATGAAAAACTTTATTTTAGCTTATGAAGAAATTAATTTCATTTTTTTTCTTATTTTTTTTCTTTTAGAAATACTTCTAGAGAAGCTTACATCCAAACATACTCTTTATAAGTAATTTTGTAACTCCAAACACCCAAAAGATAAATTTCAAATTGATAAAAATAATTTTAATAAATTATTCATGTTAGTTTAAAACTGGTAATCTTAAAATTTGTTTTTTAAATATAGAAAAAAAAACCCAGACTTAAGTCCAACCAAACCCGGCCTAAATTAAAAACATATTAAAATGCACTTCACAAAATTTAGTAAAAGTTCAGTAATTAAAACTTTTACTTTAGTAAACAAATTCTTACATAGAAAGATACGTGCATTTGCATATTGTATTGATGTCCAGTTCAAAAGTACAACTATATATGATTATGAAACAGATTGTGTGAGAAGCTTATTCCAAATATCGGACTACTTCAAGTGTTATTTCCGACTTCATGTTTTTTCATGATAGATCATGCATGATTCACCTTCATTTTTCATCATATTTGACTTCATGCTCCTCTTGTATCTCACTAGAGGTGGGAACCGAGCTGACACTGCTGCCCTCTACTGCACCTTCAGATTCCAATAGTTTTGGGGCCATATGTACGTCATCAGAGCCGTCTGAAGAATGAGCTACTGACTGATTATCAGACACCTGTTCCTTTTGGGCCGCTGGTTTTGATCGTCTGATTGCTTCTGCAGCCTCCGGCATAGCTATGGGGGGAGGTTGAGGAGGAACCCATAAACGTTGGACTGGCTGCTGATTGGATGCAGAAGCATAAGGTACTCCATTAGACTCATTTTCATTATCAATCTCTCTGATTCTGACATTTTTCCTCTGCCACCAGGGTAATGAGTCATCCCCATTTACTAGAGGGGTATCCTGGGCCTTAGTATTCAAGTCTTCACCATTTACTTGAGACTGAAGCATCTGGGTAGACGTGCTTTGCACCTGATTAACCTCCCAAGGCTATACCCAGGAGAAGTTGAAGCATAAAATCAGATTCATATGAAATAATATCATAGACAGGAATGATAGTGTTTCATATATGTGTGTCTCTAAGATACCACTCGATGTTCATTCGCATGGGTTAATGAGAAGCCACAACCACAATATAACTTGATGCATATTATATCTTTCAGATTAAAAACAAGAAAACCTCCCATTTAGCCTAGTTATCCAGATGAATACAACATACAAATTATTCATTTTTCCACTTCTTTCCAATTATTTTCCCTCCTCAGCCTAAATAAACTTCAATCAGATTTAGTGGCCACGTATAAAAATCATTTAGTTCAGCACACTTCATTTCTAAAGAAAATAAGGATCAATTTAGATCTATCGAAGTAATTTGATGTTTTTGTAAATTTAAATTGTGTCTACCTCTCTAATGATAGACATTAAATGGGACTCGATAGAAATAAACACAATTTAAACATATTACTTATCATGTACTTGGAAGAGTAATCGTATTTGGACACCATAATTTTCTCGACAGTAACACCTCTCCTCACATATAAAACTCTTAATTACTTTCAAGTCAATCAATTTTTTTTTTTTATAATTTATATTGATGGTGCACAAATTGTATGATTTATATCATGCAACTAAATTTATCTAGATTAACAAGTGTCAAGGTTTACCCTAATATTAGAAGACTTCTCTCCTCTTTGGACCATGGCCATTATCTGCAAGAAAAAAACTGTACACTTAAAACAAAATCTTTAAAAAAAAGAAAAAAAGAAAAACTAACGTACCCTGGTACCAAATTAAAACAAAATCTTAAAACTTAAATAAATAGTCCTCTGTATCCATTCCCTCAAATATAAAGACACTAGACACTATTCATTAGTTACTACTAAGCAGTTATCAAAACAGAGGCAGTCAACACATTAATGTACTACACGAGCTGTTGCATATGAAAAATTTCAAATCTATACATCCTTATCCACATGACACAACAAAAACCATCATTTAGGGAATTTCCTTTCAACAATGGATGCATAATAGAGGCAGCAAAAATGTACATAAAAAACAGTTTCTCAAAAGTATCATTGCCTCATTCAGACTGAATTAGCCCATTCAACCAAAGAGATTTTCATCAGAACATTGCTAATAAGTGTATCGATTCAAGGTTTTCAGCATGGCAGATGCACTAAGCTTGGGAAGTCTTTGAGATAGGAACTGGAAATTTGAAGTAGATATATTGACAACTAGCCCCTTTACTGTAGACCTCTGTAAATACATAAAAACTCAGGAAAAAAGCAGAAAAGGAAAAAGGAAGATAATAATGGGGTCCAGTGATACAAAGAGAATTTCCAAACCTAAACTCCTCAACTCTTGCCTACCTATTTTTCACTTTCCCCAACAAACCATTCCCTCTCCAATCTCATCATGCATGCTATCCTCACGACTATTTACAAACTTGTGCTCTTCTCTACTGTGAGGGCAGTGACACTACCTCTAATTCTAACCTTATTCCTCCTTTTAACACATGCAACCCAGTCTGCTAATTCAGTCAATCCCATGTTTCTCCCTCTTAGCATTAGTATCAGCTTGCTGCTAAATGAGCATTGGCAAAAAAATAACTTCTATAATTTGGACTACAGGGTAGGGCATGTTCTATAAATCTATGGGTAAATTTATTGCATTATGACTAAAATCAACATTTGAACAATTGGTATTCAGACCCATATAATCAAAGGCCCACAATGTTATGGCAAATTAGCAGAGAAAGTTTATAGTCAGCAGGGAACTAAGTTTGAGGCTTCTCTCAACTTCCGTGTTGCAGGGAGGAGCAGTGCTTTAGATTACAATCTGAAGTTCTAAACAATACTAGCAAATCCTAATCAGGTTACTGTTTTCACATTTTTGAATATGATGGATAGGAGTTCCCACAGAAAGCATCTAAATATTTTAATGGGCTTTTGTTCCTTCAATTGTCTGTTTTAGCAAAAACTATGAGAGAGTAATTTGATTTTGGTTAGTTGTTTAGAGATGTATATTTAGAGACAGAAAAGAGAAGATACAACTAGTAGAAAATAAGATATCCTACAAAATAAAAAATAACATAATAAAATCAGAGAACCAAAAGGTTCAGTATACATCAAAATAATAAATTGAAGGAAGCAATTCACATGAAGGATTGTTCAACTGAAACTATACCTCAATTAAAATAAACAAAATGGAGAATCTCATTGGAAGCATATACTCTTAAATACTTTAATCAACTAATATGCAAAGTAAATAGAGTAAATTAGGCACAACCGCACAACTATGCAACTGACATACAAGAATGTAGTAACCAGTACCAACCAAAAAAATCTGCACAATAGACTTAAATCACAATTTCATCATCCTGGTTAAAAATCTTAACTATGCACACACAATTAGCTGTGCTGATTTGGGTACTTTTGGTGGCAACAATAGAAAAGTTATAGTCAAATCCCAAAGTATTTAATGCCTAAACGTTATATTTTGATTACTACAAAAGTGACCTTCAAGACACAACTGAAAACAATAGTTGATATGCATTTCTATATGGTCCATACATAAAAGGCAAGGCAGGGGATGCAAAAGAAATAATTGAAAAGCAATATAATTACTACCTCTGCATATGCCTTTGGATGAAGACCACTTGATGGTTCAACAGATGTAGGTGGGGATGAAGATCTCACTGCACATGATATTCTAATTGTAGGTAACAATTCAGAAAATAAGACTAAATTAATTGAGAATTAATTACCAACATGACAACCTGAACGCAAGTCGTAGTCTGCTTTTCCATTCACAATCAGTTGCTGCGTATATTTTAAAAAAAATTACAGCAGACAAGTTAAATTTTATTTTATACAACTTAAATAAGGATCAGCAGTGCCAAAATTTCATTAAAAATACAGAGACAGTCCCCATCTACGTCTATTTATTTCTGACCTTTGAACTTGTTTGACTGATTCGAACATCTTCTTGCCCTGAGACAGAAACTCCATTAGAAGGTATATTTTGTCAACAATTTGGCAGAAACAAATATTCAGCAAAAACATTTTTAAAAAAAATTCCGAGTAGCTGTTTAAACCTCCAGCATAAATCTGCTAGAATTTTGGACATGATAAGCCATCAAAATTTATCAATAAGCCTCAAACAATTGGATGAAAGTTGAATTCAAGGGAATCATAAAGCGAGGAATCCAGTTAGAATAGTTAAAATATGCATAATATTTGTCAAAGCTCTTGGTCACCATGAGCCACCTTGTTGGCTCTTAAGGGGCTATAAATAGTCCGTATGCATTCTTTGGCAAATTTGCAAGCGCTATTGGCAAATCATAAATCAAACCCTGAATAAATTATTCAAAGCATTTGAAACTTCTTATCTCAATCCAGTAGATTAAATGACAATGCTCAATTACCTTCCAACCTTCTTATGGCATTTGTCATTGACTTCATTTCTTGTACTTGCTTATCTAAAAGGCTCACAACTTCCACAAAGTATCTCCTCTCTGTAAAGTATAAAACCCGATGCAGCAATAAGTACAGCCATTTCTCGTAAATCCACCAAGGAGAGTAGGAGTGTTAAAACAATTAATAGACATTTTACAGCATGCAAATTAAAGTTCCATAAACCCACCTTCACCTTTTGAAGCCAGCATTTCTTGGCTCACTTTTGCCACATCTGCAGCTGCAGCTGCAGCTGATTTTGCAGCTTGTGCAGCTTCTTCCATCAGTGTCGGTTTGTTGTCAGTTTTCTTTAATTGTTCATCATCATTGTCTAAGACAACCTTACGTATCCAAGATTTTAACCGAGGGAGAACAGAATTCTAAAACATGGAGCAAGCTTCCAGTTCAGTGTGAATCAAACAGCAATGTGATAAAAGTTATGCGAATAGCAATATATCAAGTACAAGAAAGGATATAAAGAGTCAATAACAAACTGAACATAGTACGGCAATATGCATTAATCCATTAAGTACTAATTTAAAGACATCATGCATGGTAGTAGGTGGTAATGGTAGTACCTTAATTATTATAGCTGTTCCAGCACCTGAAGCAGCCAGTAATCCAACTGCAATAAGTGCATGAGACCAGCGAAATTTGGAGCATGATAAGGTTCCCTGTGAAGTATTAACACCAGTAGAAGCAGGTAAACCCGGCTGCAAAGTTTGTTGTTGGGCTTGTTGCTGAATGTTTGATGATGATTTCAATTGCCCATCTGTTAGAATTACATTAAGCCATGTTCAAAGTGTAACTTAAGCAAGAATCAATCCAGCTTTATTGAAAAACTAGTTAAACGGAGATTTCACATGCAGTTTAACTCAACGTCTCAACCCAAAAGTAGAAAGGGAAACTTCAATATAAGATGCTTCACCTTGATTTACAGCACCTGTCTGCACTGTTGGAGCTGAATCCTGTGATTTGAACCAAAGGCAAGGATTAAAAAAGATGAATATACAGGAAATTGATAAACTGATAATCAATTGGTGGCCTGTGAAAAAGCAGTCTAGAAAATTTTGAGTGACTGATAAAATAATGTAAAAAACCTAGCTTACTGGCACACGCTGAAAGGCTTCATCAATCTCCTCCTTCGTAAGGCCCTTCTTCTCTAGAAATGATCGCCTATACATGACAGGTGAACCTCTAACTTTTGGGTGTGATAGAAATTTCACAGCATTCTGAATTTGTTCTTCTCGCATCGGTTGCGAGTTCACAAAGACTGATGTAGTTGAACTCGGTTTAGCAGGCTCTTCTCTGGCATTTTGCTGATCCACAATTGTTGCTTGCACAACTTCAGAACCTACACCTCAAAAAAGAGACTCAGCAAGCAAATCAATTTTTATCATTCTCAAAAGTCAAAACAATATAATGTATCAGGTGTCAACGCAGTAGCTCTTGTTCATGTCATACGGTACTCAAGCCATACTGATACAGGATTTCAGGATATTGCTTAAAGGCAACAACAACTTAGCAATAAGTCTATCCAATCATCATCCATGTCGTGAAGGTTCAACCAAGTTTTAACTTGTTCATAGGCTATTAATTGCCTAACACAAGCTAGGGACCAATTATGTAAGAAAGAGGAATTGACAATCAAACAGAGGACTGAAAAGCGGAAGAAATCATCAAAGAAACTATGGAGTATGGAATCTGTTTCGTAGCACCCAGTGAAGATTAACGTAGGTAGTTAATCTATAAAAAAAAAGAGTAAGCAGAAAAATTATGCAAGTCGTGGGAATTAAGAAACAACGATCACAAGTTTCACGTCGATTAGAATTGTTATAATTCCAAATTTTTATAATGATTCCAATCACAGTGCGGTTGTTACGGTGTCGAGTGGTGTAGTAGCAGAAAGTGAAAGAGCTTCACTTTGTTTTTGTATTTGTAATGGCGTGAGCAAAGACAGAGCGGAAGAGAAGAAAGCAAAAATGAGTGGTGATACAGCTTTCAATGATAAGAAATGTGGAATGAATGTTAAAAAAAAAAGAATAGGAGGAGAGGGAAAAGAGAAAGAAATGGAAACCTTGGTTTTGGTCGGTGGCGGTGGGAGTGGGAGGAGGCGGTGATTGGGTGGCCATGTTGGCTACTCTACTCCTCAGTACTCACTACTGCTGCGTTGCAATTCCTAAGCCAAAGGACCAAAAGAAATATAATAAGAGGACGAAGTGAATGAGTGGATTAGCTGAAGAAAACAAACAGAATGGGGTTTTATTCTCTCTTCTCCTTCTCCAACCATATCCTCTTCTGATACTGTCCTTCAGCTACGCTACACGCCAATTCACCCAAAAAAAACCACCAACATAATAATCATCTTTCATTTCATTTCCCTTTTTGGAAACGATTTTTTTTCTGATTTATTCAAGTTGAATTTACTAATTAAAGTACATAAAAAAATATTTTCGTCAGGAATTCGATAATATATACTAATAATTTAATCTTATTTTCAACACATTAAATATTTGTATCTAATTTAATACCATCTTTTTAGTTCTTATAAACTTAGAAATGTTTCTTAATAATTTTTTTATATGTTTTTAAATTTTGAAAATCTTTTAATATATTTTTAATTGGCGTAAAATTGAAATATATTACTGTTTAATTTGGAGTTAGGTTATATTTCAATTTTACAGAAATTAAAATATAAAAAATTACATGAACAAAAATAAACATTTATAACTTTTTAGATATTTTAGAAAAAAATAAATTTATCTAAAATCTTTCCTTAGTTTAGTACGCAAGAAAATACGAGAATAAAGAAAAAAAATATCGTGGATCTCATTTAATATTATTTTTTATTCATAAAAATCAAAGATGTATTATATGAAATAGAAGAAAAATATTATTTTTAAATAAATAAAATTAATATGATCGATATTTAGGAAACCAAAATTATATTTATTTAATCTTAAATTTTAATCTTTCTTGCACTTATCATGCGTGAGCGCAACTTTGCAACAGAAAAGATATACTCGAAAGTGATTTCGAGCACATTCAGCCAACGGGAAGCTTCAGCTTAAAATTGGTACCAGTTTGTAAATGACTACTGTGTACATATTGTTATGCACGGAAAGTTAGTTTCAGTACTTCATCAACCACCAGTCAAAATAATGTAGTTGTTCTAATTAAGGAATTTTTTTTAATTGAAAGTATGATAATTAATGTTATTCATAGATTCTTACTGTAATTTCCGTTCTACTCAAAACATTCAATTTGAACCGGTACTTTTTAAGGTATCCCTTAGGACAATTCTACAAATTATTCAGGCTAATATACATCGTGCTTCATGTGTATAATGTCACGTGAAACAGTGTAGTTGACACAATCATAGACGCAAACGTGTACACGAGATGCTATTAATTTTGGAGAAAATCAAAACATTCTCTAAGACAAACACACTAGTTCGATATAGTAGAGAGTTTGGATAGGTTGCGCAAAGTTTAAGTTGAAATGTTATTGTCTTTATTATACATATAAAAAATAATTCTCTAACATTCTATTTTAAATACATATTTTATTGTTAATTGAAATTGTTTGAAAATTAAAAAAAAAATTGTAAATCATGCTTATCTAATGAATTTAACTGATAAATTTATAGTTTAAATAAAAATTAATCAGTGATAGAAAGTATGTTAAAAAAAATATTAGATAATTCAAATCTTCAGATCCTATTACTTTTCACGTAACACATAATTAAGTATTATTATTTTTTTTTTACAAATTTAACAACTTAATTAAATATATCATATGGAGATAGTCAACACTAAAAATATGTGGTGGTTTTAAATTAGATGATAATTTTTTCTTTTTATTTAAAGGGGAATCAGATTTCAATATAAAAAAATGTATAACAATTTACGCAAATTGCTCAAGAAAATAGGTTCCCTGGTATTATCTGATAATTTATAGTTAAAAAGGAGTTTACGTACCTGTCGGAGAAATAATAGATGGAGCAGAAATTAGTGATTGTCAAAAATCAAAAGGTTTTGCAGAGGATACTGATTTTACAGACAACCCAATCACAGGCAAAAAAAAAAAAAAAACCCTGATAAGACTCGGTTAATTAAGGAGTGCATAGATCAAACACAGTATTAGCAAAAGAAAAAATTACACCCAAAATCATCTTCTGCAACAATCCTTTCATACATGCTTGAGAAGTCGATTAGATCATTACTGGAGTTTTCATGGACGAGATTTTCACCTTCACCAATGAACTCTAATGAATCATCCGTACCCTTTTGATGCGCTATTGCAATTACCCTTTTAAAACACTGATGGAGTACCGTATTATAATATAGTGTATATAGTATTTGTTGATATAAGAATTGGTCTAATTAAGAAAGAACCTACTTCCAAGGAGGTTGTGGAGCCGAATAACAAGGTCTTGGTCTTCGTTTGAGAAATCTCCAAGCTTAACATTAGGACTCACATAATTGATCCACCTCAATCTGCAACTTTTGCCGCTTCTCTTCAACCCTTCAATCATAATGAGAAGGAAACAAGAGGATGACGAATATAATTAAGTGTCATGAGATATTAATTAATATATATGTAGTTATGTACCTGTGACTTTAGGAATCCGATTCCACTCCCCCGTTCCATGCTTCTTCACGTAACGACTTAGAACACTGCATGTCTTCCTCCGCACTCCAGAACCCCTTCTTAGATTCATGCTCATAACCTTCCATTGTAATTTTTTTAATTTCAACCGCTAGCTTTTGGCATGCATGCTACAGTGTGTGTAAGAACTAAGAATAGGTGACACATATTATGGTGCAGTGACAGGACAGGCATACGTGATATTGTATAGTTAATTTGTTTTCTGGCCAGAGATAGTTGATTTACAATTACAAAGGATTGAGCAACTGAGCAAGTCCCTGTCACCAAACATAGAATGGCCAGGCCCAGAAGATATATAGTATGAATCTGTGAATGAATCGATAGCCTTTGGATTCTCTTACTAAGACACAATACGGAAGGGCATACCGTCTCTTTTGTACCTATATTCAATTTCTTCTTATCTTAGTTACGGTACTTATTTTCATTTCTCTTCTTTCCCATGAAGATATATCGTATACTCTCATTGATTATTACTTTGATTTCATTTATAGCTACTGCTATCTGTTATCAGCTGTTTGGATGTCTTGTTTACATTGAGTCAAAATCAAAGGATATATTTTTTCTTTTGTTTTCTCTTTTAATTATTTATGAAGCTTGTATATGGTTTATTAGAGCCTAGAAGTAAACTAAAGATCAATCACATTTATGTTGGATAATTTTCGTTTTTAATTGATTGATATTTTTCGTTTTTATTTGATTGATATTTAATTGATTGATACTTTCTGTTTTTATTTGATTGATATTATCTGTTTTAATTTGATTGACCAAATCAAATAATATTTGATGGCTTAGGCCCAACTCATTGTAAACCTAATCTATCCTATAAATAGATGAATAAGGGTGGAGGCAAGATACAGAAATTTGAGAGTCTCAAGTGATAATCTTGAGTGTCATATTTGAGCAAGCTACAGTGCTTGCATATTTGAGAGCTTAGAGTGAAACACGGTAAATGTTTTCATCATTGTTGGAGAGGTTGAATGTACCACCATATTGGTGTATTTTTGATTCATTGTAACCGATTATTGTTATAGTGGATTTTGATATTGGATTAGGTCCCGTGAATTCTTCCTTTTCTCAAATTGAGAAATGTTTTCTCACGTAAAATAAATTTTGATACTCTTTTGATTTTATTTTCCCTTCCATAATTTGATATTGGAGGATCTGAGATACCAAACAATTTATGCACACAATTTGGGAATTTTGCACTCTTGTGTATAGATAGTCATCCGAGTACGACCAAAAGGAGATTATTAATTTAAATAATTATTATTTGAAAGTTGTGCATTTTTTATTTATTATTTAGGAGTAAGTCTTGTCATCTCAAGTAGTAAAAAATTTGATGACTTCACTTTAAAAAAAATTCCTGACATATCTAAGTTAGAAATTGTGACGTGACTTATTTATCCCTAAATGATAAATAAATGACGCAAAACCCCCAAATGGTAATTCCTGAAATTAATAATTCCTGGTCAAAAAGCTCAAGCTTCGGAGCTTGTTTATGTTATCATCACGTGTAAGAATCTTGTCCACGTTACTTCGGAAAAATGTTTATTTTTTATTTACATTTTTTTGTAGGAACGGTAAAAAAAACAAAATAGAGTTTCACATTGACTCTTGAAGCTAATAAAAATGGTGTAGAAAAACTAGAGATATGCAGAACCAAATATGCATGAGTCAGTATTAGGAATACATTTTTTCTTTTTTGGCTGAAGCATTAGGAATACATTAGTCCATCAGAGTACAACAATTTGTTTTGAACAATGATTAATGTTCTAAATTTTTTTTACCAGATCTTGTGGAAATCATCACGAACCGTATTTTTCCTGTACACTTACTAATACTGAATTCAGAAAACATTCTTTTGTTACGAAATTCAGAAAGTACCCTAAAAAAAAACTATGTATCTTATTGTATAAAGGAAAGAATATTATAAGCAGTTTTAAAAATTATTTATAAATTTGAACTCATACACCAACAAGTCACTAATTACAATTTCACTAATTGATTAAATTTAAAATTCGTAACAATTCGTATTAACCATTTTATACTAAATAGTTATGTTATCATGACACGCCTCAGCCCCATTACCTAGGGTAAATGTTTATTTATAGTGCCAAACTGCCAATTGATTCGATTTCGTTTAGTTTATTCTAACAAATCAAACAAAGAAATTTATGTTGTATACACAAAACAATTGCACATCTAAATACGGTGAATAATTACATCGTATCTACAAATAATATAGCTGGGCAATAATTTAGCATAAAATATTGAACTCTTCATTCATTCATTCAATTAAATTTTACCCACGTAAACTACCACCGTCACGACTTGTTTTTCTACATATGCTCATTGTTCCGATCCATGGGGACCACAAGACTATTTGTTCTTTACTTCGAAACATGTCATGGATTGGCTTGGCAGAGTATAATTTATGACAATACTCATAAGTCATAATTGATGTAATTGCTTAATCATAGTCTGAAATATACATGTGAATATGAGCATATCATATTACAAACACGAGTGATTGAGTTCAAAACTTTACACTACTGGAGGATAATTGAAGCATACATATATTGTGCATTGATTAATTATTCAGCATACAGAACAAGAAATCCTCTCATTTTTGGCAGTGATCATCATAAAGCAAATTAGCAATATTCACTTCCTGACAATGCTTAATTTGTAGTAGATTTCTGAGAAAAACACACGTCCAAGAAACAGTACCCCACTTGTGTGTGCTAGTGACAGATGAAGAACGTTTAATTATTACTATTTAATCACCACAGTCCCCACTCAACCTTTTTTATACAGTATCTCCTCTCGCGTTATATCGTCCATTGTTCGTCGGTGCCTTGAAAATGTGAGTGTTGTTTCACAAACATCCAAATTTCTTCACTCATTCTTTTATTATTTGCAGGATTCATGAGATTTTTTTCCCTCAATGATCATGACGCGTTGTTGGAAAATCTTCCTCCAAACAAAATGTAGAGTCAAATATGTTACTGAATGAAATTTTGAAGATATTTTCTCGCCTTATAATTACTGGGGCAACCTTATGAGCCTCTTAATGGTTACTCTGCAACTCTTTCTATTTCGTACAAAATGGAATAAGATTGAACGTGGGTGTAACAACCATTTAAGTTATAAAATAAAGTATATAAAACATAAAGTGTTGTTTGTAAAAAAAAAAAATGTTTTTTAGGTAAAAAAAAAAAAAGAATGATGAACTTATTAGTTTGATCCTTTTTTAATAATGGGATTTTAGCAAAATAAAGCCCCAATTTTCATTTTTGTAGCCAAATAATTTATATTCATGCAAAATCACAAAGTCTGTTTAGTGATTCTGATCGATGTTTAGATAAGATATTTTACTATAAAAAAAGAAGGTGAAAGCTAGTAAATACTTTTCCAAGATTAATTGAAATTTGTGGGATTTGATAATTGTATTATGTACTTGTAAAATGCAACCAAAAAAATAAGATTATAATCACAAAATGAATATAAATTAAAAAAGGATTTGAACCGACGCCCTTTCGGACCAGAGCCTAAATCTGGCGCCTTGACTACTCGGCCAAACTGTCTATGAGATAATTACGACCGATTTATTAAATTTAATCTTAAATAAGTAAAATAAACATGAAAACCATGCCACACTTTTACACAATTAACAAACTATTTTATTTATTTAACAAATATTCTTACATTTTTTTTCCCGATGTACTATTTGTTTTCCATGATACCATACCTTTCGGTTTCTGAAAAAAAAAATGCAAAAGTGTACAATATTTTGGAAGTCGTCAAAGCGTTCGGTCACATATTTTATACGCAAAAATGTTTGTGTTTAATTTTTACATATTATTAGTGTAATTTTTTTTTACACTAGTAATCAATTAGGACATATTAATTATGATTATTCAATTAATTATTATAAAAATTAATAAATTTATTATATATGATAATAATTTTTAATCGATCGAATAGTGTAACAATATTTTACATTATCTTCATTTTGAGAAATATAATTAATTTCATTTTTGCTGACATTTAAACAAATTACGAGCAGACTTTTTTTATAAAATTAATTTCTATAAGTTGTGTAAAGTGAATAATTAATATTATTTTACATTAAATAATTATCTAAATTTCTGTATAATGCAGGTATTTCTATAAGTTGTATAAATGTGTTGATTGAGTTAATAATTGGCATGTCATTATTTATATAAATAAAATAAGTCTAATAGAATTTCTCAAAGAAATTATAGAATAGCAATGTACTTTTTTTTTTTAACTATTATGCTTTGATTATAGTACATAAGAAAGAATGATCAAGTTGGAATATAATTACCATAAGGAAATTATCTCCTATATACATACAAGACATGAAAATATGCCATTCCCTCACGTCTTTACAAATTTCCTTGCCGCTTTTATAGTTAGGAGTGTTTTGGGTCATTCTGGAAGTTAAATTGATCTAAAATGATTTTAACAGTTTAGTTTGATTTATTTATGTATTTGGGTCAAAATTAAATTGAATTGATCTAAATTATTTATGTATATGTTGGATCATAGACTTAGATTTATAGATCCGATCAAAATTAAACTGAACTGATTAAAATCAATCAAATTTTTTAGAGTTGTTTGGTTTGATTTTAAATACTATTAATATTGAAACTGTAATGGTTGAAACTATTAGTGTTGAAACTTCTTAAGGTATTACGTTATTTGTTTTATCTTTTTTTCATATTTTTTTGTCATGTTTATAATATTAATTGTTCATATTTTGTTCATTTATTTCAATAAATCTTGTTGTAGCAAAGTTTATTGTAAGAAATTAATTTGTAATAAATAGTTGTGATTCAAACTATTATAGTAAATCTTGTTAAAAAATATTTTGTTTTAATTTGTATTAATCTATTTTAGAATATTAGTTTGACAGCATTAAATGAATCAATTTTACCATTTTCAGACATTTGATAATATTGTATTAATTGTATTGGATATTTGGATGAATCATTATATAAAATAGTAGTTCTATGAGAGAAAAAAGATTAAATTTAAATGGGTAACTTGTTGGTCCGAATCGAAACAAATCATTCATTAATGGGTTGAGTTGAATTGGGTCTCAAAAAAATTTGAAAACCGAAATCCAATCAAATCAATTAAATTTAATTAAGTTGAATCCTGAATTTGACGAAAATCAATTCGAATCGATCCGTGAACATCCACAATAGTTTAACTAACATTAAATATTAACATATTTTATTTACTTTTTGCTAGACAGTTTTTTTAGGTTCCAATCACATCTTGCGATTAATAAATAAACAAAAAGGGTGACATTTCTGAATAAATGGAAAACAAGTAGACGAACTGGCAGAGTGAAAGTTCTTTTCCTAAAAAAAGGTTAAAATGGAAGAGGATTATACTTATTATTTAAACATATTTTTTGTTCTTGGGATTGATTTAATATAATTCATGTTACATTGTTGGAAACAGAATGCTAAGCTTTGCAAGAAGCAAATATATTATTACATTTTGACAAGCATCTAAGAATTATATTATTAGGACGTGGTTTGTAAGTAGAGAAAAATTCTGGATCCTGCTCAAGTGCTTCAGTGTAGCTCTCCAAAATTGCGACTATCTCATCAAAATGTGGCCTTTTATCTGGATTGCTTGACCAACATCTGTTGATGAGGTGACTAAAAGCCTTTGGACAGTCACATGGCAACGGGGGCCTTTCATTCTGCACAAAATCCACCAAATTGAGCTACTAGAAACGGACAAAAAAAGTGTAATGTATGAAGCATTTCCAAAAACATATAAATTGTTGTGATTCACAAGTGCTATAGGAAAATAGCAGCACAATCCATCTTCATTTATTATTTTATACAGCCACCTCACCTCAAGGGTATCACTAGGATATCGTAACATGTGCAAAAACAGTGAATGTGAAATATGTTATTTATGTTGGTCCAAATATATATGTTTTGTTATCGAATCTCTAACTTGATTTTGGTGTTCTGTGCATATGGGAGAAAAGTTAGAGGTGGTAGCAATGATTGACTGTGATGAATTCTGATGGCAGATACCGAATCTTTGAATTTTGGTAAAAGCTTAAGAATCGTCTGGATGTCAGGCAAAATATAGAAGCCTCTACCTTAGGGTAATATAATATTGTTGATGAGGTGTCTTGCTCTCATGAGTAAGACTATATGATAAACACACCACATGCTCTGTAAAGTTCATATCATATAGCCAACGAGTGATAGTTGCCCATCATATCCAAAAGGGTATACGTGACACATTAGTCATGAAAAGTCCCTACTCAAATTACTGTAGGTATTGGAACTCAAAATCCAAACATGCCATTAACACCTTAATTATTTTTACTCCTTATTCAAATTAAATCTTTAAAATAAAAACTAGACGAAATATTGCACTTATAGTGTAAAGTAAGTTGCACTTATGTTAAATTGTAAATTATCATATATATGATAAGATTATTAATTTTTATTATTACTTAAAAATAATATTCAGAGACGGATCCATTCTGTCTTTTGGGAGCAGTTGTCCGCCCCCAATAGTTTTTTAATTTCTTTTAATGTTATGTATATGTACGGTTATAAATTATTCTTGTGATTTAAAAATATACATAAAAAATAATTTATAACATGAATACTATCCCCACTAAATTGTTTATGTGAGTATTGTTCTCGTTAGTAAAAAATTTTGGATCTATCATTAATCATTAGTCATGTAGGAGATGATTTCTGATTAATTGATAATATAATTTTGTTAATAATACACAACGATTAAACTCTAATGGCTGGGGGCAATTAATGTAATACCTTGTGAGTCACAGCATATGCTGCTTGCTCTGGTGTCATGTTGTCAAATGGAGTCAATCCTGTTAATAGTTCCCACAGAACTATGGCGAAACTATAGACATCTACCTTCTTGGTGTGACGCTTTTCTTTGATCATTTCAGGTGCCATCCAACGGTATGTTCCAGTGAATCCTTTTGCACTGCCTGTCTGAGATTCCAAGCATGAGATCCCAAAATCTGCTACTTTTACACACAAATCTTCCCCCAACAGCAGGTTTTCTGATTTGAGATCCCTGTGAAGTATACCCTGAGAATGAAGATATTGCATTCCCCGTGCTATGTCTAAGGCTAATTTCAGAACAATTTTGTGAGGAACTGAATGTGGTCCTTCCTGAACCAAGTATTTTCTTAAGGAACCCCCAGATAAATATTCAGTAATTATACAGAAGACAGGAGGTTTCTTGCAAGCTGCAACAAACTGCAGCACCAATAAATATTATGTCAATATCTGGGGGAAATTGTTCAATTTCTTTATTATTAAACAGTTGCAAATTTTACACATAAAAAGCCTTGTTTTGTATATATATAAAAAAAAAATGTGACTCTAATCTTAGAACCAAGTGCTAGCTAGCACTCATGTAATAGGCCACAATGCATCACAGCAAAAAAAAAAAAAAAAAAACACTTTGTCTTAGCACATGTAGTAAATGTAAATCCATCATGTTAATAATAATTGATTCGTTTTGAACACCTCATCCAAGAAATTTCATATTACAGCTTTTTTATTGCCGTTACAAATTTCATATTACAGCGACTTCAGATGAATACATTCACCCCTTTTTTATGCAAATCACCTGTTTTTATTTCCCTCCAATTAAAAACTAACACTTCAACAGCGACAACAAAAAAAGAAACACTAACAACCTTAGAGAATGTTAATGACGTGTCATTTTTTGATTACCACCATATCATAGTAGTCGTTAGGTGTAGACAGATAGACACAGTTTTATATTTTCTATAACTGTATCTCTCAAAACTTACACCTTTGAACCATACAAAAGTTGAAAAGGTAGGTGTGGGAGGGAAATGCTATTCTTTTAATCTTTGATAGTAAAAACAGTTAAAGGTGAAAATCAAAGTTAGTATGTTCCATGCAGGAATAGAGATAAATGGTTGAAGAAACAGAACTTACAGTGATGATATTTGGATGGCGCAATCGAAAGAGCAAAGCAACCTCAGAAGTGAATTGCTTCTCAAGCAAAACAGCCAATTCCTCATCCTCCTCAGGTTGACTCACCAGCTTAATTGCAACATCCATGTGCTTGTAGATGCCTCTGTAGATCCGGCTATGCCTTCCAGAGGCAAATTTTGACCCTATGAACAACTGAGACAGATCAGCACTCCATTCTTCTTCTCCTTCTCCCTTTATGGCTGCCCCAGAAGAGATCAAATACTTTGACCATGATACTGCTCTCTTGTATTCCCCTAGTGAAAGCCTTCTTCCTGATCTCACGTTGTTAGAAATCTCTTTGAACCAGTACAAGTTCTTCATGTTTTTCCTCTAATCCTTATGGAACCCAATGCAGATTCCCCAAAAAAAAATGACTAAAGTTTTTGTTTTTTAAAATAGTGCAGAAGACCCAGTTTGGACAAACTTTTATTTCCCTAAGCTACCTACATTTTGAATCATTATCACCATTTATGAAGTTAGAAAAAAGGAGAACATATAAAAATAGACCAACTCCAAACCACCTCATCTATGTGATTATGTATTATATTATAGACACGCTTGTTCCTTAGCGAAGAAGGGAACCAATGAAATTACAATAGGATCAAACAAAACAAATTAAGGAAGCAGGAAAAGCTCAACCTTGATGAGTTTTGGTGAGAGAAAAAAAGGTTTAGAAAAGAGAGAGAGGATTTGAAGTTGAGGAATATGGAGGGTGAGAGAGAGTTAGAACATAGAAGGAGTTAAGTTAATGTTGGAACTTGGATGATGAAGTGAAAGAAGTGAAAATGCAAAGAGAGAGAGAGAGAGGGGTGGTTCTTGTTGATCTTGCAACCTCTTTTTTTTTTTTCAAATACACGGAGTGACATTAGCATCTACGTTCCTAACGTGCGAAAATATACGTGTGAGGAGACAAACGGGGTCAGGATGATGATGACCCCTACCTCACCCTCTTTCTTTCCAATTCTTTTTTTTGCTTTCCATTTTCAACCTATGTTTCCCACCGCATTATCATCACTGCCCTTCCTTCGCTAACTTACAATTTATTTGTCACACTCTCTTTCCCCTTCCATTTATTGCTTTAATTTGTTTGTTTTCTCGCGCCCCCAGCATGTGCTATGTGGCAGGAGCTTGCACTTGCAACATTACTCACTAGTTTCAAAGTAAGTACTTCTTTATTTTTACCCTAACTTATTTATTTTTGTTCAATGTTTTAAGTATGCCAATCCTCTTAACATCCAACTACTCTTTTGGTTTGATAAGCAAGCTAATCAGAATTGAAGTATTTTCTCTTTTTCTTTTATAAAAAGGGGAATTGCACTTATTGACCACTTTCTAAATGACACTCACACTTTCTCTAATTTCAAAATAATAATAAAAAAATCACCATCCCTAAATAGTAATAAAAAAAAGTGTTTGTCTTTATTAAATAAAATAAGGGACAAGTGTGACTTTATTAAAAAATAAAGCTCTTTTTGTATAACATCATTTTGGCGGACATTTATACTATTGCGTTTTCTCGCAGGTTCTAGTGTTTGGGGAGATTCACCTTTCATTCAAAAAAAAAAACACACACACAAGGGAGGTGAGCATTTGTGTAAAACTAGACAAGGTCAAGTGTCATTTAAGAAGACTTTGAGGGAAGTTAGTGCAATTTTTCATTTATAAAGCCCTGTATCATACTACCTTAGTCATTAAATATACTACTAAAATTCTTTTAACTAATTCACATATATTAAGAATTTTAACTAATTCACATATATTAAGAAAGTTAGTTCATTTAATTAGTAATATTAAATTTAATAATTTGTAATAATTTTAAAAGCATTCTAAAAATTATATGAACCACCATCTCACTTTTCTCACTTAATTGCTTTTCATCCAATTTAATTAATAGGTTAAATTAGTTTTTTGGTCTTCTAATTTATTGTTTAGGTTCAATTTGGTCCTCTAATTTTTTAAATCGATTCATTGTTTCGGGAAATGTGCATTTTGTAGTGATTTAAAATAACTTAGTGACGATTTTGAATCGCCACAAAGTGTGATTTCTTACAATTTGGACCCAAGGATCAAATTGATCGATTTAAAATTAAAGGACCAAATTGAATAAAAACAAATAAATGACCAAATTGAATCTAAAAAATAAATTAAAGAAGTAAAAATTAATTTAACCTAATTAATATGAATTACCATCTTTTTCATACTCTCATAAGAGAGAGAATGAATTTATCTTATTAATTTATAGAGATTAGTATAAAATAATTAAAAGTATGTTACTAAAAAATAATTATGTAATAAATAATAAATGAAAAAGAGTTCACTAAAATAAATTAAAAAAAATTTACATGTAAGAACAAAAGGTAGTATATATCATGTCGCTACAAGAAAAATGCAATATAGCTATCAAAATTAGAAATTGACAATTTCGTCGCTAATAGGGACCGAAATAGCAACCAAACAATTTCTTTCTCTATCAGCGACTGAATTTCCAATCGAATTTATTCATGGTGGCTAACTGGTGTTAGGGACTGAGTTAGCGATCGAAACGAAGGATCACTAAAACATTCGATTGCTATGTATCTATAAATACAAGTATTATATCGACCGAAATGGATTTGACGATAGCAACCGAATATGATTTTGTGGTTGTTATGAGATAGCGACCAAAATAGAGTCGGTTGCTATAAGATTAAATAATATTTTGAGATTAGAGACATAATGTATTTTTTTCTTATTAAAAAATTAAGAAACTAAATTTTAAATTTATTATAAATCATAAAAAATATATGATATACTTAAATACATCTTATACTTGAAAAGTATTGAAATTAATACATTAGTAATATTGTTAAATTAACAAACCAATATTTACAATATTTTATAAATCATAATAAATATATAATATTTTAATTATACTATGATAATTTTTAATAAAATTAAAAAACCAATATTTACATTATTTGATTAAGATAAATAAATCATGTTTATCGTTAGTCTTTTGATTTGTGTTTTGTACAAAATAATTGTTTATTTTATATAATTATTTAAAAAATATAGTAAATAAATACTCTTTATATTATAAAAATATGTCAAAATCAAATTTTGTAAATTGAAGTATTTTAAAATATAAGGGCCAAGTGTAAAACTAATGATTTATTAAGGTTCAATATGGTATAAGGTGCATTGATGAAGACCCAATTTGACTTTAGTACAACATGTGCATTAAGCAAGGCCCAATAAACTACAATGTGTAACTTTTTGATTCACTAAAAACCCAAATTGACTTTAATTTAAGGCCTATATTTCAAAATTCACTATGTGAGTCCAAAGAAATTGGTAATGGTTAACTTTTAAACATTGACTAGATTAAAAAAAGTGACCAATATTTTCTTAAAAAATAAGAAATTTAAAAAGGGTTGAGGAAGGAGTAGAACCATGGTCCCTAGAATAAGAAGCACATTCCTTTATCACTACACCCAAGTGCTCATTTGAATATTTGATGTAAAATATACTATTAATATAAGTTTATGGAAAAATAGTTGAAAATCAAATTTTATTATTTTTAATTTATTATATTTTTAAAATCTTATATATTGTCTTTTAAAATATAAGATTAAATTCTATTTTCAAATAAACTAGAATATGTATATTTATATAAGTTTTATTTTTATTTTACATATTATATTTATCTTTTAAAATAATGTTTGTGATTTAGTGGCAACATTTTTTTATGTATGTTAAGATATTCATGTTATTTATTGTAATATAGATTAAAAAAATATTGTCAATAAATCACATACATAAATATTTTCAAAATTAGAAAATACTATCATTTTATTTAAATACTTATCTTTACTCATCATGTGACTTTTCGTTTTCACTAAAGCTTTTTAAGTTGTTGCGCACCTCACTCTCTTTGATCAATGTCACTTTATCATTGACAATGAAATTGAATTGTAATAGCCAGGAAAGTGTTACAATGTTAAATGGATTGATCATGTTGGCACCCTTAACATTATTAACTTTCTCTCCTTTTGAATGACGAAACTTACCTCTGATGCTTGAATTTTCTACAATGAGACTCACAATCTAAAAAGTCGCAACCATGATGTGTTCAAATGCCTCCTCAAGTAGCAGCAATTAGTTAAGATTTTATTCCAAACTATCATTTTTTTTTGTTCACTATTGTATGGTATTATGTATTAAAAAATAAAACTAACTTGTATTCCATTGTATTCCACTGAGTTATTTATTCCAAAATCTCATTTTTTTGTTCAATAATTATCTGAAATATTGGATTTGTAAAAAAAAAAAAAAACACACTTTCTAAGACGGTTGCCAGAAAAATCATCTTAAAAAGTTGGACTTTTCTCTATTAGCTACCAAATTGTGTTTTAATTTATTTTATATTTAAAAATAAATATTAAATAACGACCAAATTTATTTTAATTCATTTTATATTATAAAATTAGCGACCAAATGTATTTACTTTTAATTTTATTTTAAATTAATTATTCAATAGCGACCTAGTTAGACACCAAATTTTATTTTGATTTTCCATATTTAAAGTTTAATTGTTTATTTGAGACCGAAAGTTCCGTCGCTGATTTGGTTCCAATCAAAATAGCAACCAAATATGCAGCGACTGAATTTATTTACTTGTAGCCGAATAAGGATTCGGTTGCTAAGGGGTTAGCGACTTGTGTTTTTGTGACGCATGAGGTTCGATCTCTATTTCATTTACTAGCTTTGTAGCAACAGATTGTCGATTTAGCGACTGAATTATTCGATCACTAAATTATGTTTTTTTGTAGTGTGTTAATAGTATAATTGCTTGTTTATTTCAATTTGTAAAACCATTAAATAACAATTTGACTACACTAGAAGTTTCTCCTTATTGTTGGGATTTATCTTAAGGGAAATGGTCAAATTTGTTGTACCAAAGTAATTATAACCAAGGCAAAATTTTCTAATGTTTAATGAATCAGACTGTAATTTTTCTAATTTATAATTAAAGTTTGTCCTGAATTATTGATTTTTTTAACTTACTAATCAACCAATCAAGTTCGTCAAATTTTCATAATAAAATATCTTCGTACTAAAACAACACTTAAAATGTATGCTTTCAAAGACTAATCTAAAGTTTCTTACATGTTCCCTGTGTAGCAAATACTATTTTCTAAAAACTAGTCAATATTTTTGGCAATAAATGCGATATAATAACTTGATAAGCTTGCTCACTCACGTTCATTGTTCAGTGTGATGTGATATGTATATGTATGATTTTTTTGGGAGGAATTAAACATGATATTAAGTGATTTATAACACTCAGACATCATGTTTAAATAATTGAATTAAACCCCTTTAATTTTTAAGAGTTGTTATGAATTCTAATATTCAATCAAAGTATTACTGAGAATTATTTTTTTAATAAGAGTTGGGGCCTGGTGCTAGTTGGTTGACGGTTTGTGTTCTAACTATGGGCTTTTTTTATCATTAAGCATGCTTCATTTTTAATCTTCAGCTTATTTATTTATTTATTTCTACAATGTTATATTATTGGAAATGAATTTGGCATAACTTTAAAAAATTGACATGTTATGTAGTTTATATTTATATATTCACAACATATGAGATATGATAATAATACAAACTTTATAGTACGTACTCTTACTGAAATTACCCTGTTATGAATAAGAAAGAAAATATGAATTCCTTTTGATATTGTATTTGATATTTCAATTAAAAAAGTTTTTTTTTTCCAGAAAGTATATAAGGTTATTTATTTTATGTCCTTAACTTTGTGTAAATTTTAATTTTAATTCCTAAATAAAAGTTTTAGTAATTTTAATCCCTATACTTTTCCTTTGTTAATAATTTTAGTCATTATTGTCTAGTAACAACATTAATTAATGACGTAACAATCATGTTGACAACTTATTGATTTGTCCTATTATTAAGAAGTTTGATGCAATCACATGTATTTTATTATTATTAAATTGTATTATTGATCTCTCATCCGTTTAAACTAGTTGATGATGTTAAATTAGTTAATGAGATATTCAAAACACAATTTGCAACAAAAAATGACACTGATTATCCTATTAGACTCTAATGATGTGATAAATTACTTGTTTGTCAAAGTAATTGTTATATTATTAGTTAGCATTGTTATTCAATAATATAGACAAAACTATTAACAAAGGAAAAATATAATGATAAAAAATACAAAAAAAAATGTGTTTAGAAACTCTTCACATATAGATCCTAGAGGTCCCAAAACCAGAGATTGTAGAGTCATCCATAAAATCCTAGAGTACATGTGAATTTAGGGCAACAAAATTAAAGGGGTCATTCTTATTTATGGAATGTGAATAATTGGGTCAAAAGTTTGAGGCTGAAATGTTAAAAGATTAAGTGTCTCACTATGGTTAGTCCATTATTTTCAATTGACTTACTTGTTTCGATTATTTATAACTCATCAAACATTGAGCCTTTAAGTACAATTACTTAAATATATATGTATGAGTCGATCTGAATGAAACAATCTCGATTAGATAATCCACAAATCATATCAAACACTAAACCTTTTAAGTGTATAAGT
Organism: Glycine tomentella; assembly: GCA_007407185.1. Classification (NCBI taxonomy): domain Eukaryota; kingdom Viridiplantae; phylum Streptophyta; class Magnoliopsida; order Fabales; family Fabaceae; genus Glycine; species Glycine tomentella. The sequence goes on from PYAF01005012.1 coordinate 263,947, forward strand.
ATGTGAAGATTTTGGTGAGACCATATTGATATGGTGATCCATAAAAACTAAAAGTGAATTTTATAAAAAAATAAAGACATAAAAAATAATAAACCCCATAAAGTATAATATCAATAAAAAAAGGATAATAATTTAACCTTTTATGATATGAATTTTGTTTACGGACTCTCCAAATATATTTTTTTGAAATATACATAAAAAATTAATTTAATATGTTGGATATTAAAATTTCTATTTCAAGCAATCATGGAATATTTGTTGAGATAAGAGAGAATTTTTATTTGAAGCAATCAGCAATGAGGAATTATGAAGTAACAATAGTCACTGTTTGATCTTTATTTGAATTTATCTTGTTTTGTGGTGATTGTGGAGGAGTGGGTTTTTGGCAGCGTTGGCTCAAAGTCGCAATCGAGAGGAGAGAAAAACTCTGAACCAGTAACCCTGTCTAAGTTGTCTTCTCTTTGACCATCATCCAGTGTGCCCTTGACAGGGTACTTCCAACCCAACGTTGCTTCACGATCTGGCAAGTCCTTTAATTTATCAGATCTTGCCCTTGCCCGACACAAAACCCTAATAATTCGTTGCCACCAGGTTCCAAGGGGCTTTTTCGTCAATTCCCACCTTCTCTCTGTCGGACAAGCAGCCGTATATAGTTATGGTCCTCTTCCGTATACGGTCTCTCTCTTCCTTTCATTTTTATTATTACTAATACTCTCTTCCACACCATGCAAATGCAATCCCAAGTATTCAATGCCACCTTCCAATTTATTTTTAGACTAATTACATTTTCCCATATATGTTATGCTTTGTTAATTTCTTTCCTTCCTATTTATTTCAGTCTCTTACTTTATTTTAACTCACTGCCTGACTATTTGTTCTTGTTTGAATTAATCTCCGTTGAGGGAGTTAAATTCATTTATCATCAAAAATAGAATTTAACAAAATATTTTGAAAATAAATTTATTTGAGCGGTATAAAATAAAAGTAGAAAGCAATCCCGTGCAGTACCACGGAACAGTACTGCAGAAGATTAAAAATAAAATGCATTTAAGTTATTGGCTTTCTTTTTATAGGCAAATCATACAAGAATCGACTGGGCCAGAAATAATTAATGGAGAGCTTGCCATTTGGCCTAACTTGAACAAATTTTGGAAGTAAATAATATAGATTACATTTGAGTTTTGAATGTTAAACAACTAAAATAGAAATAAACTAATCTATTAATTTAAGTAACGGTAATATCATTTTGTTCTATTTCGTTTCGTTTCATTTCATTGTATTTGGAGGGCAGATAGAATGTAGTTCCATGGAATCAATTTCCCTTGCACTTTGTTTAGTTTGTTAAAAATGACTGTACTTGGTCTTAATTGATTTCCAAGTCACGTTTAATTTTAATGAACTGTATGTTTATTTTATTAATTTGTTGTTTTGCAAGAGACATCGGTGCTCAAGTTGGACCTTGGGAGGGTTTAATTACTTGCATGCACATGTTTACTTCATTAATGTCATGCATCTTAATTTTAGCAAAATAATTGCTTGATTAGTTCAACTTTTTTTAGTCTAGAAGTATTGGTATCTAGATATATATTATATTGAACATTTGATTAATCTACAAATCGAGTTAGCTAGGTAATATATGGAAATGTTTAATCATTAATTATGATAAAAATAATTAAAAATAATTGAGCAATTAAGAAAACACAAGTTGTTTATTTTTTTAATTTTCTTATAGTTTCACAAAACACGTACCAGTATCATACTATCATTTGACATTTTTCTAGTTCTTAACTAGCTACTTTTATTTAGTATTGAAAATATTGGGGACTGTAACGACGAAGACTTTAATTTAATAAACTATATATTAATTAGCATAAAAATATCTTTACATAAATATCTAATAATTTATTACTTTGTCAAATAGTTCCACATTTATAAATATAATATGATCGACAATAAAATAAATTTTTATTGAATTTTGTCTTTATGAAAGTATTTTACATTGTTGTTTATATAAATTATATTTTAAGATAAAATGTTATTACAAACATGTATAGTACTATTATTGATTTATAGTAAAATAAACTGATTGAATATTCTCGCCCTAAAAAATCATATACATTACTTAAGAAAACAATGAGGGAAACTTGTGTTTGCATTGAAGAAACATCGAGAGAAACTCCTCTTTTCATGCTGCAACTCTGAATATGCTATGCTACAGCTACATTTCAATAGTCAACATTTAGTTTTTAAGAAGCTGATCACTGGGTACCCACAGCCAATGGATTGTCAAACTTAAATTTGACTCAGTTTTTCCTTGTCTACAAATATAGGCTTCGGATTCCGGAATAATCCCTGAATAAATATTCCTAACAATATATATAATTTGTTGCCTTAATTGCTCTCTGTTTTTTCTTTGATTTGAATTATATTCCTAATTTTAGTTTCTTAAATTTTTTATTAATCAAAGGTCTGCTTGATCCTCTTCTCGCTTTTTTATTTTAGAATTTTTTTTCTCTAAAATAGTTTTATATTACTCGACAATTAATTTTTCATCCAAAATCAATTAAGTCTTAAAAATTGGTTCCAAAATAGGTATTTTAAAAGCAAACAACAACAACTGAGAGATGATGTCTAATCCGCTCCTTTAAGTGCTCAAGGGACAAATACCTTTTTTTTTATAAGTGGGAATACACAAGGGACAAACACTTTAAAATGTCATCAGGGTTTATCTATTTATGTTCAAGTTGTGTCTATTTTTTAAATTAAATAAACGTGGTGTTCTGTCAATTTGTTTCTATTCAAAAACCCTTAATTTTCTTAATAAAAGATTTTAGGGTTTATAATATGAAGTTATTTTAAAAAACTATAAATATGAAATTTAGAAGGAAAAAATGTAAAAAAAAACGATGTTATTGGATTAGAAGAACAATATGAAGTTATTCAAAATAATTTCATTAATTTAATGTGTAAAAACTTTTAGTAAAATATAAGATTTTAAAGGTTTTACATAAATAGAAATCGATACAAAAGGACGAAATTAGAACATTTAAAAAATAAAAGACTTAGTTAACTTAAAAAATAAAAGACAAAATGACAAATAACATAAATTAAATAAACAAAAGCCAATTTGTTCTATAAAACAAAATTTACCCAACAAAAATGCCGGCAATTATAAACATAAAGAGAATTTTTTAAAATATAAAAAAACTAACATGTTAAAAAAAGAGAATTTTTTAAAATATATCCAAAAATACACTCCAATCGTATCCCATATGCATTATCCACATATATTGTAAGTTAAAACACTACACCATTGGGTGAATTGAAGGGCAAAAGTGACCCTACGTTGACGAATCATGTGATTAATACGAATCATGTCATGTGTGCATGGCTGGTGAAGGTTACAGCTTGATAGTTGATGCATCCTTTAGAACCGGCAACGATTGCTGTTCACACGGCTTCGCTGGATTCGCATCTATCTCGTGGCTTGCCTTTATATATCATCATGTAATAATAATCATCCATATCTGTAGTATCAACTATATATTTTTATTCCCTTTTATCATATTTGTTTCTTTCTTTGTTTTCATTTTGTAATACTATCAACATATCATTCTAGTTCTAGTTAACGATTAATCAAATCAAATATATGAAATTCTTTCATTTTCGTTACTGATTTAATTTGATTGCAGAAATTTTTTAGGATCTCTTAGCTTGTAACTCAACGTGGGGGTTGGAGGACGGGAAGTGCGAGCTACCAAATTAACACGAGTGTACTGTGGACTCACGATTGTTCAGAGGAAAATAATATACACAAGAAATTCAATTTGGAGATTTCAAATTAATTAAGATGAGTTTGACTTAAGTTTGGATTAACTAATGGAAGCCAACTTTAGCTACTGCTAATGATGATATTTAGTAATTTTGTAGCCTGTAACGATATCGATATTGTACTTTGAATTATCCTAATGGAAGCTAAAACTAGTGGCTAGGACAATTTATTTTCCCCATCAAGACTGGAGGAAGACAATTATTACAAATTTACAATAAAGGGTTGTTGGTGACAACTCTTTATCTAGGGGTCTATTTTGATTTCTTCAGATGAATGATACACGGGACAACTAGCAATTGATGTCATTGATTTTGTTCTTTCTTCTCTATGATTTCAAAACCAAATTCTACTCAAGTAAAAATTATTCAAATTCAGATGACATCACATGCAGGAGTAGGTAGTATAGTAAATAATAAGAATATTGGTAGTCGACACCAAACTCCAGTAAACACTAGAGGGATAAAAAAAAAGTGTATACATATAGTTAGAGTTTTCTCATAATTAATTTTTCTCTATTGACTATAATTAATTATAATGTTATGTTTCAAAAAAACATATTATGATTAAGATACTTGAGTCTATTAATAATATGATTAATTATTTGTTGGTTTTAAACACTTAATTCTAATTTATGTGAGAAATATAATAGATTTAATTACTAAACTCATAATGAAAGGTGTCTAGATTAATAAATAACATATTCAAGTTTCATTTTTTATCATGACATTTAATTGTTCACTGAAACTTTTCTCATTTAAAATCTTAGTATTTGAAACGTATAATGATGTAAATAAAGACTTGACTTCTCAATTTTAAGAATTTAGGTCTTGCATGTCATGTTATAAAAAAAAATAGAAAGAAATAATAAAAGTATTGATAATATGTATGATATCATAAAGGTGTGTAATATTGAATAACAGTCCAAATAAAATTAGCACAAATAAATAATTAATAATTGAAGGGGTTTTGGGCTTTTTGGCGGTACAGAATATATCCCTTGGCCGTACTAAGAATCGTGTTTGTCTGGCAGTTAAAATTCAAGCATAATTAAATTTAGGAATTGAAAGTTTGAAGCATATGTCAAGATGCTCTAAGTCTAATTATTATAATTCATAAACTACTAATCATTCCGAGGAAGATTTAAATCCAATTGTACTTGCAAGAGATGATTTCATTCATCGATCGGAATCGGACGGCCGAGATTTTGTGTGCATATCTTATCAGTTGTCCATTTGTATTACCTACATTAAGAAAATAATGTTTTTTTTTAAACAGAAATTAAGAAGAAAAAAAAATGTGATAGGTTAATAAACAACTTCCCTATTTCAACTCCTAAATTCATACAACCCTCTCTTGCAAACTGGGTAAAAGATTAAGTTAAAGCTTTTGACATAATGTTTCATTTATAGTTCATTGACTTCAGCAGTTCAGCCTTGTATTTTACTTACACGGTGGGATTGTATCACTATAGATATATTGTTTTCATAATTTATTTAGAAATTTGACTCATTTAAAATAAAATTATATGTGTGTGCGCGTGGATGCATCGTTGATTTAAATTAAAATGCCTCACAAAATTAAATTATTTAAAAATTGAAGTATACTTTTTTTTACTATTTTAAAAAGGTCATTTTTTTTTCAAATACTTACGAAAAAGGTTTATTTCTTATTTCCTTTACACCCTCTTCCGTGTGTGTCCTTTCCTTCGTATAATGAAATATATTATTCATCAAAATAAAGTAGTTCAACGAAATATCAATTAGTTTTTTATTAGCATGAACTCTTATAAACTCAATATACATTTATCTGAGGAAAAAATTCCAAAAGTAGCAAAATCAAACAAAAAACGATAGTAAAAGGTTGTTGCAATGAAAGTGACACGTGATGAAGATTCTGAACTACTCTGACTAAGTTTCAAACATCTATAAATGACACTTACAAAAAACATCTATTAAATGACTATGTTAAGTCCAAAAACTCTGCATAAAAACCACTAATTGAATGCATTTGATGATGCAAGAAAGAGAGATAATATAATTAGGCATCAAATTGCAGAATTTGTGCTTCTAAAGTGAGATTTTTAGGTAATAAAAACAGAAAATAGGACAGAAAATACGCTTGTTTAAAACAAATACATTTTCAATATTTTACTTTCCTGAAAACAGAAAATGAAAAAAATAATAATTTTAAAATTTTGAACATTTTAAAATGAAAACAAATTTCAGAAAATAAAAATTGAAAATACTCCTTCACACCTTCATAAGAAAACACTCCAATTTCATTCATTATCATTTGTAATATCTTTAAGGAGTGTATTTAGGCTCTATATAATATAATGCATCCATTCTTTGAGTGTTAGAACGAACAAAGAGTCAGAGTTAGTCCTTTAGGAGAAGCTTGGGAGTACTATAGAGGCTAACAAGGTGGATTACAGGGTTTGTATCGACACAATTGGATTAGTTGGTGTTGGGAAACAACTATTGAGTTATGGTTGATCTTGTAGAGGCTTGAGAAAACCATACTAATTATTGAAAAGTCTATGGAGGGTTGAGAAAGAATACACTGTGGCTGTGTAATTTGGGAGTAATTACACTGATAAAATCCTTTTGAGGTAGAGATTAATTGTGACCTAAGTAATTTAAGGGTAAAATAGTATGAAAATTCTGTGTAACATTCTCTTTCTTTCTGTTTTAAGTTTTTATACTTGCTTTACTTGTTTATAGCTTTTGGAATGATTTTCTGTTTTTAACTGGATAAAATATGTTTTTGATCTTTATATACTTTTAAATTGATATTTTGGCCCTTAAATTTTGAAAAATATGTGAATTTTATCCTTATTTAATACAAATGATCAATTTTAAAAACTAAATTGCATATATTTTTAAAACTGATTATATATTAATAACTGGTTATGAATATATAATTATATATATCCAATTATATAATTGATTATATAACCAATTTTTCATAACCAGTTATAGTTTGGTTATAATAACACTTGACATATTGGTTATTAAATAGTTATGGTTATAGTTATTCAAATAATTCAATCATGAGCAGTCCTAACCGTGTTTAAATAAGAGTAACATTATTTTTTTCTGGGATGGGTGGGGTAATGAATGATATCTAATTGTATATAGCAAAACATTTGTAGTGCATTTGTCCTTTTATTTTTCAATTTTCTTTGGTACAGAAGCACTTGCTATTTTGTATCGGTTCGTGGCATGTGGATTGATCTGTCTCAGGGAGGGCAAAATTCCTCACGGTTCCGACAAAAGATGTAATGACAAAGAAAGCACGAGGTGTAGTTGTTGGTTCAGAACAAATGACTGTTGTTCTCTACACTTTCCATTGCATTCAAGAAAATCCATTTCAAGAATTCAATTTGACTTCCGAAATGAGTTTTCCCTGAAAAGTGCATGAAACAATAGTTGGAGTGCTGAAAGTACATCCCTTTAATTTGTCCTTCGTATTTTCTGCTTTAACTTAGGATCCAACTTGCTCTTCTTTTTTATTTTTATCCAAAATGTGGGGAGCACTTCAATTTCCTTCACGTCTTGTATGCACCAGCTGGACCTCCCAATCTTGTCGAAGCATCTGAATCAAAAGGAGTGTTTATGCTTAAGTAAATACTTGCATTACATTGAAATACAAATTGTGATTTTAGATAAATGTTTATATGTATTATTTCATATTGATAAATTAATTCTAGGTCAAAAATTGATTTTGAATAGAAATGATATTAGATATTTTTTGTGCTAGATAAAAAAAATTAAATTAAATTTTACTATTAACTTGTTTAAATTTTTTTTATAAATTTTAAATTAGCATATTAAATTAAATCTGTTTTGGTAAAATTACTTTCTATACTAATTGATAAATGCAAAATGACATAAATTAAAAGAATATATATTTTGTTTTATAAAATAAAAAATAGTTTTATGTGATTATAATTGTGTTTTTTTTTTGTTTTTTTTTAAGTCATACATGTCACTAATAAATAAATAATAATACATTATAAATTAAATAATAACTACATTTATTTTAGAATATCAAATTGCTAATGATTTTGACTAAAAGCTAAAAAAAAATGAAATCTTATTATTTATTTCTCTCCTCGGTATTACACTCTTCTTTGATACTATTTTTTCTTTATTTTTCCCCATTATGCCATTCATTTAATCACATATTTCTCTCTATTATTTTTATCTTTCTCTTTTTTGTATAAAATTATTTTAACGCGGTAGACTATTAGCATTTCTCTTCCACAAAGTCCACGGAAAAAATATGGGGATGGGTTCAAAGCTTTGGACACACAGGGCTAGTTGGGTAGAGAATAGAGATGGCTTCTTTCAGTTTTGGACTGTATGTGATTGAAGAGCAGATTCACATTGGGTACACAGGCAATTGTTTTCAGTTTTATTTGTCATTTCACATTTTTAAATTGATTTTTTTAATCCCTAATATATTATAATTCATTTTAATATTTTATTGATAGTGACACTTTATTACTCTCCAACTCAGAAAAAAAGAAACACTATTACTCTCCACTTATCCATTCTTAACTTGTATTTATATTTAATCTCAAATTATATAACTTTTATTGATTTTTAGTACCTTGTTCTCCCCATTGATGACTAACCAATTACATTAATTAATTAAAAACTAATAATTTTGTTTAGCTTCTAAAATAGTAGAAAAAACAACTTGCCAACCTCTTCACCTTGATCAATCACCATTTCTATGTCCGAAGCTGGACATATACACTATCCAGCTTGGGGAAATATTAGACACTATTCATGACGCTAAACAACAAAGAGGAATAATTGAGCATGTCTATGACACATGTATCTCAACACTATCGTTTAGTTGCGGATTCAGTTAGTTAGACCAACTTCTTTGAAAGATACAACCATTGCTAAGGTAATGTTTAAGAAACCTTTACATGGGCACTGACTGAGAACAATGAACAGGATTATGGAAGGAAAATAAAAATTAATCCAAACAGGAATGCTGCTAGAAAATTCCTTTGCTTTTCAATTTTCTCAATCCCCGAAATTCTCCATCCAAATTCAAAACCAAGCAGAACACCTGGTGTTCCCTTTCTTTCTTTCTTTCTTTTCCTAAAAAACTTGAAACCTTAAAAATTAATCACATACTACCAATTAGCGAGTCCTTAAATCTTGACCTCATTCTTGGAATAACATAAACGAGAATAAATAACATACCAAATGGCGAGTCCTTAAATCTCGACCTCATTTATGGAATAACATAAACGAATTTTACGCAACAACATTAAAATACAATCATTTATTTGATTTTAAGGTGAACACAAAAATCTCCTTCTCCATCCTTTTGATTTAGACGAACAGTATTCCCGCAATTGTACGTATACAAGTCTATCTGTACAATAAAAAAAATTCACTGGCACCAACACTCATGAATGCATTCCTCCACAGCAGTAAGAACAAAGGAATAGGAAGAGAAAAAAAAGTGTGTAGTTGTGTACATGTATGGAAAGACAGCTTATACGAGGTTAAAATGTTGCTATGAGAACAGAGTGCAGAGGTTGTAGCCAGAGATTAACGAGCTAATAGCAAAGGCAACAAAAGCAAGAAAAGCCAACGCAACTGAAGCACTCGCCATTTCTGTGAACTCATCTTTTCCCCAATTCGATTGCCAGTCATCAACGCGTGTAGCAGCAGATGATGCAGCCGATATCAAAAGATACGCCAAAACCTGTTCATCACAATTCAACACAGCAAATATGTCACGAAAATTGAATAAATTTTTTTTCAAACAAATCGAATCTTCTGTGACTTGCCTGATCCATGAAGAAATCAAAGTGGTAACGCAGGTGGTGATTGGTTATGCGTCTTCCCGTTACTACTTGATACGCCAGATCACACGCTTGAAACGCAGCGTATACAAATGCGATAACATTCATAGACAAACAATACCTGCAATTTCAACGAGCTTTACCATTATTAACACAACAACTCATATAATACCATGTTCCCAATTTCAATAAAGTAGCCTAAAGTAAATAAAACCTAGATTCAGCGACAATTGATTACGCGTTGACTCAAGTAACAACCACACATGTAGTATAAAAAAAACAACTTCAAACAAAAAAAAGGAATAAAAAAATTAATAAAAAGAAAAAAGAAGAGAAAACCTTAAACCTGTATTCCTTGTAGCGATCAAAAGAATCACCGCTCCAACCACGAGTTCTGTCCGCGGCCATAACCGAAAACGAAATCAGACACAGCACTACTTCGCTTAACCGGAACCCTAACGCAACTTTCTTTGCCATCATTTCTCTCTTCGCCACCACCGGAATGGGCGGCGCCACCGCCCTCGGTCGCGTCCGACCAACGGCGGCCGGCGACCTCGTCTCCGGCCTAACGGGGCGGGTGACCACAGCCTCCGGAGGCGGGTTCCGGTGCTCGGACTCCGGCGCGGGGGGCGCAGCCTGGGCGAATTGAGTCGAAGTTGTCTCGACGATGACGATGGCTCGGGAGTTGTCATTTTGCGGCGAGTGGAAGGGATCGCCGTAGTCGGAGAGCGGGGAGGATCGGAGAGGCGAGTGGGGCGAGTCGAACTGAGTCGACGACTCGGAGGTTTTGGACGATGAGGTCTTCATGGAGGGCATGGCGATGTTGTTGGAAATGGTAGTGGCAGAATTTAAAGAAAAGGAAAAGGGAATAAAGAAGTGTTTGGGTGGTGAGAAAGTGAAGAAAAAGAAACTGGGGGGAACTAGGGATTTTTTGGCTTCTGGGTTTTCTCTGTGGGACCGTGCCACGTGGGTCAGATTGGAAGAAATACGGTTCGGGTTTGGCGTGATCGAGCCACGTGGAATGATGTACGGTTTGTTGGGGATTTTGATTCTTGGAGTGCAGAAAGGATAAAGTGTGGGTTCTGTATGAGATACCAGCCTCCACACACTACCACTCTGTTGGAATTTGGAAATTTGAAATCGTTGTTTCAGGTTTGATTCGTAGACCTGCACTTCCGGGACAACAAATACTAGACCAATAAAACCTTATTTTTTACAAATACCCCAAAACTGGTAGACATCAAGTAATTCTGTCCATTTTTTCTTTTATGGTTAAATCTGATCATACGCATCATTCTTATCCCATTTACGTAAACTTTCACATAATGCAAAAGTTCTTTAACTTTTGCACCTTAGATTCTGTTTACTTCCGTTACTTAACTGATGGAACATCGTTGTTTCCTTTTTTCAGATACACAATTTGTCTATTTCGGTAAGGAAGTAAGTAACGGTGTGTTTGGTAGTTTAATTTTTTTTTTTTTACTGTTATACTAACATCTTTTATTGTTTGAAAATATATACGGCATTTTCTTATGAATTACACTTACTCTTTTAATTATTTAAAATTTATTATATTATACTCTCATGTAAGAGCATCTTTAGTGGTAGATCTCAAATTGAGATCTTAGACCACTTTTTGGTAGATCCCATAGTGCCATGTAGGATTGAAGATCTCTCAAGATCCCTCCTATTTTGTTTTTTAATGGTAGATTTATTTTGATATCTTAGGGAGAGAGAAAGAGGAAAAAAATTTATTCTTTTTTGAACAATGTACAGATCTTAAGGATTCTTCTACAAGAACCCATTCTCCATGTTGGAGATCTCTCTACCTCCTTTATTGGGAGATCTAGTGAAGACCAGATCTTGAGCTCAAGATCCTTACTCAAGATCTTGCACTAAAGTTGCTCTAAGAAGGTTATTATAAATGTTAAAAAAAATAAAGTATATTGAATTCTTTGAAATTTCGTGATTAGTGTAAAAAATAAAATAAAAAAATAAAGAAATGAATAATAATAAGTAAGAAATAGAATAAAGAAGTTAGTGAGTTCCATCATATTTTTACGCTTATTTTCATTCAATTGAACAATCATCATTGAAAAAAATAAACATATGTATGATAATTTTAATTTGTTGACAATATAATTTTTTTTATTCTGGTAATATAGGAAAATTAAAATTATAATATTTATACTTTTTCCTAATAGTTTTATCTCGCTTTTTTCCCTTTTTTTTTTTTATTTTGTTCTCTCCTTTAAAGATAAAAATGATACACACGAAAATGATTTTTCAAAAAAATAAAGTTTCTGACCACAATAATTATGACATTAGTGCTTTCATTTTTAAAAAAGTTTCATTACTTCAATAACACCTTTCTTTTTCTGTATTCCATCAATTAACTTTTCGATAACGAGGTTTAACAATTCTTGATAATAATTAGGAAATGATTATGACTGCTTTATATTTGTAGCACAAGCAGTTCACTTTTTCTCACCGCTTTTAAAATTTGCATGGTTTTTTGTTAGCTAAGACCAAACAAGATACTACATTAAAAAGAAAACAATTGGAGGAAATCCAAGTGGGTCCAGTCCATATAACTATAAGCTTTTACAACAGAGAAAAAAACATCGCATTTCTTTCATGAGTGGGCTATCTTAAGTGTGTAAAAGGCACAAATTCCTTCAAACACTTCAACCAATTGGCAATGTTCCTCCCTTTAATGACATTCATTTAAACAAACCCACTATGGAAAGTAAACTCCTATATATGAGATTAATTAAGCTTGTCTTACTTCTCACAAAACACCTTTTATCTCTTTTACCCTCTACCAAAAGCACGTATAGGTTTATACAGGAATCTACCTACAATGGCCCTGAAAAGCATCTTTCTCCCAAAAGTATCATGAGGCACGATGCGAGCTTAAGATACCATAATCATATTCTTTCCTCTTAGAAGAGAGCATAAGAAACATATAACTTTTTACTGTTATTTCCTGCCCTTGCAGAGTAAAGAATCACCACCACTCTATATAAAAGATTGTTTGTGTAAGTGTAACTAAAAAGTCTCATGAATCATAGAGAAAGGGAGATATTGGGTGAATGAAAGGAAAATATATGCTGTGATAAGAGGCATTAAGGAATTCAACCTAAAGAATTCCACTAAATCCATAACCATTTAGTTGTATAAGTGGATTGCTGCTGGAAACATATTTATTCAAATCTCAATGAGAGTTTATAATTAAATAATTCAATGGCATAAGCAAAAATTAAACTATTAGAAACAAATCCAAATGATTTCTCTTTCTGATAAAAAAAAATCCTAACGTTAAAAAAAGGTGATGGCCATTGAGGATAGTGATTGCAGCAGCTTGTTTTCCCAATACTCAAGAGACCGGATCCAGAAGTTAATCAAAGGGGGTTGAAATTTTTTTTATGATAGTCAATTTAAATATATCGAACTATTTATTTAAGTCATATGCACCTTCTTCATATCATAAAATTTATTAATAATATGATATGTATAAAAAAAAATTAGCAATCTTTCTTTTAATGTATGTAATCAAATAATTTGTTAGAAATTTATCTTTCATCTTTTCAATGTATGTAATCAAATACTTTGTTAGAAATTTATCTTTCATCTTATTTTTAGCCTATTTTTGACAATTTTTATAGCTAAAATGATCTATTAATTGTGGCAGTTAAAAATAATACTTAAAAAATTCTAAACTAATCACCATATACATTTTGAATATATGTAAAAAAATATAATTTCTAATCTCTAAAGATTAAAAAAATCATCTACAATACCATATAACAACAACAAATCATGAATAATGTAAAGCAAATGTAAAATAATGTCAAAACTAAAATAAAGAGATTCATTAATATGTTTATCTTAAATCTATTTTTTTGTCATCTTAATAAAAATAAATACTGGGCACAAGAATTTGGAAAAAATTTAATAATACCTTATTTTTCTCCCAACAAAGATTACAGATACGCACTCACAATGTTGAATATTGCACAAATTCAACCAAAATCTAAGAATGAAAGAAGAAGAAAAAATTGATTAGTACAATATGAAATCTGAAAAAAAGTCTCAAACATTGCAACAAAGTAATGGCATAACAAAGTTCGAAGTGGTGTTAGCGTACGCGAAGAAATTAATAAAGCAAGGGTGTGTGAAAAATAAAGGAGGTATGACAATTGAAAAAGAAGACTGCATGAAGTAATAACAACATTTTGCAGCCAAAACCCAACCCAAACTAGCGTAACCCAGCTCAGCAATCTAACAAGCCTGTCAGAGGGTTTATAAAAGGTTGATTTGTTTTTGGCGGATTTGGAACTTTTAAATGAGGAAACAGATATTAATTGAGACACATCAAGTGTACAAAATCATGAGGGAGAAAGGAACAACAGATAAAGAGTACCATTACTGAATGATGTTTTTTTTTTTTTACTCAGCAAAAAAAAATATAAATGATGGTACAAGGGGGTACCATAACCCATATACAAAAGAACACAACAAATCTTAACAGGTTAGAGTCCATTTATATCAATTCAAGAAATAAATAGGAACTAACCCAAAAGCCCCTATCGAAAACCAATCCCACTTAATAACCCACTATCATCCTTTAACATTGCCTTACACGCCAACTATGTTTAGAAAGTCTCATCACAGCCAATAAAATCTTTTGTAACTAAGATATACTTAGTTAGTGGCCCCTCCTTGTATTTTATATTCTCTGCACTTGTGAGCCACATGGAAGCAAATTATGCATATAATGTAGAGTTCCACCCAATATGTCTCATCCATAAATACCAAAATAAATGACACCTAAAAACAAGGTTCCTTCCAATTCCCACTTTCTTCACGTCCTTCCCTACTTCAGCGCATGAATCACCGCATATTTACTTTCCAATACAGCCACTCACAATAAATGACATCCCTGCTATCAGTATTCTACTCAACACACCATAAACATAAAATGCTACCAAACTTGGTGCAATCTAAAAATATCCTTTAACAAACATTCTTAACCACAATAGTAGAAGCAGAAAACGACTTCAATCATGCATCTTCTAATGCATGACTGATCTGACATTGGTTGACCAATCATACAATGAGAAGTGAAAATCTCTGCATTTGTTCCTCTGACACCCTGAAACCCGCCAACTTACTTTTGTGGAAATTCACCTTTAGGCTCGAGACTAGCACAAAACATCTTGACATTGCTTTCTAAGTAAAAACATTTCTCATATTCGCCTCACCAAAAAGTAGCACATCATCAACAAACTGTAAAGACCTTTAGCCTCTGCATTCCTTAAAAAGACCTCCAACTCCAAGACCCTCTGCTACCAACAGAAACAAAAATGGAGCCAGCGGATCTCTTGTCTCAAACCTCTCTCATTTTTAAACTCCTTAATAGAGCTCCCATTCACCAAAACTGACATGGTAGATGAATCCACGCAACCTTTCATCCATGATATGCTTTTTGAGCAAAAACCGCATCTGAATAACATGTAATATAAGAATGATGACCTGACTAAGGCGTAGGCCTTTCCGAAATCGCTTTGAAAATCAGACACTCCTTATTCTTTGCCTTGGCCTCCAGTATGACTTCATTTGCAATGACCACGCCATCCAACATATTTCTACCACCAAGAAATGCGGATTGAGACTCATGAATAACTATGCATAGGACCTTCCTAAGACGAAGAGATAAGACTTTGGCAATTATCTTATATAGACAACCCACAAGAGATTAGTCTAAATTCATTTAAACCAATTGGGTTATCTGTCTTAGGAATAAGTGCCACAAAGGTTGCATTTCTCCTCTAGGTAAGACCCCATATCTATGAAATTCATGCAGCACCTTCATGATGTCTTCCTCCAAGAACTCTCAACAAGCTTTCACGAATTGGAAAGTATATGCATCAGGGCCAGGACATTTATTTCCATCACATTACCATTCTGCTTGCTCCACCTCTTCCACTGAGAATTGTGCCACTAGCATATCATTATCCCTTTGAACAATGGTCTCGAAGGGAACACCATCTAATGAAATAGCACCGCCACCCTGCTCCTTATATTTTAGCTCAAAGAATCTCTTAACCTCCTCCTTGATGTGATTCGGTTCCTCAACCCATGAACCATTAATGAAGACCCCCTTCAAATCATATGCTCTTCTCTGTTAGTTTACTATTTTATGGAAAAAATTTGAATTCTCATCCTCCTCCTTCAACCACCTTTACTCTAGACTTTTGATATAGCAATGACTCATGCCTTCTAGAAATATTACATAGCTCCTTAGTTGATATTTTCCACTTCTAAATTTCAGGATCTGTAAGTAACCCCAACTCCGCCCTCCTATCCAACTCCCCTGTCTCCTTAATCACCAATGTTTTCTTGCCATCCACATCCCCAAAGGCATCAACATTCCATCTACGCAGCTCCCCTTTTAATGTTTTTAGCTTATCTTTGAATACGTAAGCTGCCCAACCGTCTATTTTGATCTCGGAGAGATTTTTTTGGACAAAAGGTATGAATGAAGCAAGAGAAAACCAACAATTGAGAATCCTAAAAGGTTTAGGGCCCCAATCATAGTTAACATCTTTCACTACCAAAGGACAGTGATCAGAAAAGGACCTATTCAACACATATTGAGTTGAATTAGGCCATAGAGTTAACCATTTTGGGCTCACCAAACATATATAAATTCTACTGACTGTTGATCATGCTGGGCTAAACCAAGTGAACCGCTTCCCTGCTAAAGGAATGTCCAACAAATTCATATCATCTATGAACTTATTGAATTCCTTTATCTCCACTGAGTCATAAACTTGAATCCCCTTTGCTCCTCTTCTCTTTTCTTTCTCTCTGACAGCATTAAAATATCCTATAAAACAACACAAACCATCTCCAATTGATGGTTTGATCTTCACCAACCTTTCCCAATGACGTCTTTTTTCTAAGCACATGGTGAATATATATTAAAAATTGTTACTGGAATAGATTCACCTTTAAAGCATCCTCTAATCCCAAGATAGACTTCCTCGGAGAATATATGAGACAAAACAAATGATCCTTCCCCCATAATATTATTAATCCCCTACCTATATTCCTAGCAGGATAAGCCTTACACTCCACTAAATGATCACCCCAAAGTTTCATACACAACTTATCGGAGATTTCTTGCCTTTTTGTTTCCTGCAAACATACAAAATGAGGTTTTTCAGCTTGTATTACTTTCCTCAGCTCTTTCCACTTAATCCTTCCCCCCAAACCTCTAGTATTCAAAACTCAGTAACTTCATAATAGACCAGCAACATCCCTACTGATTTCTTCTCCCTTAATCTTCTGAATTTCGTTCGTATCCCTGGCCTCCAATTCTTTGAAAGTATTCACAAATCCCTTACCATCACAACCAAATAACACACCTGTTACCTGGCCCTTTTCCACAATTCTACTCGCTTCTTGATTTTCATCATGAATCTAAACAATCCTTCTGCTTTTGCTATGACCCATCTCTAATTTAGCTCTTACAGTTAAGCTTCCCGATACGCTATGTCTTCTACATCTTGGATCATAATCTAACATATGCACCTTTGTATCCTCTTCAGCTGTGTATACTTTTCTACCCCCTTCATCCTGTAGTGGAGGCCAACCGTCGTCATCCATTAAACTTCCTTGAGTCCACCGATGAAGCCCTTGATTCTGTATCAAACCCACCACTTTCTTTGCAACAATTCCTCTCTTCAACCATTTCTGTCTCCTCCAATCGTCTTAAGGAGAAAATGCAGCCATTAATGCACAACTTCTCAAACCCACTTATTTCCTTGCTCAGCGGAACACTCAACAAGCATCTAGCATAGGAGACTCTGGAAAGCATTTCTGTTTCTCTATCCATAGCTATAAAACTACCAAATGCAGTGGCCACCTTTGTGAAACATTCAGTATTTCACAATTGTAGCAGTAAGCCATAGCATCTTAACCTGACCATTCTGCTACCCAATGCTATCTCTGGACTCCATGACTCAACTGACTCAAACATGGTACCAAGCCAGTTCTCTTCTCTTTCAAATATATCTTCCAGATTGTCGTCCTTTCCCCCAGATATCAACACCATATTCTCACCTAAGTACCTTATCTTCATGGTTGTATGACCTTCAGTTATAAACGCTTCCTGTATATCCATAAATCTGGATGGATGGTACACTCCTCCCACCATACACTTTTGTAGCACTCTAGTATTGGTTTCCTCCACCTCCATTATTCTACCTCTCCATGATCTAAATTCCGGGTTCTGCTTTTTTCTCCACACCAGATTTGGCATGTTACTCTTTTCGCACAATGCTTGTGCATATGTCCAGTTCGGTCTCCTTCTCGGATCCTTTATTTTCCTCTCCAACTTCTGGATGGGCTTGCTTCCTTCTTGTGCTTTATTTTGTCCTTTTCCTGGAAGACCCCAGCTTCAGGGCTCCTAGCAGCCGTACCTTCTCCTTGACCTATTACCTTCCTACCAAATCTAGGGAAATTGACATTAATCTTCATATTACCTATTAGTATCTTGTCCAGCTGAGCCTCAAGATGACTTGGATCATTGACCCCTTTAAATCTAACAAAGCCGTAGCGTGCACCATATTTGCTTCTTTTCTTATCCACAACCCTTCCCCATAAGAAAAATCTGCCACATCTGTTCTTCCTTAAAGTTCTCCGGGATATTAGAAAAGAAGAATGGAGTAACATCATCTATTTTCCAACATCCGTCTTTCATATTACCGTGTTTCCCATCCCCTCTCATTCTCTCAACCTCTCTCTCTCACTTTCATATTATTACTGATGATTGGTAACCACTCACTCTGCCATGATGACTTGAAATAAGATTCGCAAATAAGCATATACATTTACCTGAATAAATAAATAAACTCGAGCTTTCTTAATATGCATGAACGTAAAATAAGTAGGTGGTATTCATAATACACTTTGCCAATAGGAACAATAGGCTCCCCAATTACCTTCACTGATACATATTCGAAAACATCAATATGAAGGATTTATTTCACTGCCCACATCATTCTAATGTCCAAATACGTATTCAAGAAATGTTTAGTTTTTTTTTTTTTGAAGAAGAAATATTTTAATTAAGTTGTTTACTAAATGATGATTTATAAAAGCAAGGTTTTGCCTTAATTAAAACCTGAAAATATTTTATGAGAAATCAATCAACGACAATAGTACTTAATTTATTAAACTCTTTGCTAAACTAATTTCAAATCTTTTTTTTTCATCATTCAACTTGATTTGTCTTAATTCATAAACTGAGATATTGAATGGTTAAAAGAATCGCCTTACATAATTCTACAATTTAAATAAAATAAGAAATTAAAAAATAGAAAATTGGTACATTAAACAAGAAAAAAGTTAAGTAGGAATTGACACGTAACACTGTAATAACACCTTATTTTATATAATTAATTAATGATTTATCCAAATAAATTCCTTTTACTTTGTTTAGAAAGTTTCAAAATCAAATTCATAAATAAGTTTAAATTTAATAAGAGCTTATTTAGTGTTTGGCTAAACTATTTATCTATACACACCCTATATGTTAATAGATAAATGAAGCTGTTGATAAGTCTATGTTAACAGGTATTGATAAGTAGGTATCATAAAATGTCAATATTTATAGAAGAGGCATACAATATTATATTGCACATTGAATGAATAAAAATAAAATACACTAACAGAATAAAATGGTTTTATTTAATCATTCAATCACAAATCAATTTGTTGACTTTCACAATATACCTACAAACACTGCCTGTGTGTGTATAACCCTACACACCCTGATGCCAAAAAAGTGTGAAAATATCTTATCCCCGAGTAGGAAGGAAAAAGGCAAAAGCAGAATTCAATATATAATTGGAATTTCAAACTCTCTTTACAATATGTATAGACAACTACACATTTGCAGCTCTAATCTATGTTAGTTAAGCAAAAAAGTATACTTTGATTTTGCAAGTCCTACAACTCCAAGCTGCCCCGACAAGGAACTGACCCAATTCTTTATGTGGATCAAACAAGTTTTTACAAGGGCCAGATATGGATAGCATTCTTCACCTTCTCTAGAATGGGTTAGAAATATAATAGGACTTTAGAAACAATGTAACCTAACTTTGTGCAGAGGAATGACAGACAGTAACAGGCATGCATTCGACAGAAGAGACATGGTCTCCAGATGATGCATTTTGAGTCACAATTGATACAACGCCATTCTCATCATTTTCCAATGCGTTATCTCTGTCACCAACTGGTCCTGCAATTTCAGCACGGACTGGACACAGAAGACCCTGCAATCTTAACCGGTAACTTAGACTAGATGGTTGGCCTCTAACATATCTGGCTGTCGTCACAACACTGGCAGAAGATTGTTCAGGCTCAGCACGGAGACTGGACAGTGCACTGAGATCAAGGTTTGGAAAAACTGAGCAACGGCACCGAGGACATTTCACATTTAGCCTAAGCCACTCATCAATGCATTCAACATGAAAATTGTGAGCACAAGGCAGGCCACGGACCTGCATTAGAGTAAGTGTGAAACTAATTTTTCAGTTGTCCTTTACAATACACATTGCATCTCAACTTTCTTAAAAATGCAGGGATCCAATAATTCATGAGGTCAGATGAGGAGCACATTTTTCAGTAATTGATGGGCAAGTGGCACATGGCATGACCTGCTTGAGATCCTTATTTAGGAAAAAGCATACCTCATTCCCTACATAGAACTCTTCTAAGCAGATGGGGCATTCACTGCAATCAGTAGGAACAGCCTTTAACCTGAACTTTGGTAGTTCCTGAGTTAAAGCTTCAACTGCTTCTCTCTGCGCCAAAATAATAACCAACACATTGTCAAAACATAAAACAGATGGTATGGCTAATTCATGAAATTCAAGGCATATATAAAATATTCCATTAACTATGTGACAAACTGACAATAAAGTTCACTCTGCTTAACAAAGAATAACAGATCTGCTACTTTACAGAAGTTCTAATATGAAATCAACAAGACTAGAAACATCAGTCAAAACTACCTGAGCTGGAGTTAGGTAAAGTCCTGGATGATATGCAGCAGCATCTTGACCCATGCCCCTTGTTTCTTGACCTGCAGCTTCAAATGCCCAATCAGGCACTCGGATCATGTCAACCAGAACCTAACAAAAAGAAAAGAGCAATTGTTACCATCTAATAATCGTAAAGTATGTATGAATAATCAAGCCCTGGCACAGCGGTAAAGTTGTGTCTTGGTGACCTGTTGGTCATGGGTTCGAATCCGGAAACAGCCTCTTTGCATATGCAAGGGTAAGGCTGCGTACAATATCCCTCCCCCTTACCTGCGCACAGCGTAGAGCCTCCGGGCAATGGGGTTACGTGGTTTTTATGTATGGATAATCAAACAGAAATTAATATACATTTAGATGGCTAAGAATATGATTACAGATCACACTTCAATCAACCCAGTATTTACAAATCTTTGAAATAAGAGAGAAATTTTACTCAATATGTTAAACTTAAGTTTGCAAACTGAGTTTGCAAAAGTATCCCAAGCCTTGCTTCTTCAAAACTTAGTTTCCAGGTAAAATTTTACTCTCAAACATGCTTTTGGGGGGTACCCAAACATAACCCCGAACTGATTTTACTCTCAAAACATACTTTTGAAACCATCCCAACAGAAATCCAAACACGCCCTAACAGAACAACCAACCATAAAGCTGAACAGTGAAAGGAAGCACAATTCAATATGTAATCTGGAAAATGTGCACAAAACAAAATAATCTAACAAGTTACTAGGCAGTCTCCAATTTGTATAAATTAGCGTAACTTCATAAAATGAAAATTATGACATGGTTCACAAAATCAAAACAAGAGTAAAATTAGAACAAACCAATATGGACTCATACTCTCAGTGTATTTATTAGAAAAGATTGCACCTGACAATGAGCTAGCTTCAACAGTATGTCAGATTACACGTTATTCCAAACTTAACACATAACTGACTCTACCAACTACAAACTGAAGAGTAACACAGTCCCTTTACTGGCAGAGGGGGGAAAACAAGGAAACTTTTTTCCAGGTGATTCAGAATATTGTTTAGAAACACTCATTTGATGCCAAACAGCAGTATCCACAATACACATAACTAACACAGTAACATATGCTGACTAATGGTAAAGCTTACCCCGTATTCAGATACAGGGATACCCTGTTGGGCACGCAATAAATGTGCTTGTCTTCGAGTCATCCACTGCAAAGAGTTAAACAAACCACAATGAGAGCAACGCTAACCTAGATAAGAAACAACGAAGGAGAATAGTATTCTGCAGAAATTTCCTGTTGATGTTGTTCAGAAACAAGAAAAACATGACAAGCCAAACAAAAAGATTTTGCACACAGAAACAAGCTGTAAAAACATACAACAGGTAGCAATAGAGCACTACTAACCTTCCCCAGAGACATGCAAGCAATGCAAAAGAGTCCACAGTAGCTAAAAAGTAACCAGATGAGAAAGCCCCATTTTTTACCCACTTCAGGCAACTGCAAGTAATTAATTGCATTATGCATCAAAAGCTTGTTAACAAGAGTACAATGAAGGTAAAACAAGAATAAAACATACACAGTTCTTGGCACTGCTGAACCACAGGGTACCAATTACAGTCCAAGCCCAAAGAAATGGATAGAGAAGCAACACAAGGATTGAAAGGACAACTACTCTTCCACAGAAACGAGCATATCTCTGCTGCCACCCAAAATCTCTAGAAGCATACAAAGGGGGAGGGGGCATAAAAGGGAAATTGAATTAGTACCAGGACTTGATGAATTAAAACATCATTTGACTTCATTTGCTGGATACAACACAAAAATTCAGAGCCATTTTAGTTGAGTTTCATAATATTATGAAATCAAAAATCAGTCATCAAGCAAATGATCATAAATGATTTTGCACTTGAATGCTCAGCAGCCAAGGGAGTGATTGTTTCAAGGTTAAAAATTTTATTCCCGGAATGTGAAATTGGGAATGTAAGTGTCAGGTAGGTGTTAGAGTTGTAACCAGCCATGTCCTCCACATGTCAAAGCTGATTTTTTTTTCCTACTAAAACACCAGATTGGAGTGTTTAACACACATGATCAAGTGTTGGTGTCTTGGTATCTGATACATGTCAAACACTTGAATACACCTTCAACAAGCAGTTTGGTGCTACTCATTGAGCACATTAGTTGCATGTAGAATTATAGAGATTGCATCAACAACATCCACATGCTGTAAGTTGACAATCAACATTTGCACAATTATTTTAGATGAGGCACTAACAATACACTTTCCAACAAATTCTTTATTATTGACTAAAATTTATTAAAAATCACAATTTTAGGTGACACTCATTAATTAGGGAGTGAACCAACATTATTTCATGAGTTTTAATAAATTCCAGCTAATAATAGTGTATCTGATAGATTGTAATGCTAGCAATTCTTAGTTACAGAATGCAAGTTATTGCACATTCAGATATGGCTAATGAAGAACGGAAATATGTCGGACACAGTGACATTTTGATCAGGGAGAAGTATCCGTGCTTCATAGATATGGCTAACCTTCAATTCAACATACTGAGAAACGTACAAGAATGGTGAAACACCAAACCTTATCCATCATACTCTAATTTCAATTAAATTAGTGCATACAACCAATGTAAATTGAAGAAAACCAAAATATTTATTTAAAACATGGATGGGAGGCCTTACAAACCCATTCCTGCAGCAAGCCCGTTATCAACAAACATCAATAGCCGGAAAAAAAACACAGTGATGTAGTCGACCTAAACACAATGAAAGGAAAGGAAAGGGATCATTTACGAGGCAACCTTATCATATATGAAAAAATAGAAATAGATAGTGATATTGAAAGGAGTAATTAAAATAAGAAAAGGAAACCCCACCACAATCCATATATGCAGCGGATACGTGCAAGAATGATACCGCTTCCAATTGATTGCCACAATAACTCTACAAGTAGTGAGGTTAAAGAATACATATTTCTTATTTATTTTTTCAATGTTTCTCACATAACTGATTAAGATTAAATTAGAAAGTGGTTAGAGAAGGAAGGAATGATGAGGCAAGTGAAAATGTAGAATGGCAGCAAAACTAGGAAAATTAAGAAGCTGAATTGAGAAAGGATACACACTGGTGGCGAGCATGAACAAGAAAAAGCCATCGTACCTGCAAGGAATGAGTTACATTCAATCAAAACAGGAATAAAATAAAACAGAAGGCGCTCTTGAAATCAAGCTCATACGATAGAGAGAGAGAGAGAGAGAGAGAGAGAGAGAGAGAGAGAGAGAGAACTAACTAACCACTTGAAATCGACGCCTCTGATGGCCATGGGAATTGGTTCAGAGAAACCCTAGGAAGAAGAAGCGGCGTCGTATTGGAGGATGGTCCTTAAGCAGCGGGAAAATGCATGAATCGGAATCGGAGAAAAATGCACAAGAAGATGAAAACAGGGAAAAGGGGGAAAAAGAGATGAGTGAAGTGAAAGGATTAGAAAAAGAGAAGAAGACAGTTAAAAAAAAAGGTGTGTGTGAGGTGTGAGACGATGAACTAACATTAACAAAACACAACACACACGCGACGCACCGCCAACGGCACATTGACTAGTGCTTATTTGTTTGTTTGAGTGTGCGCGTGTTGCACACTTCACTTCTTCGCATTTACTTCATGTTCACCATCTGCAGAGTTAAAAAGTGTCAGACTTTTATTGATTCTATCTATTAACTACGATGTCAAGATAAATTCTATCATTGAAAAAAAAATCTGATTAAAAAAAGTTATTAAAAATCATTAATCAATTTTTTTGACAAATATAACTCATGGAACAGAAAAAAAAAAAAAAGTCACTGTAACTCATTCCTTTACTTTGTTTAGTTTTAATTTTGGCGTGTCTTTTATGGTGTTTATGTAGTCACTCTCGTAATTTCAATTTTACATTTTCCCCTTTTCTTGGATTAGATTTCAATTATCTTAATTGTGGTTATGAGAGGAGCCACTCCATTGCATTATCAAATAGCAATGAATGGTTTTAAGTTTAACGGGTGAGTTTGATTTGATTCTTAGGTATATAGTTCTATTATTCTTATTTCTTACATTTTGTTCATAATTCAAACAAACTATAATTCTCAAATTTGCTTTGTTAAGAACAAAAACAATCTACTAATACATAGTACTCAACAAGCTAAGAGCATTTTGAGTAAACGCTTGCAGTCCCAGAATTATGTTTGCAAACAAATTTAAAGTCTATCTTTTAATGTTTGATTGATCCATTAAATGTCTATTGGACTGTGCATCAGTTGAATCAAAAATTTCAAATTCTAAATTCATACATCATGATAATGTGTATTCGTTGAACTTGTAATTAGACACACCTCGAGTGTGTGTTTATAATTCCTTTCCGTTAAACTTAACATCAATCCATCTCCCCTCACTTCCTTTTATTTTTGCTGTTTTGGAAAGTAAAATTCTGTTTAGAAAACTTTAATCAAACAGATCCTAACGTTTTTAATTAGGACTTTTCTGCAACAGAAACTACTCTATTTCTATTTAACCTTTCTTCATTTTTCTATCATTTCTTCATTCTATTTTTTTATTTATTTTGCGGCATAAGTGCATATGCAGGAGATAAATCATTTTGGATCAATACCTTTTACTGCATGAAGCACCGCATTTAGATTAAAAAAAAAAACTAAAAAGATGCTAGTTATTTAATACAAGCTGTATTCATTTTTTTGCTAAATAAAAAAAAAAGATAGAGAAAAAGCCGTATCTAATATCGATACTGTTTTGTTAGCTAAAAAAATATAAAAATAGATACTGTTTAAAGAAAATAATTAATGTGATACAATATTAATGTAATTTTATTTATTTAGAGATAAAGTCGTTGATATAAATGGTAAGCACTGATTAATATTTAATTTATATGATAATCCAATAAATATTACTATTAATAAAACACACGTTCTAATAAATAACTAAAAAGATGGTGGCATTTGGAAAGATGGGGCTGATGATGCGATAATCATAGTCCAAGTGCAAGAAGTCTTACGTTTTGAAGGAGAAGGGTATAATTGATGGGTCCCTGTTTTTGGTTTTGTTAGGAACGTTTGGTGGTTTCTTTGCCTTTGTAACCTGGGTTATGATATATTTTACTGATTTTACGGTAAAATAGCGAATAACCTTCTTTATTTTTGTTACTTTCTCAGGTATATTATTATATATGGATTTTAGGTACCTTGTACCTATTTTAATATATTGTATTTGCTGAGAGAAAAAAATAAATAAATAAAACACACAACAACTTAAACAAATGAAGTTGTATTAGTAATTTAAATAAGATCGACTTAAATATATATTTTCTCTCTACAATTTAGCTTTATTTCATTTTTATTCCTAAAAAAAATTTAATCTTTGTAAAATATGTTTACTTAGTTTTTTGTCCTAGAGTGTTTTAGATAACAATTTGAGCAATAAAAGAAGTATTTTGAATAATAATAAAAAATAATATTTAAAACACTCTAAAAACAAAAAAAAATAACAGACATTTTCTTGTTTATCTTGAATTGTTAACCAATGCATTCTTGTACATAATCTTTGGCATTTTGGTGTTTATTCTTCACAATCAGGCATATAGTCGCATAGAATCACTGACCTTACGTTAAAGGAAATCACTGAATTAAATTAACAAAAGTGCAAAACATTTGCTCACAACTTTCTAATATTCAAATAGCCGTATAGAAATAGATTTCCGTTTGTTCCTTTCTGAGACTGTATCTCACAGTAGACTGTACAATGGAATTACTTGTGGAATTTGTCTTTTAAAAGTTTTGGAGTGGAAATTTAAATTTTGAGTATTTTGATTTAAGTAATGAACTATATGTGAATGCTATTATTAGTCCGATGATATTATCATCCTTGACATTTAAGACTTGTAAAGTGAGAGTTGTCCCCTAATTACATATATTATTTTAGTGATAACACTCGATGTGAGATCTCCGACCATTCTTCTCAAGTTTTCTTTCTTCGTGCAGTGAGGTTGGTTTTTCTGCTGGTAAGACTTTACTGATGAGTAGCTCTATCGTGCTGGTTTTGGATGGATTTTTGAGCAAGTAGAGGTTTGTCTGGAGCTCTCCACCGCTATCTCATGCTCTCTGGGAACTGAATCCATCAGTGCATAAATCCATCCATTATATAGATTGCTCAACATTTTTTGTTTCACAAGTCGCTATTCTCAAAGTATATAGGGTTTGGCATTTTGAATGTGTTTTTGTTTGCTGAATAAGTGATATTCACCCAAACATATTAACTACATGATAATCTAATTAGCCCCCTGGTTTGATGGTTAAATTTTCTTTGCAGTCTTGACCTTTGTGTGCTTCAACTTGGAAATATTTTAAGTACAAAGAGAGTCAGGGATAACTAATCAATAATGCACGATAGGGATACCCCAAGACCCAAATTGTTTATTACAAAACTCAAATTAATCTTGAGGCTTTCACTTACATTTATTATGAACTCACATTCATCTAATCATCTTTAGTTTGTATTAAGATATTAAGCTTTTTTAATTTACAATTAAACATCAGAACAACTTGAACTATAAATCAATATCCATATTCCCGTTATACCTTGAACCAAAGAAAACAGCTAGTTACAATTTGGTGGGTTCTTGGAACATTTATATACAGCAGATGCAGTCTGCTTATATACAGGAACGTCATCGGGGTCAACAAAGCGGACTTCACCAGGTCCAAAAGACAGTTCCCTGTGCCTGAAATTCAAGGAAAAAAACAAAAAAGTGATGCAGAACTACTGAAATAGTAACCAAAATTAAAACCTTAATTGAAGCTTTTCATTAAAACCTTACCTTCCAAGTCCTATCAAACCAGCCTGAAGGATTGTCAAGTGATCAGAATCTGGTGACACAATAATAACGGTGTCGCCGGAGTACTGAGTTTCAAGAATTGACATGAGCTGTGTCACACGAACAAAAACATCTGCAACACTCTCATTCGGAGTTCCGTCATTAATGGGAGGAGGCTTGATGTTCGGAGATATATACCATCTGACGCATACACCTGAAGCATTTGAAAGATTCTCACTCTTAGGTACGTTCTTAACATCAACCCACAAATTCCACTTTAGCTCATCAAAACAAAGCATGTAGAAAATGTCAAAAATCAAAAACTTATAAATTAGAATAATTATTCTTTATTCATTCATTTATTTATTTCAACATTCACTTATTCACTCATTCATTCATATTTCACCTCTTAAATGAGATATATTTATATAAATAATGTTAACATGAGTACAATATTAGAAAATAATAATTCAAACTTATTCTTATCTAAACTATTTAAACATATTCTTATTTAAGAGAAACAATAATTCAAATTCAAATTTTAACTTCAACACTCCCCCTCATGTTGGTGCATGAATATCGGTCATGTCCAACTTACCAATTACTTCTTCAAACATTCTTCCAGAAAATGACTTTGATCAACAATAGGTTCAAGAAGTGTTTTAGGATAGTCCACAGCACGTGCTTTGGTTATGCGAGGTAGAAAGAGAATTGAGATGGGGAAAGGATTCAGAACAATCACATGTTCAAGTCAATAGACTTCAAGGTTGTTCTATGAAGGAATTGAAACAGTGTAACGAGCTTCACATTAATGACCTTCAAATGGAATACTTGCATGGAGAACTGAGATACGGGAAGGGATTTAGAACAATCACATGCTCAGGTCAATAGACTTCAAGGCGGGTCTGTGAAGGATTCAGAATAGTGCAACGAGCTTCACATCAATGACCTTCAAATAGAATACGTGTATGGAAACTTCAAAACTAAGGTACGAGAAGGATTCAAAACAGGTTTGTGAAGACTTTAAAACGGGTGCATTTGAAGCATCAAAACGGTGCGTCAATTCACATAGGAAGGCTACTTCGATGGAAGGATGGTTGTAATTTAGCGAGAGGAAAGGGAAAGGAAAAGAGAGTGATTGGAGATACAATAAGGTGTGAAGGGATTCAAGTCGGGACCGAAGACGCAAAGGTTATGCGAGACAAAGATGGAGATCATGATAATAATAATCATAATTTGTAGAGGAATCGGAGAAGGTGAAGGTTAATGAGGTGGTAGATGATTGTATTTTAGAATTAGAATTGGCCATCAAAATAAGGGAGTTAGGAATTTGAGAGAAATAAAAGTGAAATAGAGATACTAATATAAGAAGATGAAAAGAGATGTACATTTGGGAATGTGAAGAAGAAAGATAATTTGAATGTGAAATGAGGAAGAAAAAGTGAAGAAACATGACTCTTATTCATGGAGGGTGTTATGACTCTGATTCTATGTCAAAAATCAGATACTCATAAATTGGAATAATAATTTTTTATTCATTCATTCATCTATTTCTTCATTCACTTGTTCACTCATTTATATTTTACCTTTTAAACAAGATGTATTTATACATATAATGTTAACAATTTAAACACAATATTAAAAAACAATAATTTAAACTTATTCTTATTTAAACTATTTAAACAACATGTTCTTATATAAGAAAAATAATAATTCAAATTCAAATTTCATCTTGAACAGAAAATTTTTCATAAAGGAATCAAGCATAGGAGTCATTTTAATTTTATCCCTTTATACACTATCATTTGACAATATGTCCAGAAATTATTAAATGATATGAGACTAACACTAATCTTCATATAACACGTTGTATACAGATTGATTGAGAGATAAACACATGATGATATTGGTCTCATGGTTGTGTATTATGAACTTAAAGCACATGAAAATTAAATAAAAATCCAATGTAGTATTTAATTATGGTACTATTTAAAGAAAAGAGTTGGGAGAGAAATCCTACTTCTGAAACAATTTCTAATTTTTATCCTTCATAAGCACCTAATCCACGAGCATCCAGAAAGCTGTATTCTGGGACTATATAACTGAAATGAAAGAAATTTACAACAGGTTTTGGAAATTGGGGTGCATAGCAATTATGAATTATGGTTGAAAGTTACAAAACAAACCTACGGGTAACTCCATTAACAGAAGCAATAATCTCTGCAGTCTGTGCTTTTGGTGAATGCGGTGGCGCTGAGAAGGCGGCGACGGCGGAATAGGATGTTGACGGTTTCCGGAGCAGGAGACGACGGTTGTGGCAGAGAAAGAGAAAGTGCCTCGCGCGTTTGAGTGTTTGGTGCCAACAATTTCTTTGCATCAATGGCAGAGCTTTACAACCTTATGAACAGCAACATCACAGGCAGGAGCAGCATCTTCCAACTACGACACACGAAATATAGTTTTAGTGGAGAAAAATATATTTACGGCATTTATCTTCAAATTTTAAAGCTTAACATATTATATCAAAAAACATAATTTATTTAAATTTTAATAGTTTTTCGGAATAATTTTATGTTCATAATATTTTAAATTTAAATTTCTTATTTTTGAATTAATTTATTTCAATATAATAATTTATTTATTATTAATGATATATAAATCTTCATATACTCCTACAAAATAAAAAAGTTGCTAATTTCGATTTTTTTTTTAATAATCATAGCAATAAGAATCGAATATAAGTCTTTGTGCATATTACTAAAATCACCAACAACTCGTCGCATATGTTTGATAAATTGTAAATTTGATTTATGTCATATTTTTAAGTATGATTTAATAAATTTTACTTTAATAATTAGTTAATTCAATTTTTAATTTTCATTTTAAAAAATAATATTTTATGAGTTATTCACATTTCTTATTAAATTATGTGACTTCTTTACGTTAAATATTTATTTTTTGATATTTTTTATTCTTATATCTTATTTTAAAATTTCATTTCATTTTTTATTTTATTAATTTTAAATATTTGTATACTATATAAATTGAAGAAATAATTTTTAGATGAATTAAAATTTAATATTATTAGAATCTTAAATTGAATTTAATTTTAAAGTTTTACATTTTGACGCGCCAAATCAATAAAGATTCTGTTTCTTGATTTTGATAATTTATTTTCATTATTTTCTTCTCAGTTTTAAAAGGTTTATCTCTTTAGTTAATTAATATTTAATACAATAACATATTTATTATTAATAATGAAAATATTTATAATTCTTTTTAATTTTTATTTATAAATGTTATTTAGATTTTAAAAAAACAATATAATCACTACTACAAAAGGCCTTTTCCACGACAGGCTATCCACGTCGGTTGTGAAAAAACCGACTTAGAATGCTGACCGGTGGTAATTTTGTAAATAATTGAAAAGTAATACAAAAACGACGTCGGTTCTCAGTGTGCCCGTCGTTGTATGTGATTATACAAAGTCGGTCATAAAATAACCGTCTTAGTATTCCATTATTCAAAGTCGGTTTTGATAAGAACCGACTTTGATTCTTTTTAAAATTTTAAAAAACATATTTTATATCCCCTTTGCGCGCCCCGACCCTTTGTCTCCTAAATCTCTAAATCCAGCAGCTGGTGTGGTCCCTCAAACTCCTCCCTCCCTTCCTTGCCCTCTCCCTCCTCTCCTCCCGCGTCGTCCTTCTTCGCCGCCTCCACCCCGCCGCCTATACTCTCTACATGGACCTCCTCAGCCGCCACGCCTTCTCCCTCCACATCCACTTCCCCAATTACCCCAAGTCATGGCCTCCGTCCATCACCTTCTTCACTTCTCCCAACTCTATTCCTCCCACGACCCTCAACCCGGTGTCCTTCTCGTTCACTTTCTCTTCACTCTCGTCTCTCAGCTTCTTGAAGCCTCCTTGGCCGACGAAGGATTGCTCCAGCACACCCCTCGCTTCCTCCCCGCCGATCCCGATAACATTCTCGTTGCTGACAACAACGATCCCTTGCTCCTTAAAAACACTTCCATGTCCATTCAGATTATTTCGCGCTTTCTTCACCACAAACTCGCTTCTTTATTGATGTTACGGTGTTGTGTACTATGATGTTTTGTTCTGTGGAAAGGGAGTATTTGTTGTGTTGTGTTTTGATGTCAATTACATGGAGCATACAAGGTTTGACTTTGATGGTGTTTTGATTCTCAGGTGGTTTCGCTTTTAAGAGAAAAGAGCGTGGAGCTGCATCTGGAGGGCGAGTTTGTTGCTCAGCGCAGGCAACACCACCACCACCGGCCTGGCCGGGACGAGCGGTTCCAGAACAAGGTAGCAAGATTTGGGATAGACCAAAACCCATTTCAATTGTTGGGTGTACTGGTTCAATTGGAACTCAGGTATTGGTGCAAATGGAATTTCCCTTTAACATGATAATCTGTAGTGTAGTAATAATGTAATGAAATGGCAATTATTCTTATTAGAAACTGTTGGCCCAAAAGCTAGATTGAATTAGGAGGATTGGTGTCACTGTCTGTGTCTTATAAGGAGTATTTGAGTTAAATTCCTAACCAATTTTGGACATCTTAACGTGCCCCCGTGCCCAAGATTGAAAATTTGGATCGTGAAATTTGCAGAACTGAACATATGTGGTTAGTCAAACTTCAAGATACCAACTTTTTAAAAGGGAGATTTAAGAACTGAATTTTATTTTCTGATAATGAGTACAAGGTGACTACACTTATGTATAGAGAGACTAATCCTAATATTTACAGGGTACTACAATCTTGCTGGCATAGTTACAGTTATGAAAGAGAAATAAATTTATGCAAATAAAAACTGAAGGAATGGAATGTGAAAAGAATATTATGCGCTCCAACATAATCTGAAGTTGATGCCTGGACTTGGAAGATGCTATTTGATTGCAAACATTTGCTGGAAATAGTTTGCCTTTTTAGTGTTTTTGTACAAGTACTCTTATAAATGTTTCATATGCATATATGATTTTTTTGGGGGGTCGTAGATTAATGTATGACTATAAATATTTGATTGTTTATCCCTTGTAGATGTAGCTTGACTTGCCTTTGTCTCTTATCCTTTGATGTAGTGCATCTTTTCCCCTGTATGCTTTTTGTAGACACTAGATATTGTGGCAGAGAATCCAGATAAGTTTAAAATTGTGGCACTTGCAGCTGGTTCAAATGTTACTCTTCTTGCAGACCAGGTAACCACTGCACTCCAATCATGTAATGGAATTATGCATTATTTGTCTCTATCTATGACAATATTTAAATATGAAATTTCCCAAAATCAGTTAACTTTTAATATTTATGTTTGCACAGGTAAAAAGATTTAAGCCTCAACTTGTTGCTGTTAGAAATGAGTCCCTGATTGCTGAAATTGAAGAGGCCTTGCATGACCTTGAAGAAAAACCTGAGATCATCCCTGGAGAGCAGGGAATCATTGAGGTGGACATCTGGTTTATTCATATGCGGTAATTTTGTTTAGAGCCAATTTGTTTTCCTTAAGCTATAGATTAAATATTCTCAGGTTGCTCGTCACCCAGATGCAGTCAGTGTAGTCACAGGAATAGTAGGCTGTGCAGGATTGAAGGTAAACCCCTTTTCCCTATTTTGGCCCTTCCTGGTAACCAAACTCTTTGTTGTGCCATGTAATGAGGTCTTCTGTGTGCAATATCTACATTTCTTTTAATATTAAACTTCGTCAAATAATTTGGAGGGTTTTTTTTTTTTTTTTTGTCTGAGGGATAGAAGAAATAGAAAGATATCATCAAGTTAACAAGACATCAACAATAACAGTCAAGCCTTATTCTACTAGCTGGAAAATAGTGGAGCATGCTTATTAATTCATATTAGGCATTGATTGTTTGAAAGGAGAATGATTCATAAATGTTAAAGCATATCATTCTATATATAATGAAGCTAGAATAGAAGTTTAAAGTTGCTGATGCATTAAAACATCCTTACAAGCGAAAAATTGACTCCTGGTTGTTTAGCTAATATTGCCTTTTAACTTGTAAGGAAGTTCGAAGTTACTAACATTAATATTTTTCATTTTGTAGCTGCTGAGTTGTATGATTTTGACGATGAGAATGTAAGTTGACACATTATCTTTGCTAACTATGGACTATATATATATATATTTATTGCTCAATTTTGCATCAACCTCCCTGCCCTGCCTCTTGTGGTTTTTTACCAACCTCTGTATATGGGTTTTTTCTTTAAATGAAGGATGAGAACAAATTTGATTTCAAAAAAATCGTGAGTGAACATTGGGTCGAGCCACCAAGAAGAGAACGAAAGCGCAAGTAAACATTGGCCTTCATTTTTGTATCTTGAGTTATTGATTTTTTTCTGCTCTGATGTATATTTTTACTTTTTTTTTGGGGGGGGGGTATTCTGATGGCTCTAGTTACTCAGAGTCTGAATACTTCAAGCAAACAATGCGCCAAGGTGGTCCTACTAAACCAAAAGAGCCTCGAATTCCTAGGATGCCTCAATTGTAAGCTTCTCATACAAACCTTCTTTTTTCTTCCTTTTTTTGAATGGAGTTCTTTTGTTTTAACTGAGTTTTTAATTCTGTTTCTTTCAGGCATGACTTCCAGTTTTTCAACACACACAGGCTGAGTGAGCTGTATGAAAAGGAAGTTCGCTACCTCATGGTGGGTAACCTAAACTTACTGATCAAACAATTTCAGGTTTAGCTTATTCAATGTGTATAAATGCTGCTGCTAATATACTGTTTAAAAAAATCAGCAAACACATCAGAAAAATCAGGTGAAAGATTCCATAGATGTTGATGAACCAGAAGGTATGGAAGTACTCTCAACAAACTGTAGTCTTTTCCCTTATCTGAATATAATTAATTGGGTAAATTACTCTCCTATAAAAGATGCTTTGATTACACTACTCCCTCCCCCATGTTACACTTTAGTGTATATTAGGTTCAATAATCCTCCTAGGAATGCTCTCTCTCTTTAAGATAGAAGGGTAAAAAAAGGGTATTTGCTTGGAAGAATACAGGGGAATGAAAGTAGCTAAGAACGGTTATAGTAATTGGTTAATTAGTAAGATGGTTAAGTTCGATGCATAAACACGATGATGTGAGGGGAAAGGCAGCATTCAAGTTAGTATTTGTGAACTGGAAATTATCTATGTTGTGGGGAGGATTCTATTCTTTCTGTAGAATATTTGCTTTATTGATTCAAACAATAACAGCAGAGTAATACGTTTTAAATAGGAAAATATAGGGAGACAAATTCCTTAATCATATGGAATTTGGTAAACATAGGGATTTTCATCATGGAGCCGGAAGGATTTTAATGCTTTCATTAGGGCCTGTGAAAAGTATGGCAGAAATGATATAAAAGGTATTGCTTCTGAGATGGAAGGAAAAACACAAGAGGAAGTTGAAAGATATGCAAAAGTCTTCAAAGAAAGATATAAGGAATTAAATGGTAAGTTACATCCAATATGAAAATGTAATCTGTTAGGAACTGGACCACAGAGAAGAAAGAAAAGAAAAATATATTGACAATGGAGCTCCCAACTCCTAACAGATCTCATGTTATTGGCATTTCATGTTAGTACATTTAATTGATCGTTAAAATGTAAGAAAATAAAAACAGATGGTAAAATCGTGAAAAAACTTAGATTATAAAATTTACACACCGGTCATAATTGGTTGGTAAATTATACAATCCTTAAGCTAGCTTATAATCCATAATTTTCTAGCATATGGTCCTTAGTTCCTTTTGTGAATATTGTTCAAAAGTAGGAAAATTAGTTATCTATATTACTGGACAATTTTTATATAACTAAGGAATTTAGACATGCACACGTCACTGTCAATTATTTTTTTATATTGCATTTTCTCTCTCTTTGCTTTTTGTAATTGTTTTTATTAGAAAAAAACTACTTTTTCACTGATTGTGCAAAGCACAGGTCAGTTTTCTATTAGCTATAATTATTGAACTATTTCTAAGCCATTGCTAATTTAATGTTCAGGAAATTTATGCTCAGTTGTGCTTCATTGGGTTCATGTTCCCATTACAAGCCTACAAGGTCGGTTATTTAAAATGATTGACATTGAATTTATACTTTCTAAGTCAATTATTTAAAGAACCGACCTTGTATGCGAGCTTTCTAAGTCAGTTTTTTTAAAAAGCTGACTTGGTATTCATGCTTTTTTAAGTCGGTTATTTAAGGAACCGACCTTGTATGGGAGTTTCTAAGTCAGTTTTTTTGTAATGACTGACTTTGTATGGTAACTTTCTAAGTCGGTTTTTTAAAATAACCGACTTAGAATACACGAATTTAAAAAAAATTTAAAAAAAATTCAAAGTCGGTTTTTTAAAAACCGACGTTGTAGGCTTCTACATTTTACGTCGTCTAATACAAGGTCGGTTATAAAACCGACTTTAAAGGGTGCAAATAACCGACTTTGAAAGCGCCTGCTGTAGTAGTGAATGCACCTTCAAATTTTGAATTCACATTTTTATCTTGAAATGTTACTTTAAATAATGTTTTTTAAAATGTTAGATTTTAGCTTCTAGCTATTTATAATTTTGTATTTTTATTTTTAATATATTATTATTGTTTATCCTTTTTAAATAAAATAATTTTTTTACTCATTCATAGATTTGATATATCGGTGTTCATCTGTCTCATTTTTTCTTTTAATGTATAGATTCTTGTTTTGTTTTCCAACATGTACACTAATCTTTTTTTCTCTTAATAATGATATTACATTTTTAATTTAGTGATTATAATATTTATTTTAACCTCGTAACAAGGAGGAAAAAAATGGTTATTATGCACATTGGAAAACAAAATGAAAATCTACACGTTAGAGGAAAAAATGAGACGGATGAACACCGATACATCAAATCTATGAATGAGTAAAAAATTAATTTATTTAAAAAGTATAAGTAATGATAAATATACTAAGAATAAAAAAAAGGAAAAAAATTATAAATAACTAGAAGCTAAAATCTAGTGCTTTAAAAAATGTTATAAAGTAACATTTTAAAAAAAACACTTAAAAATTACTAAAAAAATTTATTTACCAATCAGTTGGATTTTTCAACTACTAAAAAAATTATAAACTAATTAAAATATCTTGTCAAATATATCCTTTATAGGTAATTTTTTAAAATATATGCAGATGTTAACTTTTTTGTTACCAAAATGAATCAAACTGGTGACTTTTATCCTTTTATCTTCTTTTTTAAGCTTCCATCTTACCTTATATATAACAAAATGTGATAGAAAAAATTATAATTGATAATTAAGTATTTAAAAAAAATTGAATGTACAAATATAATTGTCCTTTTCCAAATCATATATTCCTTTGTTCTAAATTATATGACTGTTATTTCGCTTCACTTGTTTGGTAGAAAACTGAAATCAAAGAAAACATTTTTTTATAAAGACATATTTCTCTTACATCTGTAGATTTTTTAAAAATAGAGAAGAAATAAAAAGATTATAATTATTATTTTAGTAGAACTAACAATTTTTTTTTTATCTTTTTTCTCTCTTCCCAAAGAAGAGATTTTATGGAGCTGGATTCCACACAATTTTTTTGGTGTTTTGATAAAGAAAAAAAATATTAAAGAACATATTTACATTTTTAAAAAAAAAACTCACATTTTTTATTCTTTATCTTAATTAATTTTTATTTATTTTCATTTTATCTATTTTTATCCTCTAAACCAAACATATTCATTATCTCTTCTCTACTTCTCTCGTAACGACCTAAAATCTGTTTTTCTCTTCTACTTCTGTCATCCCAATTTTTCTCTCTTCTCAATTTCTATAAAAAAAAAAACGAAACAAAGGGTAAATAAATGATGACATAACATAAGACTTTAATACTAAATATTTTCGAAACAAACAGCTACAAGGAACGGCATAATAATGCCGGTTGTCGCCGAAAAAATAAAATTCAACGAACAAGCGAGTTACACGCGTGTAACATTCGTACAACATAAATGTCAACTATATTCTGACGTAAACGTCTCCTAATTATTTGGTTGCTTGACGAATTGGGAATTGACCTGCATTCAATTATTGCATTACCTGTCATCAATCATTATCTGGGTCAGGAGCCAGAAAAAAAATTAAGAAGACACTAGTGACAAGGTTCGGGGACAGCGTGTCCTCCAAATTTTTTTTTTAGAAACAAATTATTATAATAAAAATATAAAAAATTATACCATTAAAAAAAATATAAAATTAACATGTAATTAATATTTAAAAATAATAAAAGTATGACCACTACATTTATAAAATTACAAATATATAGAACCGCATTCATTCTTCACTTATTTTTTATTTTTTTTTATACTTTTCATTTTTCCTTAATATAAACATTTAAATTATTTTTTTATTTTACTTTATTTTATTATTATAAAAAATTACCAAAAAATAATATTTTTAAATATAGATCAGCCTTTTCTTAAATAATCATTGGACTTTTTGAAAATTTAAAGGGAACAGTGCCCCTAATCCAATTCGTGCATCCGTCCTTGATCTGGGTAGAAATAAGTATATTACTACTGATATTTAAAAACCTCATACAACCTTATTATCGTTGGTCTAGTATCTATAACTACGAGTAAATCTACATGGCTTGGGTAAAAATAAAATGGAAGAATTCGAATTTTAAACTTCTAACCCATTAGTAATGTAAAATTGCCAATGAAAATAACCACTAATGTATCGTTGATTTTAAATTTTGATAAAATTAATATAGGTAAACTTAACTTTAAAGAAATATTTTTAATAAAGTTAATTTGCATTTCAATAAAAAAATGAGAAGAGTAAAAAAATGTGTTTGAAATGTAAATAAGATATATGTAAAATCAAATTCTATATCCACTGCAATTTTTAATTTTTACAGAGTTAACTTTCTCTTACACAAGTTATCTGAATGAATGTAATTAATTTAAAAAAAAAAATTGTCCTGTACATTTAGTTATAGAAATAACTAAACTAGCATTAAGATCAATATATGAATATTAAAACATTAGCTTTGATTTGAGAGGAAAAAGAAATTTGTACAGAGTTAACTTTCTCTAACACAATTCATCTGAATGAATGTAATTTTTTTATAAACATAAGTTTTTTTGGTGGAATAAGGGACTAGCCCCCAACAAAAAGATTAAAAACCGCGAGAAAACACAGTTATCTATAATTAGCTTTAGAAATAACTAAACGGCCAGGCATTAAGATAAATATGAATATTAAAACATTAGCTTTAGTCTGAGAGCAAAAAGAGCTTTGATTCGTGAGGGTTTGTTCAATATCTGCTTCGGATTACTCTTGGCAACCTGGTCATACGAAGATTTTGCTGGAATATGTGACTCTCGAGTTGCGTTTTCGTTGGTGATCTATGGTTGCCCTTCTCCTCATGATCTCATCCTTATAGTAGCATTGTCCACAATTAAAACACTGTCTTCAAAGACCATATGGCAGGTGCAACTACATCACATGTTTATAGAAACTTATTCGGTACTTAATTGGCTAATTTAACTAATTGATTAAATAATATATGAGTTATTGTAAATTTTTAACACAAAAATTTAATTTTTATGAATAAAAAAATCAATTCGGATGTTGATTCTCTAGCAGCAGTGTATATGATGAATTGGTAGGATATGATTAATTTATTCTAATATCTATCTTATCCTATATATTAATTAGATTATAATAATTTTTATTATTGTATAAAAAGAGTTGAGTAAGATTGCAAAATGGTAAAATTGTATTTTGGTGAATTGTTAATTATAAGTTTAAATCTGAAAATAATTTTTTTAGATATGCAAATATGACTGTCTACATATAATGTATAATTTAAATTGAATTGGGTAGGATAGAATTATAATAAGTGACAAATTTTTTTCTTAAATTTTTATACAGGTGACCTTTATTAAGACTTGGGATTCAAGATCTTTAATCCATTTAGAGAGGTTATCAGTTTTTATTTTCTACTTTTTCAATACAAATGTTAAAACAAAATGTATTTTATTAGAATGGTTTTAACTTATTTCAAAATCCTTTTACATCAATTTTCAAAACTTAGAAAATTTGTGATTACATATAGTTGTTAGTTTTGAAAGCATTCAGTATATCCTCTGTAGCACAATCTCACCAAGGTTTCTTTAACCACTTCTCTCAACTATGACAATCTTTTCTTACTAATGCTTAAGACATTGTTTGGTCATGTGGAAGAAAGAGGATGAGGGAAGAGGAAGGAAAAGAAGAAAAGAGAGAATGACCGCATGATTTGATAGAATATAAGAGAAAAGAATATATGAAAACCAGTTATAGTGTTTTAGAAATGAAAAATTTAAAACTAAAAAAACTCTAAATAGGATATGAAAATGTGATTTTATTTTAAAAAATTCAAAAACATGACATTAAAAATTCTTTTATGTTTTTAATGTGTTGTACCTTACTCGTGCAGTCGTGCCCCTTGCCAGTTACCGTCCCATATGATCCTATAGACTTTGACATTTTGTTTATTTCATATAAGAGAATTGATTCTAATTAAAAATTAATTTTAGATGAAATTATATATGTTTGATTTTATGTTATAGAAAAATTTTATATTAATTATGAGTTAAACCAAATTTAAATAACTTTTTTTGTGTTGATAAAAAAAATTATACTGAATTTTATTTCTAATTAAATTAATTTTATAATAAATTATTTAAACATAAATTACTTTAAATTAATTTTATAAAAAATAAATTATATTCAAATTTAATTTTGCTGAACACATTCAAATCTGGCAAAATTAATCTTTTTCTCGCGTCTTAGCAAATAGTGTAAAAACCGAAAACTGGGGACAACGCCGATTTATTGCGGTTTCGAGGAAATCACGAGGTCGAGAATAAACTATTGCGACTAGTGCGAGCCTAATCACTTGAGATATTTGAGATGAGTCACATATCATTACGAAATTACCCTTATTAACTGCTACAGATCAACTCTTTAATACGGTGGCTCCTGGGTCATCGGACTTGCCATTGTTAACAAAAAACAAGGTTTTGCTTTGTAAGTATTATTAAGTCCAGTTTTTATAATTGAAACTCAACGAATATAACGGTTCACTAATAAAAAAAATACTACATATAGTTTAAAACATTAGCTCAGAATTTACGGTTGATTATAAAATTGTCTCATATATATTAACGTGATATATACTTTAAAAACATATAAGAATAAAAACTATTTTATTATATATTTAAATTTATTAATTTTTTAAACAAACAATCAGAATAATGTGTATTTATAAGTCAATAGGTTATATTAATAAAAAAATGATAATATAAATAACTTATATACAAAATTAAGTTTAATTGCATTTTTATCTCTAATTTTTAACAAATTTTACTTCCAATAAAATAATTCCGTGTATTTTATCCTTAAATTTCAAATTTAAAAAAAAAACTTACGGAATTTATCTTTCATGATTGAACTGACTTAACGTGCTGACACATAAGCGTAAAAATTAAGGATAAATTTTGTCAAAAATTTTAAAGTTAAAAAAAAAATTGTCAACATGTGAAAAAATAGAAAGTAAAATTTGTCAAAAAAATTAAAAGTTAGAAATAAAAATACAATTTTTTTAGCATGTTAAGTAAGTTCAACCACAACAATTAAAATTTGTAATTTTAAAAAAATAGGATAAAATGAGATAAATTATTAATTAAAATCTTAATATTTTATTTGAGTCTCAATGGTCTCTCATATAAAAAATTATTGAATTATTCAGTCTTAATATTTTTATAATGTAAATAAGAAAAGATAGGATAATTATCTTATATTTTTTAAATAAAAGATTTTTTCTAGTATTAGGATTATATTTTTATCTTATGATTTAGAGATAAAATTTTTCTCATAGATATTCCGGATCTGAATAACCTATTTAGTAGAACATCGACTACAATAGTTATTGAGTACGAGTAAAACAATAAGTATTTTTCTCATTAATTATTAAACAATATAGATTTAAATGAATTTTAAATTTACGGTTAAATGAAATGCTAAAATTCAATTACTAATTTTTGTTGACGATAAAACTAAAAAAATACTTATTTTAAAATTAAAGGGTGTAAGCCAAAAAAATCTACTACATATTCAAAAAAGGTAAAATAATAATTTTGTTTTGTGTATTGTTATTTTATCTTGGTATTTTTTTTTATGATTCATCTATCCCAATTCTTCCAATAATCAGAATTTAGTGGGTTAATAAAACTGATGTTTTATGTGTATAAAATATACAATGAGTATAGTTGAGTTGGCATATTGAATTTGTAGAAAAAAAATTTGATTTAATTCATGCAGAATATATCATTGAAGAGAAATAAAAACTATTAAGTGTAATTAAATTTTGGATAAATGATTTGTCTCATAATCAACTCAAAAATCAAAATTTATACAATAATTTAGATTTCACTAAAGAATAAAAGATTATAATTACAATAATTAAAGAAATATTACTAACCAATATCATTAGAATACTGATTAATGAATTGAAAAAAGAAAAATATTTATTATAAAATTTTATAAAATCATAAAAAATATTATAAATAATAAACTTTACTTATTTTAATAAAAAAAATATTTCCTAAGGATATCCTAAAGATATTTATTTGCGTTTGTTTAAAAAAAAAGATTAAAACATATTTAAAACTCCTTTGGAAGAGAGTGACCGTGTAAGTCACGCCTTCACTTCGGACCCGCGTAACTGTTTGTGCCCCTACTTGTAAGATTTTTGGGGTCCCCGGGTCAAGTTCCCTTGTTGGGTACCCATCAATAATTGTCATGGGCTTTATTGTCATTTTAGTGTAATCTATTCGTGGGGCCACAAACACATGCAATACACCTCACTAGGATTTGTGTCTATATAAACGCGTCTCTCTTAGTTTTTCAATCTAAATTCACTTCAACTAGCTCAAGCACTCTATACTACTATTTACTATATACTTGCCTTTGTGAAATTGAAAAGATGAAAAACACAAACACTAGTACTAGTGTTTCACCAAAACTTGATCGCAAAATTATTGAAAGGAACCGCAGGATTCACATGAAATCTCTCTGCTTCAAGCTTGTTTCCACTATTCCTTCCAATTACCTCAAACCCACCACCACCAAGGTACGTACGTAGTAGTTCATTGATCCATTATCACATGACCAAGTTCATGGAAAATATATAAGTTGAGCTAGAATTAATAAAATTAAATGAACCAATATTATTTCAGGACATGCTTTCGCAGCAGGATAAGCTTCATCTAGCAGCCACGTACATAAAGCATCGGAGAGAAAGAATAGAGAAATTGAAGGGGGAGAAGGAGAAAGCCATGAACATGATGATGAGATCAAACCAAAGCAATAACAGGATTCTCAATATTGGATCTGGGTTGCCTCTACTTGAAATAAAGGACTTGGGTTCGGGCATTGAAGTGATGTTGA
Source organism: Glycine tomentella (assembly GCA_007407185.1). Taxonomy (NCBI): domain Eukaryota; kingdom Viridiplantae; phylum Streptophyta; class Magnoliopsida; order Fabales; family Fabaceae; genus Glycine; species Glycine tomentella. The sequence continues at coordinate 307,088 of PYAF01005012.1, forward strand.
TAAGTGGGTTGAATAAGAACTTCATGCTCTATGAAGTAATTAGTGTCCTTGAGGAAGAGGGTGCTGAAGTTGTCACCGCCAACTTCTCCACCGTTGCTGATAAGATCTTTTACACGGTTCATGCTCAGGTACGATGACATTTCCACATATATCTATGTATGATTCTCTAAATCAATAGATATATATATATATATATATCTACTTTGTACTAATTATTAATAAATGACTCGTAATGCGTGTGGACGTGGGTGAGTCTTAAGCTGCATGTTTTTAGGTCCAATAGGTTGATGAAGAACCACATAATTTATTCTCATTTTGATAACATGTTTTCTATATCAGGTTAAAATATCAAGAATTGGAGTTGAGCCAACGAGGGTATACCAAAGGCTTCAGGAGTTGATTGCACCACTTAAAAGCTGGGAGTAAATATCATGATTAAGGCAAATTAAAGAGCCGCTATCGCTGGCCAATTAAAAAATGACAACATATGCGATGGGAGTAGTAGTTATATCAGTGAATCAATATCTCAAGTAATAATAGCAAGCTTAGGTCGCATATGTTTTAAGAAAATTACTTGTTAAAAGAAGTCTAGCTCTTCTCTTCACGTGTTCAGATAACCTGTTACTTATTTTTGTGTTAATCCGATAATGTGTTACTTCTTTCATGTGTTTAAAGAAATCTCTTCACGCGCGTGTTCAGATGTTACTATTAATTTCATGTGTTTAATTTGTTAATTAATTGGCAGTCTAGGTACGTACCGAAGCCCGGAAACAAGAACGAGAATCAAAATTTATCTTATTGACCAAAAAAAAAAAATATATATATATATATATATATATATTTGCCAGTTAATTTTCCATAAAACAAAATGCAACCTTAATTTTATTGTAGTAAAAATGTAGGATTGGAGCTGTGATAAAAAAACTATGGATTAATTAACGCTTTACGTATCCTCAAACATTAGTAGTTTAATTTGCTGTTGCTTGATTGATGGCATCACTCAAGACGTTGTGATGCTGATTTTAAGTTCTGCCGTTAGATTCTAGCCTTGCATTTGAAATTTTCGGAAATGTGAAAATTATAGGCTGTGACCACAAATTGCAAGTGCGAATAAATAATGATGAACATCTATTTTTTTCACAATATGAAAGGATAGTATCCAAGAGTCACATCATATCACATTCCTGTTTTTTTTTCATCTCTTTTTTTCGATATACCTGGTTCTTCAAATATGAACGCCACGGACCCATAGAAATTAATAATGATATTAAATGCACTAGTAATTAGATAAGAATTTTGATTTAAACGTGACTATCAAGATTCAAGCACTAATTTCATGAATAAACTTCGCGACAAGGATGCTTATTTGGATTTTTCTTAGAAGAGCTACCAAGCTAATGAAGTATAACTTATATTATTTCTTTTAACTACCCCAATTTTTTCATATATAATTAAGATATAGAAATAGGAATTAATGGATATACAATATAATTCAAATATTTAGTCATGTGTCACCAGGCTAATTAAATTATTATGTATTCAAATAAAAGATTAAGTTACTCAATTATGTGTCTTTGAGACGAACTTTCTAATCTGACACGAATGGATCCACCCTATACAGAGTGGGAGAAGTTGTTCCCACTACCTTTTTAATTTGTTTTAACAATATATATAGAGAGAGAGAGAAAAAACTATTTTATCCCCATAATATATGATTTTATAGTTGTAATTTTAATCAAAATATAAAAAAAAAATTCAATCATATTATAAATTAAAAGTGAGCAGGCAATATACATGTAGAAATTTTTCATTTCCATGGTCACTTTTTGATATTTAATATTTTCATTTTTTATTTGTGATATTAAATATTCTTTAAATGTTATTGATAATATTATAACTATCTTATCAAATGATAGATACTTAATTATCTATAAGTTAAATATTATTTATAAGTTACACATTATCTTTAAACTTAATTATATATAACCTGTTATTATCCGTTAATTTTTATGTATATGTTAATAATTATCTATAAAAGTTGTTCTTCATTTTAATAATCTTGATAAATAAGGATGAGACCAAGAACTCCCCTCCATGCTATAAATATAAGTTCTATTTAACCCTTCAATACACAATTTATGAGCACATACATAATTGAATACACACATTTGTTCACGACTTGATCACTTTCACATTCTCTCATGGACTCATACATAGTTCATACATTTATTCATAGGCTTAGTTATATGTTTTTCTCTCTACATAATTGATGTACTTACTTGAGTGTTAGAGTCTTATCTTTTGTTTTGCAGGTTTTCCTTCTTAATAATCATCATCGGACATGCAAAATCTGAAATTCATCTTGATCAAGCTCAAATTGACGTGTCACTTCCGAATTTTTGTAAGAAATACATATATATATATATATATATATTAAAATAAATACTGGTCCACCTTAGCAATTCGTTTTCGTGCTATATTCTTTTATATAACACTGTTGTTATTACGGATCAAAAAATAACACTGTTGTTGAATTTTATTGACTGTTTGTATAAAGAGACGGTTAATGCTAGCTGTATGTGACGAATTGACGATACTGATTACATAATATTTAATACTTCCAATTTCATGATTTCATTTACTTTAAAGATTTAGATAATAATTTTTTCTTTATTTTTGTTTGACTATTTGGTGAATAAGTTTTTTTTTAGTATTTTTAAATATTTTTTAGTGAAAAAGTTTGTATTTGATTCACACCATATATAAAATTTGGCCAAAAATAGTCGGACAGCACAAAAGAAATTAGTCTATGATCTAGTGAGTTGAAAGACATCCATAATACTTTTTGAAATAGTATTATTTAAAACGCTGATTTTTAACTTCATATTTTTTTTCACTTTAATCCTTAATATACTTATTCATTTTTCTTATTTCATTTTTTAGTTAAATTCTGATTTTTTATTTTTTAATCATTTTATATTTTTTAATTACTTTAACAGTTAGTTTTACTATGTTAACATTTAGTTTTATTTAACACTTTATATTTTAATAAGTTAATTTTTTAGTGACCAACTAATTTTTTAACTTCTAATAACTTTTTTTACTTTTCAGCTTTAACTAACTTTTTAACTAATTTTACCGAATATAATTTTTTTTTAGTTCTTGATAATATAGTGAATTAATGTTTGAATCATGTTAAAAGAAAAAAGAAAGTGTTTATACGTTGTGTTCAACCGTACTGACAACAGTATTACATTCCAAAAACACTAAAGAAGAAAAAATAATCATAGGTACGCTAATTAGTATTGTTAATATGGCTTTAAGAAGACTTCAAATAAATTTGAAATAGAAATTTATTATTTTGAATAAAAGTTATATGTTAATTAGTCACGTGTTACATGCATGCATCCATTTTTAGCGTGAGGTTTTATTACTATACAATTATCAACTGGTACCTTACATTGCGAGTTGCGACATTTTTTATACAAAAGTGACCGTCAAAACTCAATAATGCGTTTGAGAACAAAATTTCAAACCGAAAATATCATTGGGACATGTAGAAAACTTGAATCCAGCCAGACCAAGTTCATGGATCATGTTCACATATTAATGTATTAGGTGATCTGAGAAACATGGACATCTAAAAACGGCACGAGGTGGACTACTTTTTTTTTCTCTAGTCAAGTCAATGGTTGTCCGTGTTGCTATCCACAGTAACATGTTCCTATAAATTAAACACCTTTTTTTTTTTTTTTTTTTATCTCTATTTTGCCATTTTCGTTCCATCAAATGGTGATCAATTAGTCATAGATAGGGGCAGTTCTAGGTCCATTCAAGGTGTCCAACCGCATAAGACCCCAAAAAATAAGTGGCCTCAAATATTAATTATTGTAATATATGTTTAATATTGAAAATTAGAGAAGATGTTAATGCGTATTTTTAATAATCAAAGGATCCAAGGTTCAATTCCCACCAATTTCTTTTTTAGGAAGACACAATATAATATTTTTTAAACAAATAAAGAAGGTTGATGTAATATATTAACGGTGTGCATGTGTTAAAAAAAGAGATGTTAGTTTAATATTTTTTAAACAATTTAAAAATTTAGTGTAAGAATAGAAAGAAAAAAAAAGGAAGGATATTACTTTTAAGGTCATGCTTAAAAATTGTTTCAGTTATTTTCTAGTTCTTTGTATAATATCAATCATGTCCTAGCATAGAAGTTGCCTATCTTCATTAATCATCCCCAATTTTTTTCTCTCTCCTCCTTCCTTAATTCACTTTTTACTCTCTTCAAAAAAAAATCTTCAAATTTTCCAAAATATCTCCTATCTTCTTCCACAAATTAATGATCTTACCGTTAAAAATGGCATTACATATCTTATTTATCTCCTTATCAATACCTTGTTCAAGTTCAAGACCTATAATTTTTATCACAAAAGAGCGTAAATTATTGGAAAAACAATATTTTTTAAATTACATCAAGTGTTGGGTTTTCATTGAAGAATTTGCTTTCTGAAATTCATATTCCAAATTTCAGGTACAAATGTACCACTCAATTTTACTCTAAAAAGTTTTCCTTGACCTTTAAATATAAAATTGTCTTACTCAGTTAATAAAATTATGTATTTTTTCAGATTATATACTGTTGAATTTTGGTGGCTGGTGATTTTAGTGGGCTCAATTGGATGCTAAGTTTTCTCAATATTCCCATCTTCCTGGTGCTATCCACTCTTTCTCTCTTTTTACATGTTCCTTTAATTGTTACTTGTGTTATTGAGTACTATGATTCGTAAATATCAATCTGGGTCAGAAAAACGTAAAAAAAACAAAAAAGAGAACAACATTTAATACAATCTCAAAGAGGTGCTTTAGATAAATTTTTTAAACAAGAAACCCCTGCTCAATCTTCCAATCCTTTGGAGGAAGATAATACCAATGCTGCTGAAAATGTGAAAAATGATGAACATGTGAGTGCTAGTGATCCTTTGCATGTTAATTTCGAAAATAATGAGAATTCTGAAAACTCGACAAAAAATGAAATACTAAATTGTGACAATGCTAGACAAAATGAAGGTGATATGTTTGATTTATATGACCCAAGAAATTGGGATTCTCTTGATGTGAATTCAATTAATATTTTGGCATTGAATGACCCTAAAAGAGATTTAAATACTGTGAAAGGCCCTAAAAATAGTATTAATCACAGGTTTTCCTCGACTTATTTTATATTAGATATTTGAGCAATGGTGAAGCTTGTGATAGAGAATGACTTGTGTACTCAAAGGACCTTGACAAAGTGTTTTGTTTTTGTTGCAAAATTTTTAAAAAAGGTTATGTTAAAGGTGCCTTGGTTTTTGAAGGATTTGATAAATGAAATCATTTAAGTTTTAGACTTAAAGAACATGAAAGTAGTGATGGTCATCTTTTGAATATGGCTACTTGGTGTGAGCTTCGTATTAGATTGCAAAAAAAAATGAAACAATTGACAAAATTGCTCAAGACCGATTAAAGAAAGAGAAGGAATATTGGAAAAATGTGTTGGTTAGACTCATTGCAATTGTGAGGTATCTTGGTAAACATAACCTAGCATTTCGTGAAAAAACAGAAAAGTTGTATGAAAAGGGATATGGCAATTTTTTAGGTTTAATTGAAATGCTAACTGCTTTTGATCCTGTGATGATTGAACATGTTGAGCGTATTAATAGTGGCAAAATTCATCATCATTACCTGAGTCATGATATCCAAAATGAGTTGATACTTTTACTTTCTTGTAAATAGGTCTATCATTATTAATAAAATCAAAGCAACTAAATATTATTCTGTGATGTTAGATTGTACTCCTGATTCTATTCATCAAGAGCAGATGTCCTTAATTTTAAGATGTGTTGATAGCTCTACCAACTCCTTTAAAGTTGAAGAATTTTTTCTTGAATTTTTAGTAGTTGATGATACTAGTGGTGCTGGACTTTTATCAGAGTTGGAAAATATATTAAAATCTCATGACCTTGACATAGATGATGTAAGAGGACAAGGATATGATAATGGGTCTAATATGAAAGGAAAAAATCAAGGTGTGCAAAAAAGATTACTCGATTTAAACCCTACAGCTTTTTATTCTCCATGTGGTTGTCATAGTCTTAACTTGGTTTTGTGTGATATTGCAAATACTTCACAAAAAGCAAGAGACTTTTTTGGAATTGTACAACGTATTTACACTTTATTTTCTAATTCCACAAAAAGGTGGAATATTTTAAAAGAAAATGTGAAAATGTTAACGGTTAAGCCATTGTCAACCACACGATGGGAAAGTCGAGTTGAAAGTATCAAAGCTATAAGGTTTCAAATAGCTGATATCCAAGAAGCCTTACTTGAACTTGCTGATAAAGATAATGAGACACTAGTGCAAAGTGAAGCCATGTCGTTGGCAACTAATGAGCTCGGTAATTTTGAATTCTTGCTTAGTGTTATTATTTGGTATGAAATTCTAAGTGAAGTGAACTTGGTTAGCAAACAATTACAAACTAAAAACATGATGATTGATGTTGCTATTGATTTGATTAAAGGTTTGATATCTTTTTTTAAAAGGTATAGAGAAAGTGGTTTCTCTAATGCTTTGAATACAACGAAAGAAATAGCTGATGAAATTGGTATTGAATCTGTGTTTTCTCAAAAACGTCAAATACACATAAAAAGACATTTTGATGAAACTAATGTTGAGGAAACTTCATTATCACCCGAGGAACAATTTAGAGTTCAATACTTTTTGTATGTTGTTGATCAAAGTATTGTTTCTTTGGAGAAAAGATTTGAACAATATCAAGTTTATGAGAAAAACTTTGGCTTTCTGTCTAATTCTCATAAATTAAATTCACTAGATGATAGTAATCTCAAATATCGTTATGTTTACTTAGAAGATTCTCTTAAAAAAGGAGAGGTTTCTGATATTGATGGGAATGAACTATTCGTGGAGGTAAAGTTATTACGAGAGCTTTTACCTAAAGAAAAATTGGGAACAATTGAAATATTACAATTTATAAAGCGTTTTACTTGTTTTCCAAATGCAACAATTGCTTATAGAATTTTATTGACTATTCCTATTACTGTTGCTTCTGTAGAAAGAAGTTTTTCAAAACTCAAATTGTTGAAGTCGTATCTACGAACAACTATGTCACAAGAGAGGTTAAATGGACTTGCTTTAATGACTATTGAAAGCGATCTTTTGGAAGAAGTTGATGTTGAAAGTGTTATAGATGATTTTTCTTTAAGACAATCGAAGACAGCAACTCTATTCAAATGACTTGTTAGAACCCTTAGGATGTTTTAACTGATTTTAGAATGTAATTTGGTAATATTTATTGAGCAAAGTATTTTTCTTATTTAAATGAGTCATTTATTTTTAAATTGCCAATTGAGAGCCCTAGAATCATAGTTGTGTAGCTAGTGTTTGCTATAAAATTTTCATATGCTGCTAATGGTGATTAATTTTTTAAAGCAAAAGTTATGTTTAATTTTAATTCAAAATAAATATTTTGATGGGTTGAAATTTGTACAGTTTAAAAATTCTCTGCAGGAGAACAAGATCCGCAGCCATATATTTTTTTGCTGAAGAATATTCAGTTTAACTGTGGTCTGTGGAGGTGTGTTTTGTTTTCTTTCAATATCAACTAAAATGATCTAACGTTGCACATTTGTTGCTGGAGAGGCAGGAGACAAAGAATAGGATCCAGTTCCAAATAGAACAGACATAATTTGAAAAAAAAAATTAAAAATAAAGATATAATTTTTTTGGGTACACAAATGAAGATATAAGTTTTGTTTGTTTGATTTAAGAAAAATAAAATAGAAATAATATTTTTTTAAGAAAATTGATTTTTTTTCTAAAATATCAGTTTTTTGTTTTAAAAATTGAATTTTTGAATTTTATTTTTACTGTAATTAAGAAAGAAAAAAAACAATAACTTTATTCTTTCTGAAATCACACAAACCAAACACACCCATGATATTGCATCTAACTTACATATACAGCCTAAATTATTTAAAGTTTTCAATGTCCGAAGTCACGTGAAGTAAGAAGTCACGTGGCTTTTTGTATGTCCGAAGCTTCCGTGTAACTCGACAACATAGCGTGCTGTTGCCTAATGGTATAATTGTCAGTTCACAGCTCAAATTATGAATGGATCGGACAGATAATGTATTTTGATTTTTTTAGTTTTGAAGACAGGCGGATAGATACTTGGAATTTCAATTTATATTACTAATTAAACTGAAAGAATTTTATATAAATTGATTCACTTGTACTCGTTAACGAAATACTAGTAATAATTTTAAAGTATTTTATATCAGTAGAAAGAATGAAATTTGTAAAATACTAAAATATTCAAACTTTGACTTTTGAGATGATGCCTCTATTTTTTTTTTTTGAAAAATACCCGTGCTTAACATGCTTAAAAGTCTCAGAAGTCAGAAAGCTAGAGCAAAGAAATTCTACGAAGAAGAAAAAAGAATTTGGAAAAAGTGTTTCTATTTTCAACGGCAACAGAGGACAGAAAAGAAAGTTAGGTTGGTTGTTTACCCAAAGTTGTATTGGAATTGGAGACCAAAAATATGTTAAAAAGTGAAGTGAGAGTGGAAAAATAATATAAAGAAGGAAATATTTATACATTGGATTTGAATAAGAGGAATGGAATTATAATTATAAGGAAATCAATTGAGTTGTTAAGGAAGTTTTTTATACTTTTTCATAATATCATATTATTTTAAGTAAATTATTTTTTTTCAACCGAGAAACTAACCAATTTTCTAATGAACCTCAGATCGAATGTATGTCACTCTTTTATATTTTTTTGTTCTTCTTCATTTCAATATATAATATATTTATATGCTAATTGTTAAATAATAAATAAATATACTATATTTTAATTAAATAAAAATTCACTTTGAAATTTAACACACACACAAAATAATGCAGATTAAAATTAATAATTAATAATAATTTTTAAAATTTATGAAAAAAATAGGATGAGGACTGTTATTTAAAAACTTAAAGTGTTGGGAAATCATGGTCTGTAATATCTAGTGAAAAATCAATATATATAAATTATCATTATATGTTTCTCGCCAATCTTCAACAAATACTCCAAGGTCATGTTGGGTCATGTGTAATTATGAATTTTGATTGAAGAACATCGAAGAATCTCTCTACATCTTTGCTTGACGTCTGTTAATGTATGGTTGGACGAACAATTTTCTTTCCTCTTATGACATTAATTAACATAGGACATTCTTTTTAATATAGTCTGGTCGCTAATGATTTATATTTTTGACAGATCGTATAAGATTCTAAAACGATAAAGACCATAATTATATATCATAATAATATACTTCGTGGCATTTTTCCTTTTGACCTTTTAATTAGATTAATACATTTTAATAGTTTTATGTGAACTAATATTATGGAATTAAGAACATTGGCCTTGCAATTAAGCAACTACTTCTATATTATAAATTGGATACGGTTTTCAGTTTTTTTTAATGCAATTTTCACCTATTTTTGGATTTGAAGAATTTTTTTTGTTTCTTCCTGCAATTTTCAACCTTTTTTTTTCCTAATTGGTTTAGCTTTTTATTTCAGTTCAATGGATGTGTTCGTTCTTACTACCAGTACTCTTCCTTCATCAGTCATCACGTGGGCCGTGTAGGGGTTTGACTGGATCCGTCACAGTTCCTCCTACACCTTCATATATATATATATATATATATATATATATATATATATATATATATATATATATATATATATATATATATATATTCTGCACTTTTAAGTTGCTTCTAGTACCCATTTTCTGGTTTTCAGAATTATCAATCCTAAATGTAAAATTACAGATTTTGTCTTTCAAAATGATTAATCCAAAATATTAAAAAAAATCAGAAATGGTACATAAAATAACTTGGAGACACATAAAGCAACACTCATTTTCATTACACCTCACTTTTAGTGAACTATACATGGAATAAAGTGGATTATAAGTTTTTTTTAGAGGAAAGTGGATCATAACTAAAATCCTAATTAAGAAGTTTCTCTCAGGAGATATAAAGGTTGATCTAGGTATGAAGAAATAAGGGAAGAGAAAAAAAAGGTCACGTGCTTAAATCTCTTTGTTAGCAAAAATTATCAATATTAACTATTAACCTTTGAAAAAAAAAAGTTTATCTCTCTCCTTTTTTATACTCTTAACCTGGCCCATCAACATGTTCTCAAGCCGCACACTAGCCTAGTAACCCAACTACCCAAGCAATTAAGATCCAAAGACTGATGTTCCACTATTCTATTGATATTCTTTCTAGCAGTAAAAGGAAATAATTTGCAACCTTGCCTTCTAGCAGTAAAAATGATATTCATTCTAAAGATGCTTTCATCGAATACCAGCTTATGGTTAACACAAATCATCACTTCAATCACAAGGGATCAACATCACCATCAAATACACATCATCGAATACCAGCTTATGGTTAACACAAATCATCACTTCAATCACAAGGGATCAACATCACCATCAAATACACATCACCTTCGTTTTAGGTATCAGATAATGACTTGCACTATTGTGAATAAAAAGTTGTTAAATAAAATTATTTACAATAATATTATAAATGTTTTTACATCTTACAAGTATAATAGTATGTATTTTATTATTTTATAAAAAATAATAAAAATATCAAAACAAATGAGTAAAACAAATATCTTACATGTTTAATGCAAAGTAAAGAATTTATAAATGTAAAAAAATAATATACAATTTAAATATTTTCTACAAAATTTTTCTGTTGATAAATCCATCGAAAATTAAATTATTTTTGACGAAATATTTTCCAACAAAAATTTCAGTATGTGACCTAAGTATTTCTGACAAAATTTTTTCCACGGAAAATAATGTTGCGGAAATTCTTAAATTTTCCACAAAATATATTTCGTTGGAAATGCTAAAAATTCTGACGGAATATTGTTCGTGGGAAATTTCCAATAGAATATTGTCCGTCGGAAATTTCCCACAGAATGATCTGTAGGAAATTATCGACAGAAATATCCGTCGGAAATGATAAAATTACCAACGGAATATTGTCCGTCGGAATTATTCCGTCGGTAACATAAGTATTTCCGACAGAATATTTCTGACGAAAAATAATCCATTAGAAAATATTTTCCGTCAGAAATGCTAAAATTACCGACGAAATATTTTCCATCGGAAATAGTTTTTTTTTGTAGTGATACATGTTCAAGAATGAAATAAAATTGGCCGTAATTGATCTTGTTACACCGAAGAATTCGTCTTCATTTAAACATATATTGACATTTATGTATGATAAATTTATTAATTTTTACGATAATTATTTTAAAGTTATTTTAATTAATAATGTCATTTTAATTAATAATGAGATTTTATTGTGAGTAACTGTTTGACAATAAAATAAATATTTATAATTTATGCTTAGTTATTGTTTTTTAATAAATAAATATTAACTGCCATACTCTTGGTTAGCAACGTAATTGAACTCACAACCTTTTCTTTTTTTCTTCTTCTCAGTTTATTAACAAACTAAACTTATAACTTTTTGTTTAGTTGCTTAATTCAGATAATTGAGGGTTTTTTTTACTAGATTAAATAATAGAGGAGCAAGTATATTTTTGTTAATGTCGAGGATGATTTATGTATTTTATTTTATTTTTATTATATAAGTAGCCCAGTCACTCCTATTCGTTCGGCTGTTTGTCAACATTGATTATGGCCAGTGTGAGAAAAAAAAAAAAAAGCGAGAAAAACGTTTGTTGGTGTACGTACATATACATATATATTAATATACACATACTTATTTTTAACATGAGTTTTTAACATTAGTGTGTTAATAAATTATAACAAAAAATTATCTTAAGATAAATTAATAGTGTTGCTTGTTACAAACTTATACTAAAATATGTATACATGGACAAATATTTGTAAGATTTGTTAATGTATTTGTTGTTACACTCATATTAAAAAAAACACACACGTATATATATATATATATATATATATATATATATATATATATATATATATAAGACCAAAATATTTAAGACAAAAATATCTTTCATGTATTTTGTTTTTGTTCATTTATTATAAGAATACTTTAATATTTATTAAAAATAAAAAATTCTCTTCTATTGCATCTTAATATTACTTATTTTTTTTCAGTCACGTTTATTTTTTACACTATTTTCTGATGTCTTTCCCACTAACAATTCATTATTATCTTCCCACAAAAATTGTCACAAAAGAGGAGATAGACAAAAGATTTTTTTTGTTGTTCCTAAATTAAGTATTAAATTACTGTAATATACTTAAAATAAATTATTTTAAATAAAAATAATAATTATTTTGTCTTAAATATTTTGATATCAGTTGTTAGTGCACTCCAACTAACATGGACTTTAACAATCATATATATATATATATATATATATATATATATATATATATACTTTTATAGCATATATAGGTATATATGAACTTAGTTATAATCATATAAAAAAATATTAGCTTAAATTGAAATTTTGATCTTCTTCAATTACCAGTCTACGATTTTAGTCTTTTTTTTATTTTGATTTTTTTATTTTAAAAATTCATAATTTTAGTCTATTTTTCAATTTTATATATATTATTTTAATTAAATCTTAAATCTAACATATTCATTTAAGATATCATAAAAATAATTTAATTAGTGTAAAAAATAAAATAAATAAACATTTATAGAATTGATAATTGGATCAAAATTACATATATTTTAAAATAGAATATCAAAATTACAAAAAAAAAATAAAAACCAAAATTATAAATCAATAATTAAAAGAGATCAAAATTATAATTTAGTTAAAATAGTAATATAAGATAATGTGCATATTGTTGGAAATCGACAATCACACACAAATCAAAAAACCGAAAAGAGAATAGGGAAGAGAGATATGACACAATATATTTACCCTGGTTCACCCAATGTAGGCTACGTCCAGCTTGTCTGTACTATAATCTCCTCACCGCCACTCGTTACAAGTCACTCGATTTACAAGAGGAATATAAATAGGATTAAAAGAAACCCTAACAGTAGCTATTCATGGGCCCTAGCCCAAACTACTAATAAAAGTAAAATATTACAAATAATCAGAGGCCCACACAACAAGAAGAGTTGTCATCTGACTGCGAATGATGAGCCATATCCAACACATATGAATACCAAAATTGTTTGTTCCTTGAGATAGGAACAATAAAATCATTTACGGGGAACTATGGCATTGACCAGACGTATTATATTGTTTAAACTTAAAAGTGGTGTTTGATTTAAGTGTTTGTTTTTGTTTTTATTTTTATTTTCTGAAAACAGTTTTATTTTTAAGATTTAGAAAATATGTTTATTTTGATTTATAAAGCAAATATTTATTATGTTACCATCGTGTTTTTACTTTAGCTCAGAAAAAAAAATCTGTTTTTATTTCTTTAGAAAATTGAAAATATTGATATGTTGTTTTTAATTTTAGACTTATTTTTGAAAATATTTTTAAATAAATATTTTCTAAATTTTATCCAAAGGTATTTTTACTTTTATTTTAGGTTTTCATTGATGAAAACAAAAAAACATTCTCACTAATAAGCGTTATCAAAGGGTTTAGGAATACAGTTAATAGCTATATTTGGCAGTATCTAGTAATTTCTTCTTCTGGGAACAAGGTCTTGAACTTTTGGGTTAGTATAATCAAATTATACATAGGTATATCTGTATCCAAAAAAAATTGCTTACCAATTTTTTTATTTTTATATACAGGTATATAAACCTAGTTATAATCAAACAATAAAAAAATATTAATGTGAATAGTAACATTGATTCATTTGATTGTTCTTTGAATATTATGTAACATAGTAACAATAAAATCATTTAGGGGACACCTATGCATGGCATTGACGTTAACGTATCATATCATATTATTTAAATTTCAGGGTCAGGGAATATAAAAATTAACTATAACTTGAACTAATTAATCACTATATATATATATTTGCTTATGATATTTGTTTTTTAATGTATAAATATTAATTTAATATTGAATATAAATAATTAGGGAACCGAACCATAGGATTTATAGATGAGAAAAAAAGAAACAGTCCTAAAGTTTTGCTTTTTTTTTTTTTTTTTTTTTTAAAAAAGAAAATCTATATTTCATTATTATTATATTTATATTCAGTCTAAAAAGTATCTAATAAATAAATATATTTTTCTTTTTATTTTGATCACAATGTATTCGAGTTTTTGCCCCTTAATTAACTTAATTTGTGAAAATATTTTCATCTTAAATTATATTTGTTTTTAAATGATTAATTTTTAAAGTAAATCTAAAATGACTTTTAACAAAAGTTTTAAAATTCGGATCGACTTAGCCAGTTTGACTGGTCAAATCGCAATCCAGTGATCGGATCAAGTTGAATAATAAGTTCGACCGGCTACGTTTTTGACTCGGAGTAACTCAGATTGACTCATCCAGGTTTGTGATCGGACTAGTGACTCAGATTGGGTAACTTACTTATCTTTTTTTTTTTTTTCCTTTTTTTTGTGATTTTGAGTTAAATTGATATTTTCATTCATTGTTGAATATTTTTTATGATCACAATGTGGTTGAGTTGCAGGTGAAATTGTAATTCCGAATCATTTTTTAAAAATGTGGTTTGAAACTTATGATTGATTTTTATATTTTATAATCTATATTGATATGATATGTCTATGTTTCATTTTAGTGTAATATTGATATATACTGTCATTGATGTCTTTGATGTTAAATGTTAGAAATAATAGTAATTTTTTAACTTGTGTTCTTTATATTTTATTTGTATTTTTAAGATAATAGTCATATCATATAATATAGATTATAAAAAAATTATGTCTATTTTAAAATCTTTCTTCTAGACATAATTTTTTAAAATAGACATAATTTTTTTATTACAAATTGGTCATGGTGATCAATTAGTGACCCACTAGTTTGACCACTATCCCAATAACCCAATGTTACGACCGAATCAGTCATCGAGTCAATTTTTAAAACTATCCTTTTAACCATATTATATGTTTAAGGATGATTTTTTTTTTTTGTGTCAAAGGTTTGTACTAATAATCAAAATTTAATTATGGAACATGGTAACACAATGATTTAATTGACTTGAAAATATTTGAGGGATTAAAATCATATATAATTTAAATTAAAAAGACAAAAATTCAATTAAGTCATAATAGAAAGTATGTTTTAATTAAATAAAAAAATCTACAACTTTTTAAATATTATTTTAATAACTTTATAAAACAAAAAGTGAGTTACCCTGATAATAAATCAAATCTAAACCTGCTCTCCTGAAAGTGTGGACCAAGCGGCCATGAGTGTGAATGATCAAAAGTTAAAAAAATTAGTTGAAATATTAGTTAAAAGTTAAAAAATTAGATAAAAGTTAAAAAATTAATTGGTAGTTATAAGTCAATAAACTAATTTATTAAATTAGAAGTATTCGATAAAATTAATTGTTAAAATAATTAAAAAATATAAAATGTCAGAAAAATAATAATACTTTAATTTATTAAAAAAAAGTAATAAGAAAAATGAATATACATATTAAAGATAAAAATAAAAATAATATAAAAAATTAAAAATTAGAAATTAATATTTTTAAAAATGTTACTTTGTAACGTTTCAAAGTTAGAAACTGTTGAAAAATTGAAAAATTAATGGAAAATAACTTATTAACCAAATAATCAAATCAAATGAGTTTTTTCACTAATAAAAATACTAAAAAAAAACTAGGTGAAAACATTTTCCAACATATCCTTAATAATGGAATATTAGTTACTATCATTATGAGTAATCATAAAAATTTTGTTTCACGATGAAATTACTAGTAAACCAATAAAATGATAATATTTACTTTAGTTCTAAACTACTTTCGCCCCTTTTTTTTTTACAAGAAGTTACTTTCGTCCTCTACCACAATGCACAATGCACAATGTTAATCTTCTATTATCCCAAAATGAAAAATAATATTAATAATAATTGAAAATGGATTCTAAGGATTGGCCGTTGAGCCCTTAATTCTTCTTAAAACAAAATTACGTAGAGAGTAATTTTTTGTATAAATACTCTCCATTTTCTTTTTTTTGCAAAAAAAAAAATGTTATTTTAAATTTTCTAAATGACATGAATTACTATTATCTTGATTATACCCTTATCATAAGAGAAAAATGATAGTGTATATATGAAATGTCGAAGTAATAAAAAAGAGAGATTAAAGATATATTAGAAAATTATACTCTAGATAATTTTAATAGAAATGGGAGATTGATTACTTTCTAAACTTAGGCGCAAGTTATAAAAAATAAAGAATAAAGAAAAAGAAATGAGGAAGTAATATGATAAGATCAATCCCGTTAATATTAAATTATTTCAAATTACACATAATAAGTTATAATTGGATAATTGTGTAAATTTTTTTATATGTATAACTTTTTTTAGGTTTTTTCCTACGGTTGAACACTTATATATATCATTCATTCTAATTAAATAAGTGACTAAATATAATTAGGACTCAAATTAAATATTTAGTGAATAGGGAAGTCTCGTAACACCCTAATAAGAGTGTGAACCGCATAATTTGTTTGTTGCCTAACAAAACTAACAGAATAGTTAACATATGATAGACTTTCTTTACACTCGAGAAGGATGGAGCCAAACTCAGTTTGATGAATCTTTCATGCCTTGATTCCATGAGTCACTTGTTTTCAGTCCAGTTCGATACACATGTATTTCCAATTTGCATCCTCTATTCGTGAACTGGTGTTAAACCCATCTGATGCACTGCCATGGCCAAAATAAATTCCCCACATGATTTCGGATGCAGACACCAACTCCATAAGACTACTATCTTTGAAAATGGCAGTGTCTAGATATTACACTTAAGAAAGCCATGACGACGTGGTTTCTCCTAGTTGCAATTATTTGTATTCGAAGGTGGACGCATGCTGATGTGGGTTAACATCACAAACAGTTTGCCACTCTCTAAAAGCCTCCATAACAATTAAAATAGATATATGAGAATCTTTTTCAATCAAAGATTCCATCACATAATGGTGAGAGGACTTAACGGAGAACTCCCATCTTTACCAAGATTCGAAATCACTGCATCTTAACTAATTGTAGGATGAATGCTAATTGAGCATCTCGACTATTAAATAAATTATGAACCAGAACTTGGATCTATTAAATCATAGACATGCATTTTCTCCATTAACATCTTCCATGATGCACCAAGCCAAAACAGTATAGTATTGCCAACAAGGCTTTATGATAGTAACCAGTAAAACACCAAGTATTATTTATTAGGAGAAGAAATTTCTACATTGATGAAATTCAAAGAGAAATTTAAAAGATGACAATCAAAAGGACTCCTTTAGAAAAGATCAAGTCCCACACTTCTCCATTACAATCAACAGTACTAAAAGAAAATTCAAAACCCAAATGCACCCTTATTTCTTCTATCCTTTTTTTAGTGAACCAAGGTCTCACGTAGAAAATGACATTCGATTGGTGCGACCGGACAAGGTCACAGGAATATTGAATTGCTCTCGGGTTGTCCACACTCAGACAATTCTGACTCATATGAGTAGACTCATGATCCTTGGCAAGCCTGTTTGCCAGGGCTGCCGGTAAAAAATGTTCATCCAAGTTGCCTGCATTTTGCTCCTTTGAATTTTCCTCACCTTCTAAAACCTCTTTAATTATTGTTTGCGCCAACTATTGGAGGAGGAACGTTGACCAACTTCATTTTTTTTTTGTCACCAACAACTAATTTGGTGTCCACAATGTCCTCATGCATGCTTTTGACATTCTCTGTTGGCATATCCTTTGATTGGCTTGACATGTCGGTTACGGAATTAAAGAGAATATTGGGATGCTTGAAAATAGCCGCCATCATATCATTCCGTTTTGGATCGGAAATAATTAATATCTCCATTTATTCCCATGCTTTGATTTCCGGTAACTGATTGTGGGGCATTTGTTGGTGATTTCCAAACTGCACCTTCTTCCCGGAGCCACTTTGATCCACTACTGGCAACGACATTTCTTGGCTCTGCACGTAATTCCGGCCCCATCTTCGTTCTTCCTCCTTCATGGAGGAAAGCAATTCACAATAATCATCAATGTGGCCAAGCATACCACACAAGTAACAAAAATGCCCTAATCTTTCATACTTAAAAGCCACTTCCTTTGCCTCTCCTCCAGGTTTTCTGATCTTCTTGGTGCGCTTCAAAGGTTTTCAGACATCGATAAGACCCCTCAACCTCATGTACTTTCTCCAAAACTCGAATTGTTCTTGTCGACATATTGGAGAAATTCTCCCAGGTAGTTGCCAATAGTTTGCCCTACCATAGAAGTCATAAAACCTGCAGGTATGTTGTGTACTTGCATCCAGAAAGGGACATTGTATAAAGGAACCTGTGATGACGATTCTCCTTCCTTTATAACTCCTAGTACAAGAAGGTGCTTATCAAAAGACCAAGGACCCCCCTTTGGGACTCTTTGAACATCCAACTTGTGGAAAAATTGGAAGAGAAAGAGACCTCTTGTTCCACTTCCTTGATAGAAACTCCTTTCTGGGGATTCAAAATCTCAGTCATCCTTTCCTTCATGATTTTAACACGTATATGCTCATCAGTAAGGAATCTTCCAACCAGACATAGGAAAGTATTGTTTCCTTCCCCTTAAGCAGTGTCAACTTGGACCACCAGATCTTCCTTGTCATCATCCAAAGACAAACCAGCCACAGATGTCTCCGCCATGGTAGAAACCCTAGAAAATAAGAACACACTCTCACAAGGAATGAGAGACACTCTCACGAGGAGAGAAAAACACATGCACATATATGGTTTATAGAGTATTTTGAGCATTAAAGCATAGGATTTTTTTTTTAAGAATAAAGCATAGGATTTTTTTTTTTAAGAATAAAGCATAGGACTTAAGAAGACAAAAAGTAACTTGTTTTCTTAGATAGGTTTTAGTTTTTTTACCAGTGGTAAAATTTGTTTGAGTGTTTGATAAATAAGCTTTTTTTTAGTAGTTTTTAGGATTTTTTAATTTGCATGTTATTTGAAATAATATTTTTTAAAACACTATTTTTTAGCTTTTAATTTTTTATGTTTTATTATTATTATTTTATCCTTAAATATTTATTCAATTTTTTTATTATCCTTTTTAAATATATTATTATGTTATTTTATATTTTTTAACTATTTAAATAATTAATGTTATCAAATATTTATCAATACTTATCAT
>PYAF01005012.1:331599-369270 GCA_007407185.1 Glycine tomentella
GCCCTATTTTTTGTGTGTTTGAGGCCTATTTTTTCCATATCTTAGTTTTAATATTATTTGTATTTCAAAAAATTTGTGTATTAAGGACCATTTTTTTCTATCTCTTAATTTTAATATTATTTGTATTTCAAAAAATTTATATGTTAAGAGTCCATTTTTTTTTTCGCCCTGGGCTAAAGAATTTCCAGGAACGGCCCTGGGGGGGTTGAATAATCTATCATTTTCGTCCAGTCAAACTTAATTTGCGAGACTAAAATTAATATATTTCTCAAAATGAAAACAAAAAAGTGAAGTTTTAAAATTTGAAAAAAAATGAATATTTCGTCAATTCCTTATTTTTAAATATTTATTAATTGTATAATTTATACATAATTATATATTCAATATCATATTTTGTTATTAGAAAAATTTATATTATCAAATTATACTCAAAATAACATAATTATTTTTATATTATTCATTGATAACTAGTACGATGAAAGTTAGTTTTTTTCTACACTCTAATTACTTTTTTTTTTCTACATTTCTTTTTTACTTTTTACACTCTAATTACTTTTTTTTTCTTCCCATAATCGTGTACTATATAGTGTATAGTAAATACGGCCATTTGTACTAGTTGCTTAAAATAAAACAAAGAGAAAAATACATAATAATTATAATAATAAATAAAATATAGAAAGGGAAAGAGAAGGAGAGATGTAAGTGGGTCAAAGGGACACGTTATGAGCAGGCAATTCCATGTGGCCACATGGATGAGTGAAAGCGGAAGAGGAAGAAGAAGATGATCAACAACAACAACAAGCAACACCAACTGAAACATCATCATCATCTACGACCCTAAATTTTTTCACTTTCTCTCTCTCTATCTGTGTCTGTGTCTTTTTTTTTTTTTTTTAATTGTGTGAGAGAGGAAGGGGATAAAGAAGATGAAGGAAAACAGTGATGGGTTTGTGAGAGCGGATCAGATTGATCTGAAGAGCATAGATGAACAGTTGGAGAGGCACCTCAGCAAGGTGTTGACCATAGATAAGAAAAAGCGCTCTGAAGGGGGGGAAGAAGATGCTGCCGCTCATGATCATGTTCACACCACCAGTGCCACTGCTTCTCCCAAATTCTCACATGCTTCTTCTGCTGCTAGGGTTATTAACTTCAAGAAGAAAAAGCAGGACTGGGAGATTGATCCTTCTAAACTCATCATCAAAACTGTTATCGCTCGTGGCACTTTTGGCACTGTCCATCGGGGTGTCTATGATACCCAAGATGTTGCTGGTCAGTTTTATCTTCTTCTTTTGTTAAAAATTTTCAATTTTTGGGATCAATTGTTTACTTATTAGATTCAGATGCACAATTCCCCTCCCCACCAAAGCTAAAGTGTGAGGAGTTTGTTAAAAAACATGTTTTTTAGTGATCTTTCTTCCTCAATTAAATTTTTATATTCATCAACTAGTGGGTCAACCATTCAATTTCTTCAGAAAGTTATTACTTGAATTAAATTCCTCCAATTAGTTAATTCCCTTGCTCCTCAGGATTTTCTTTTGAAGAGTTGACTTTTACAAGGATTTAGTGTGGGGTTGAATTTGTGGAAATAGTAGTAAAATTTTGGATGATGCTTTTAGTGTGTTGAAATTCATGAGACCCCCGTTGTGGTTTTGGTCCTATGGTGTGGTAAATATAATTAATACGATGTTTTTGCTTCATAGATTATTTATTCTTTGGGTAGAATTAGTGATTTCCTTTTCTGCTTTTAACTGATCACAGTTATTGTGATTACTTAATGCTCAGTGAAATTGTTGGACTGGGGGGAAGAAGGACAAAGGACAGAAGCAGAAATTGCCTCCCTGAGGGCAGCGTTTACACAGGAAGTTGCTGTTTGGCATAAACTCGATCATCCCAATGTCACAAAGGTTAATTTCAATTCCTTCAACATCAATTTGTGTTATTTTGTTTGTGTTAGTATAATTATAATTTGTTGGGCTTGTGGTTTCAATGTTGTGTATGCTAATATTATTTTGTTTTATTTGGGTGGAGGGATCCATCCAAACATAGAATTTTCTTCCATCTGAGGTTCCTATGAACTTATGCTATCAGCCAAGAGTGTCATTTTCAATAGAAGGCAAATCAGTCCTCCTTTATAAGTATGCCTTGGCATATTATGTCTATGCATATCTGCTTTCAGTTTTAGACTTTCTTTGTTGTTGCATTCTTGTATATAATGAATTAATTATGTACATGTTTGTTTAAGCGTTTGAACCTCCATTTAATGGCATTTCACGCTTTCCTATGCACCAAATGTGACCACACAAGAGAGGGGGAAAATGAAGCTTTTAAGTTCAACGTAAAAACATGTATTCAAACATGCCATATATCTTTCAAAGGGTTCAAGTGATTGGGTCTTTTGTTAAATCTTTAATTCTCAAGGATATAAAGTTTTGTTGGTTTCAGATTTCAGGGATTTTTTTCTTAACTACATCATCCCCACTGTTTCACCTTCCTTCTCTGTTCTTCTTTCACTTAAATTCAACTTGAATTTGCTTGCAATTCTGGAAGGGCTTTCTTTTTTGCAGTTGATGGCCATTATTATTGCTGTCATTGTTTAAAAATATTCATGCACATTGTTTTAAGCAGCGTTGTTACATAGCTGCTATAGCGGCACTTTAGCGCTATTGCATTGTGGAATTCCCTAGATCTGCGATTGTGACTCTGTCTGCTATTGCCCACTATTGCAGCTGTTATAGGTGTTGAGGTTGAGGCATGTGTCCTGCATCCACTTGTCGTCTCTGTCAAGTCTCTGGCCAATTGGACTTTGAGTTAATATTGTGCCAACTTTTATTCATTTTGTTTTTATTTGTGTGCTACTTACCTTTTTGTTCACACACACACACACACACACACACACACACACACACACACACGTATATATCATATATTTCAACCATTATGTATGTGACTTCGCTATTTGGCCATGATGCTATCTGCTATATGATATAGCGTATTATTGGCTTTCCACCATTTTCTGTAATCTGCAATTGATAACTCTGGTTTTAAGAGCATGAGCCACACAGTTTGCTTACTGTAATGGTATTCTAGAAATCTTTATTGGCAAAATACTGAAATATGAGAAATGCGAGGGTATTTTACGGAACTACAAATATTTGAACCTTATAATATTGAACTTTATTCACAACATATGAGCTTAACTGTCATAGATTTATTTTTCTCTCTTATTGTTTCTTTGTTGATTGGAGGACGGTATGTCTTAGGACGGAGTGGAGAAAAGCTATAAGCTTGGTGGAGGGTTAAACCCGTTAATATTTCTATGTTCCGGTTGTTCCCTTTTTTTAATTCTTTTCCTCTTCATTTCTCCCCTCCTCCTTTCACCCCTCTTTTATTTTAGCTTATTTTTTCTCTCTTTTGTCTTATTTCCACTTCCCATCTCCCATCTCCTTTTCTCTTTCTTTGTCTTTTTTCCGATCTATCATTGAGTTCATCTACCATCGACCCCTATTAACTTGGGTTAAAGGTGCTGTTGATGTTGATTGTTTCTTTGTTGATAATCTGAGATTGTTGTGATATGTATATTGGAATAGTTTAATCTGAGTCTGCTGGTAGAGAATCTTGACAGATGCATCATTGCATTAACTTGTGGCTTAGTTGTAGTTGAATGTATTTTAATTTATTTGGAGTTATTTCTTTCATTTTTTAGAAACCAGTTTTAATGACATCTCTGTTGACTATAGCCGACTCTTTTATGAGTAGATTATGGAACAGTAACTTAACTACAACCTTTCCAATAGAAGTATAGGACTCTAATTTATAACTTGTTAATCTGTTTAATACTCTGTTGATCCAAAAATGATCACTGATATCTTCACATAGAATGAAGTGGGTATATATGGTTATTCTATGCATTATTTATTGCAAATTCAGAGTGCTCTGAACTTGAACTAGTCTTTCACATTGGAGGGTGAAAACAAATGTGAATAAGCCTTTTCCTTTTGGTTCAGCATCCCTGGTTCTGTTGACAAAGCTTGTAAATAAATAAATCAGCTTGCCAGCATTTTTGGAATCAACTACTTAACAACTGTGGGGATTCTAGTTTACATACAATGAAAGCTTCTAGTCTTAAGGTTTCTATTGTTTATGGTGAATCTGTTCTTTGGAAAATACTTTCACATTCTAACATCAACCTTTTTCTGAGATATCCTGTATCTTCATTAAATTTAATTCCATTCATTTGGTGTGTTGGGGTGTCCTGGTCTGGTCTCTGTCCTACCCTTTTCTGGTACAAAAGATGCATGTAGGTGTGTAGGGTAATTATAATCATCTTGCCCCTATTGCCTGTTTTGCTCTTTTTCTTCATGACTTTTTTCTCTTTCTTGTTCAATCTTGTGATATTTGCAGTTAATTTGTTTTCTCTCTTTCCAAAGGGTATTATGCACTTTCTGCAAACATTTTCCTATGCTAGCATTTTTAACCATTTACATTTTGCATGTTTAGTTTATAGGGGCAACAATGGGGTCTTCAGAATTGCAGATACAAACTGATAATGGTCTAATTGGCATGCCAAGCAATGTCTGTTGTGTTGTTGTTGAGTATCTTGCTGGAGGGAATTTGAAACAATACCTAATAAAGAACAGGAGGAGGAAGTTAGCTTTTAAAGTTGTCATCCAGCTGGCACTTGATCTTGCAAGAGGGTATTTTCTTTTCTCATTGTGGATTAGCAGTTTGGGAACAATAATTCTTGTAATTTGTCTGCGTAACTACCCAACTTGAATTCACTTGGTTTTACAGGCTGAGTTATCTTCACTCTCAGAAGATTGTCCATAGAGATGTAAAGACAGAGAACATGTTGTTGGATAAGACACGCACAGTTAAAATTGCTGATTTTGGGGTTGCACGTGTTGAGGCATCAAATCCTAACGATATGACTGGGGAGACTGGTACTCTTGGTTATATGGCTCCAGAGGTGTGTAGTCAATACCTGTAAAATCCTTTACAATTTAGAAATTATTGTACTAGCATGTGTAACACAGCGGAAGCCTTGGTTCAAAGGCATGCAACGTAAAAATAGGTTTCATTTGATGGGGAATTAGTGTATCCAGTCCCAATATTTCATCCAAGTGAGGATAGGTGTCTCCAATCTCCATGTCATTGCTAGAGTTGTTCAATGAGGGTAAATGATGGCATTCATGTGGCAGCATAGTGTATGAAACTATGAATAAGAAAAGAAAAAGATGAGATAAAACTTAAAAGTATTTAATTTGGTCAAAGAGAAAGCCCTTGTAGTTGACTATTTCTTTTTCCAATGGGGATTGTTTACAGGTTTTAAATGGCAACCCCTATAACAGGAAATGTGATGTGTACAGTTTTGGCATCTGTTTATGGGAAATATATTGTTGTGACATGCCATATCCTGACCTAAGTTTCTCCGAAATTACTTCAGCTGTCGTTCGCCAGGTATTTTTTCTTCTCTGTTTTGATTGGTTTTCTTGCTTGAGCAAGTGCTTGTTTATCACTGTGGGTTCAGTGTCTGTGAACCCATCATGATAATATTATTATGTTCTGTTGGAATTTCAGAATTTAAGACCAGAAGTACCAAGATGTTGTCCGAGTTCTCTAGCAAATGTAATGAAGAAGTGCTGGGATGCCAGTCCTGATAAGCGGCCGGAGATGGATGAGGTAGTTTCCATGCTGGAGGCCATTGACACATCCAAAGGTGGAGGTATGATCCCTCATGATCAGCAGCAGGGTTGTTTTTGCTTCCGCAAGCATAGAGGGCCTTGAAAATTTGGTTATAATGATTTTTCAGTATTTGAAGAATCAATTTGTATCTATAGTGAGAAAGCAGGATTTCGATACTAGATGAGACAAATACACAATAGGGGGTACAGGTAGGAGGAGCTGGTGACATGTCAATATCTTGGTGGGTGTGTAAAACTGTACCTCTGATTTTCTTTTACCTTCTTTTTTCCCCCACATTGGTTTGGGTTCTGTGGGTATGAGTATTACTTTCAGCTTGGTGGCAATGTTGCCAGATTGGACTAGTAACATGCAGGATTTTCATTATACTATTGCATACTCGCACGCAATCATAATTGATGTGATTAAGTTGGATCCACTTGCTTTGTAAACACTATACAAGCTTTTTATTGAATGGGAAATAAAACCTCTTTGGTCACTTTATTACAAGTTCTCTCGTCACAAACTTCATAGTTGTGATGGTCTGCTTTGGGTTCTTAGAAGGGTGTCAACATAATTGGATGTTTCACCCGTTTGATGGTGTCAAAATAGTTGGCATAAAAAACTTTCATAACTCTGAAGAACTTTTGCACTTTTCTGTTCTCTCACACATCAATGACACTTTTTAGGCCTTATTTAGGCCTTATATACTTATCCGCTAAAAATATACAAAAGAAAGTTTTCGCACAAGCAAATCAGTTTCGACAATTGCTTCCTGCATTTTCCACATTGGTTCAGAAAGTGCAAGAAGCAATTCTAGAAGTACAGAAAAAAAAAACACCCATCAGTTTCTGCATGGACAAAATGAGTTTTTGCACATATTAAAAAACTATTATTATTGTTCAACTAGTCACATCCAAACAAAGTTGGTGTGCCACTTGAACTCAATAGTTTTCAAGACCACAGTTTTCTAGTTTCCACCAACTTGTTCTGTTCCTTCATCAACACCTACTGACTTTACATTCAGTATGTCAAGACGGAACTTGAACTTTACCAATGGAATTAGTTTGTTTATCATGTCAGTTGGATTATCAGATGTGTGAATCTTTACCACCTTCATAGAGCCATACTCAATCACATCTCTAATGCAATGCAATCTAATGTAAATGTGCTTTGTATGCTCAAGATACATAGGGTTCTTACATAAGTGGATTGTACTTTAATTATCATAATGCACTTCAATGCCGTCTTACTCGACTCCTATTTCATTGATAAACCTTTTAATGCACAAAGCTTCCTTGAGCACCTCTATGACAGTTTTATACTCCACCTCTAGGATAGAGATATAAGATTGACTCAGTAGTTGGGGAAAGGTAAAGGGAGGAAAGAGAGATCGCGGATTCAAATTCTCAACTAATATTTCTAAACAAAATTAACAAATTAACGTTTGCCTAAAAAAAAAACTCCACCTCTTTGATTGAAAGTGCAACAATGTGTTGTAGCCTTGTAGAGTGTTTTTCAACTGACTGCATTCTCAAATAGAGTAAAAAATAATCATCTAAATGATCTTCTCTTAGTCTAAGTCCCCTACAAAGTCTGAATCAACAAAAACCTTTGTTGGTCAACTTCCATCAACAGACTTACTATACACTAGTCCTAAGGTTTCGGTGTTTCTTGTACAAATATTTGAAAACAGGAAACTGAGATGACAGTCTTGTAATCAAAAAGTGAAAACAAAAAACGAAAATAGGAAATAAAAACACAAATAAATGCCCCTTAGTTTGTTCGGACTGTGCAGCGTGCTAATTTTCTTATGTTGATTTGATTTCGTGTTATATGAACGGAAAACGATATCAAGAACAAAATATTATTATACAAAACCATACAAATCTTATGTGCCGTAAACACTACTGTATATGGATATAAATTTTTTTTGCCTACCTCATTGCTCAAAAGCTATTCGATATGCGAGGGAGAAAAATATTTGTACAAGAAACATTGGTGGAATGATTTTGGGAGAAAAGTAGTCAAGACAGTTATCATCCTAAAGGCTGTTTACCTTCCTAGCATTGGTGGAATGATTTTGGGTTTTATTTATTCGAGCTACACGATAGATTTGAATTTACTTAAGAAAAAACAGATATATAACACTCGAATCACCCAGTTGATAGTTATTTGGTAGGATTTATCTTACTAACTTGATGAACTTTTAATTTTTCTCATTAAGTATAGAATTTCACAAGTATTATCCCGCCGTATGATATTTCATAAATAAAATAAAACTTGATTTTGGTAACATTAACAATAAGTATATTTAAAATGTTGAGTAACTAGCAACTAAGTATATATGTCCTTTTCCTTTGCTGTCATGACCCGATGCTTATAGATAGATATAATTTATTAATAATTAGAACTTTCTTTTTTCTTAAAAAATAAAATAAATAAAAATATTTGAAAGAATCTTAGATTCAATTCGATTATATAGATACATAGAAAAAAAGAATATATAATAATAGAAGTAGGAATTACTGATAGAAATTAATTAAAAAATTAATTATTAATTAATAATAATATAAATTATTTTATTTAGAAGAGAATATCTATTAGAATAGATTATATCTATACTGTAACGATTTCATCAATGCTATGATTTCAAAAATACAAAATAACCTATTCTTTAAAGGGAAGCAGTGTTGTTGATAGCTTCTTTTTTTTTTTTTGCCCTTTAACTTTCCGTCTTTCAATTCTCTCAATATTCCAATTAAGCAGAAATTAATCATATTCATGCTTGCTCGATTTCTTCATCCCAGTTGGTTGTTTTGTAGTACATGGCATAGAGGACCAGCTGCGTCAACCCGGATACTGCTCCAATGCTATTGGGAATCTACCATTTCAAATATTTAGTTAGTTAACAATCATGATATAATACTATATAAGAAAATACATGTTTAAACCCATTTTATCCCGAATATAACAATTAATCCACAAACCCTAAATTAACTTTACTACAGTTGATATAATCACTTATTTTACATAAATTATTTATCTAATTAATTTATTGACATAAAATTTATGCATATAATTAATAATCTAAATAAAATAATTACTATTTATTACATATTTGGGATAGTAATCATTTCTTAAAAAAATATTTAAGTTTATTTATTTATGATTTTTTTTTTTTGGGGGGGGGGGGGGGGGGGGACAGTTTTATAATAAATTTAGTAATAAGTGATAACAAGAACAATAATGACTCTGTAAAAAAAAAATACAAGAACAATAATAATAATAATTACCACGATGAATGGATCCCACTTAAGTAAGGCATAGGTCGTCCAGATAATTCCATTGGCAAAGTTGGCGAACGAAAGTAAGAAAGGCATGTACCTCACACTCTTCGTTCGAATTACTTGTCGCTGCTCTTTTTTGTAGGGTTTAAAATTAAAATTAAAAATAAGAAGAAAAAAAACAAACAGAAAGGCAAAGTAACTATTATTAGATAAACTGAAAATACAATCAAAAACAAAAAATCACAACTAAATATATAGGCTTAATTTCATTTTTATTCATTAGATATTGTAAATACACAATTTTGGCCAATTTTAATCGCATAAATTAAGTTCTTTACATATTGCAATTGTGTGATTTTGATTTCTTTATTAATCATTTGTTACATATATTTATCAGATTTTACTTTACTAATGTGATAATGGATTATAGCGTGCCGATGAAATAACAATTGAGTGTTATTCGACTCATATTTTTGTGACTTAATTACATTAATGATATTTCAATTGTGAGTGACTAAAGTAAAATTAAGTAATGCAATCATATGTTTAAGGTGATATGTAAGCACGTCATCATTTATCATATTAGCAAAAATATTTATATATTTAATGGAAGGTCAAAAAAGAAACCAAAATTGCAAATTATAATATTTAGATAACTCAAATTTGCACAATTTAAAAGCCTGTGAAATTTGCAATTAAGCTAATTATTAATATATATTATAGAAACTGAATGAATTACACGTACCATGACAGTTAAGGGTGCAAAGTACATAAGGATGTTGAAGACTATGCATATAGGCCCAACAATCACCTTTCTTTGGTTGGCAGAGTGAAGAAAGGTCATGAGTAAAATTACCACTAACGCAAGGAAGACGATCTCACCCAGGAAGATTAGGAGGATCTTCCTCTGAAATTGATCAAATTCATCCAATCCAATTTTAGGAAAGAACAATTAGATTAATTATTAAGTTAAAGGATAAAGAAAGAGGCTTTGTTTCTCACGCGCTTGCTCCAGGTTGAGTATACAAAGAAGATGAGAGTGTAGAAGATCTCAAGGAAGAAGCCAAAACCATTAATTGTGATGACAAGAGTGTTATCTTCAGTTACGAAGGGCATTCCATAGAGTGACCACATTCCACAATTGAGTATAGTTGCAATATAAGGATCTGGCTTGAATTTTTGCACTGATTTTGACTTCCATATTGATATAAATGTAGGTCTGCATGCAAATTAGAAATATTTTTCATTTTTACTGTTAATTAGTCCATCCATTAAGAATGGAGAGAGAGATTGATTTACTCTGGAGACATGAATAAACAAAAAGAGATGACATTTCCTGCAAATAAAATAAAAGGGCATATATATATATATATATATTAGAAACTCGATCTTCATTCTTAAAAGAAAATGATTAGTTTAGATCTTGTACTATATCCTCTTATATATGTGTAGTAGTATAATTAAATTGTTCCTTGTCCTTTTTCTTTTTCGTGATTCTATTGGATGAAAATGACTACTTTTAAAAATATTCAGACACTATATATATATACATGCTATTTAGTCGCAAAAGAAAATATCAATAAAAAAAATCATGAAATGCTATGAGGTTTTTCAGGACAACCAATTACTCCAACAACAGTTCTTATTGTTCCAGTGTCAACCATGATTGCAACATCCAAAGAAGAAACTGATCAAAGAAATGAGGGTGAAAACCAATTGAGAAAGTAAAGTAAGATTGTTTGGGAAATAAGTTTGTTTACATTTGTACTTAAAAGTAGGGCATATAGGGTTGTGAAGTGTACGTTCTTGACCGCAATAAACTAGGTTTGAAATGCTGACTGATCAACTTGCGTTTTTAACCACAACCACAAGCAAGTTTTCTTTCTACGTAATTCACTGCCTAACCAACTAAAAGACAAAAATGGGGCGTATACCTAGCTAGCCACAAACATAAAATCACGAGGTTTGAGAATTTTGAAGGATTGATTTTGCATTATTATTTAAATGGATCGTAGGATTTATACAAGAAAAATAATAAATGATTTTTTTTGGGTGCAATGTATTATGAGATTAACTAAAAGTGAGATTCCCTTCTTAAAAAAAACTAAAAGTGAGACGTCCTCAAATATATAAATGCACACATATATTTACGTTATAGGTCAAGTAGTATATATAAGCCAAAGATTTTTAAAATTGAACCGATAACTGAATTGATCCGAAAATAGTGACTTAATTAAAACCTAATGGTTTAACCGTTATATTAAAAAAATAACATTTTTTGTAACTTTTATAATATTAAAAATTGAACTGTTCATATGATCAAAATAATATTATTGTAATTTTTTATGTAACTATTAAGTTGTATTAAAACAATAACATAATTTTTTGTAACTTTATAATATTAAAAATTGAACTTGTCATAACTCATAACATATAATAATATTCAAAATTAAATATGAAACCAAATTACATGTCATAATATAACATTAAATTCAACAATATATAATTCACTATTAATTATATTATGATTACAAACTAAATAAATATAATTGATATAAATATTAATAATCATAATATATTAAATTTATAATCATATTGATTAATTATCGTAATATTAAATTTTTAATTAAGAAAGTCATTTTTCATTGAAATAGTTCAAAACCGGATTGATTAATTAGTTTTCCACTGATCCAATACATAATTTTTCCAAATTAGACATAGTTTTTCCTATTCTCAATCAAACTGATCCAACCAGTTGATGTGGTCCAGTCTGGTTTTGTCAAGATAGGTATAAGCCTAAACAAATAACCTTAACATTTATTGCCTCTAAAGTTTTAAATACCCATAAATTAAGAAAGAACACAGTTCATCAAAATACGGAGCTTATTCTATCCAATCTGGATCACACATGTTGACAACGTCCTTCGTAGGCACTGGGGGGGAGGGAGAAAAGAGGTAAGAAGATTCAGTCCTGATTTTAAGAGCATATCAAATTTATTATATATTTAACCTATTATAGTATTTGCACATGAATAGTTGTCACAAACTAAAATTAAGTATATAATCAGTTTTTTCCTTGTAATTCCTTTTCCCTTTCTTTCTGTCAATGTAATTTTGTATAATCAATAATGGTGTGGCAAGTAGGGGCTAAAGCCCCAGAATTGAAGAAATTTTTTAATACCCACGTAGGAAAGGGGTAGACAATACATCAGGCCAGGTTTGAAGCATTTGACTATGGTTTGAAGCTATCCTTTGGTACAATTCTCCTTTGTTGTTTTGAAGCTCCTATGCCTATGATCTCCTTGGTTTTGATCTGCATCAAGTTCGATCCTATATTTTTTCTCTCTCTCATGTGATGAGCTTCTCTTTGGTCCCTCTTGTGATCTCTTGTATTCATTGTTTTTTGCTGTTCATATTTGCTTACTTTATTCATATTTTTGTTGATATACTTTGCATTGCTTTATGAAAACATGTCATGTCTTCTTCAAAGATTAAAAAGAAATGCACATTAAGAAACTCTCACTTCATATAAATATCCTTTTTAGAAAATCTGATGCGAAAACAAAATTGAACTTTTGGTTATTATATAATAAAAGGTACGTATATGAAGCTTTTGCAACATATGCAAGCATCTGGGAGCCCTACTTATATTTATATTTCGTTGATCACTAGTTATAAGGCTCTATTTGAGGCCTACATATATGCACGTAGGTCATATCACCATGTTTGACAATCGTGCTAAACAAATAGCTCTATTCAAACCATCTATGAATCTTCGAACATGTAATTACCCTACCAAAGAAGGATATATATACTCTTATTCAGATATCAGACTAAATAAAATACGAACTTAAAATGACAAATAAAAAAAAAAAGTGAAATACAAAATAACCTATTTTCTAAAAGCGATACTTCTTCTCTCGGAAACTCATTTATAGGAATATAGGAATAATCCATAATCAAGATTTGGAATTTCATCATAGAGAATAGAAAATATAAAAAAAATTGAAGAAATCCAAACATATAATTCCATCGTCTAAATTTCACACCAATTCAATTCATAGCCAGACAGAGAGATAAACGAAAAATTCCACTTTGGAGTGTGAGCTAAATAAAAGACTCACATATTGAAATTAGCTAGCCGGCGATAAAAACAAGCACAGAGCTAATTTCACAAATCTAAAACGTGACAAAAAAAACAAACTAATGTCATATGTTACAGTATTTAGTATTTACACAAAAATAATTAAGGTTTCGCTTATTCACATAAAGGGAAGAGATTCCAAATTCAAACTCATCATTCATCAATAATCACCAAACATGAAGCGACCGTTCCTGCGGAAGCGAGGAACCCTTGAGTCCAGCACTTCTAGTCTCGTGAAAATCCTGTATGACCTTGATGAGAAACCGCGCTTTCTTTGCAGCATGACAAGTTCCATCCGTGAGAAGCGAATAAAGCAAAGGCATCAACGAAGGCTCCTTAGCGAGAACCGCCACAACCTCCGCTCCAACATTGACGCAAAGCGACAACAAAATCGAAGCAGAGTGCTCTTTCCCCGCGCGTGACGTGGCAGATCGCAGCATCCCTACAATCAACGGCAACGCCGAACCTTGCAGTATCTCACGCGCCCCATCAACGTTCTCCGCCAGCGCAGCAAGAACCGCCAAAGATTCAGTCACAAGCTCATCCTTACTCGAAGAAGCTATAATGTCAAGAAGCGCCGGAACAGCACCAGCAGCGAGAACCCTTTGATTATTCCTAGGAAGCAAAAGTAATCCGAAAATAGCAACCACAGCGTTCTTTCTCCCACAGGTTGTTCCTTCTTTAACTAACTCCACCAAAGCCGGAATCACATCAGGGTTTTCCCCTATTAACTTGCGATATTCTTTCACCGAAGAAAGATAAAATATTGTAGCAGCCGCGACTTGACGAGCTTCAAGGCTAAGTCCATTTTTTAGCACCGAGAGAATTACGGTTAGGCCCCCACTGTTGATGATGTTTTTGGGTCCATTTGGGTGTTTAGAGAGCTTCAGTAGAGCAGAGATTGTAGTCTCTTGCGTGGATTTATCATCGTTCGATGCAGAGGCTAAAAGTTCAATCAGAGGAGGCACTGTTCCCATTTCAATCAAACACGCCCTATTGAAAATGCTGGTTCTCGCAAGCACGCGAATCTCCTGCGCGGCCTTGTGCTTCTGCTCTTCGGTTCCGAACGCCAGCCTGCGCGTGAGGAACCACGCGAGGAACTGAATCGCGTGCGCCGCCGCGGGACTACCTGCTGTGACGGTGTTGGTTTTACGGTTACACGAGCTAGCGACGGAAATGCCGTTGTCGGCGCAGAACTGTTGGATGAGTCTCTTGAGCGTTGTGTTGGGAACTAACTCTGTGTTTGTTAGTTTTTCCCCTGTTTTGGGACATTTTGTGTTCCCGGCTTTGAGCCATTTCTGAATAGAGGCTCGGTCGTAGGTTTGACCTGTTGACACCGTCACCGGATCCGTCATCAACTCGAGCGAAATCGGGCAACGAAAATCCTCTGGATTAACGGACGTCAACAGCGTTAAGTTTAACGCTGTCATTTCGGTGCTGCATCTTCCTTCGGATTGATTATTTTCTTCACTTTCTTGTATAGTTTCGAAAATAACTCCTCTGCAGTAACATAAGAACCCTACCAAGCCACTAAGTAATGGAACCTCTTTTTCTTCACGATCGTGGCACTCTAAGCTGATTTCTTCTTCTAAGAATTTAATCTCTTTATCGCAATCTGTCCAAGTTCTAATTTCGAGGTAGTGGAGGATTCCCTGCATGGAAGTGAGGTCCGGTTCGGTTCCCCTGGCGAACTGGCGCAGAGCCGTGTGGAGGGTTTTGCTCGCACGTGCGTCGCTGGGCTCCACCTCGAACTTGGCAATCCTCGCTTGCTTCGTTACTAGCTCAGCCAGCTCCCTCACTTCGGTGCACACGTGGAACTCGTGAAGCGGCAAGACGTCCAGAGAGGTGGCCACGGCGCGAACGAGGGAGCGGAACTGGGACGCCACGTGTTGCGATTTGGCGAGCAGGAGGAGGCGCGCACCTTGGAGGGTGCAATCTTGCAATAAAAAGTGGATTTTTTGTAAGGTGAAGTGGAGTTCAGCGAAAGAGAGGATTGTGGAGTTAGGGATTAGTAGAATTTCTTGAAGGAATATTAAGACTATGCTTATTTGGCGTATTGTTTCTCTGGCGTTTCTTCGTTGGGTGGGGAATGATTGGGGTTGGAAATTGCATATGGATTGGGAGAGAGTGATCAGAGAGGTGAGAAGTGTTGGCGGAGAAATGGCTTCGCATGGGTGAACCGCCGGGAATGATAGGGTGCGACGATCCCTTTGAGTCATTGAAGTGAAGCAAAAAATGAAACAATTAATTAGCACCGTTTGTGTTGGTTTGGAGTTGGAATTTGATAGGTTGGTGGCGCAATTATTATAGCTAGAGGGAAGATGGTTGTGCTGACTGGAGAATCTTCTAGACACGTGGCAGTGTATGTATGTAAGAAAGAGATTGGTATGACTTGTCTAGGATTGGGGATTCGTTTGAATAATGGGAAATGGGACACGTGGTAACGTAAGGTTGCTGTTATTTTTTAAATTAACTTGCAGTTCCAATTTTTCTATTTTTTTATGGAAAGGTAAGGTAACAAATGAATAAGTGGATTTAGATTTGGCTGGGCATCGTAAGGAGACAGTGAGCTTGAAGTGATGGCTGCTGGGTCCCATCATCCGCCCTCACATGAATGACAGGTGGAGAAACCACTTGCCGACGTGTGCTCCAGGTAACATCTCTAGCTTGCCGACTTGAATAATTAAAATCGCGTCAAAAATTTAGGTGGTGGTTGTGACCTATGAAGCACGGACACGGGAAAACATCGAGAGAATCGCGTCGAACACGACCGACACACGCCGACACGTGCCGACACGATGTTTGCATCCCGCAACTGGTTTGTTTTGTTTCTCCTTTCCCGCTCCTTCAAGACTGCTGGAGTGCTGCTGCTCTGCTCTCTTAAGGCTCGCTGGAGTGCTGGTCTAGTGGTTTGTTCCCTTCTCATTCGCGCCTCCTCTCCGCCGTTCATGTCGGTGCCTCTCTTCTCTCCTCCGCCGTTCGCGCGCCTTCTCTCCCTCTCTTCTCTCCGCCGTTCGCGCTCTTCTCTCCCTCTCTTCTCTCCACTCTCCCTCTCTTCTCTCCGCCGTTCGCGCTCTTTTCTTCCTCTCTTCTCTCCGCCATTCGCACCTCTCACACATAAGATAAGTGGTGGTCTGTGCTTATCTGGTTCTTTTTAATTGTTTATTAGTTAATACTTAGATTTTTTAGATTTTTTCATTTTAGGTTTTTTTATTAAAAAAATCATTTGACGTAAACTGCAGTATTTTTTAATAGCTTGTGACCTTGTGTATGGCCTGTGTTATTTGAACCCCCAATTCTTTCTATGAACCCCCAATTTGTTTGATATATTTATTTCACCGTGAATCTTGTGCTTTTTTTTTTTAGACTAAACCAGTGAACTAAGCATGATGGCTTGTGCTTTTTATATATATATATATATATATATATATATATATATATATTTAACATTGAATATTCTATTTTGAAGATTGAAATGCAGTCTCTATGAATTGTGTTTTGGGTTACATTGATGGGTATTATTAGTTTAATTTAATTTTTTTTAAATAATTGAATATTAAATGAAATATACATTATATAAATTAAAAATATTATTTAATATTAAAACGTGTCCTAACGTGTCGAAATTCATAATTTTTTAAAATTAACGTGTCGAAGAGTCGAGTCGTATCGTGTCAAGTATCGCGTGTCGGTATCGGTGTTACTTAGATTGTGACGATTGGTGTTGGCAGGTTACAGTGGCGGTCACAACCATAAGAGATGGCGGGAGTGATAGTAGTCAAATTATGATAATGGTAACGATGATAACATAAATGAAATGATGGTGTGGTGATGATGATATTGCTATTATGTGATCAATAGGGACCAAGATGTGGAGATGGTGAAGTATTAAAATAACAGCCATGGAGATAAAATAGTGATGATAACTGTAATAAAATGATGGTAGTAACTAGTAATAACAATATTGATGATGAAAATATTAATAATATAAAAATATATGTTTTAAATGTTATAACTGAATTTTCTTTAGAAACATATATAATTTTATAGGTTTTATTATTATTTAATAAGTCTTGTTATATTTTTTGGTAAATGTTAATTTATAAAAAAGATTGTACTAGTAAAAATATATTAAAGATTGTATTACTTGGTACTTTTTTTTAAAAAAATAATGTATGGAAAAATATTAATTTTTTTCACAAAATAGTCCCAAGGAAATTTGTTTTATGAAATTATCTTATATATTTGAAAAATGAAGGTAAAAATATTTATAATCATTTTTATCAGAAAATATTCTCAAATATCTATATTAATAGTTAATATTTTACTATTCACGAAAAAAATAGTTAATATTTTACAATGTCCTATTTATTTGAAATACAAATAAAACAACTTTCTTTGTATCATTGTATGTTTCTATGTTTAACAACATCTTTTTTTTTTTTTTTTTATCGGTGAAGAAAAATAAAGACAGCAAACAGAACTAGACTAGTCTAACAAAATGAATGCGTAGAGCATCAGTTAAACAGCGCGCATGAAGAGAACTGAACTGATGGGAACAAGATTCCCAGACTCGTCAAGGAGAAGAGCTACCATCGTTTATAAAAACAAGTTGAGTAAATTACTACATTAATGTTCATTTTATTTTACATCTATTTTAATTTTTTTATTGTATTATTTTATATAGTGTTCTGAATGTAGATCTAGATCCAGTTTGGCTAATTAAAAATGTGTTTAATTTCACATTACATAATTACTTACTAGTCTAAAATTGATTTTAGACAAATCTTGTTTGATTTTAAGTTCAGAAAGAATTCAAAATTTATTATAAATTAAAATAACTTGAAGTAATTTCTATATTGAATCTAAATTTTTACACAAAAATTTATTCTTAATTTAATTTTATATTAAAAATATTTAAATATAAATCACATTATTTCAAAATCAATTTAATTCAAAATTATCAATAGGCCAAACACGCATTACGTTAATACATGTGTTGGCCCAATAATTAAAACCTGATAACCTGGCCACAAAAACTTATATAAAAAACTTTCCAGGTGAAGATGAATCTCATTTGCAACAGTGAAGCACCAGATCATAACCTAATATCGTTAAAGGCATAGTTATTCGATCTTACAGAATTTGCTGCATCACCTCACACAAGAAACACCAGGAATAATACATAAATAAAGAATGATACAAATAAGTAAAAAATGATTTATATATTAATAATATTCTGCAATACTCATTGATTTGAACAAATCCTTGTAGATATATAATACCAAAATTTGACTTGCGAGAGTTTATAGAGATTCCATTCAAATATCCCCCTTGACTAATGCTGAACATATATAGTTTTAGGTTTCTTTAAGACTATTTTTTTTATTCATTATTTAACGCGTATGATTTTTTTTAATCCGTGTTTATGATTGCATGTGTGATATATATCAGTTATTTAAGTTAATTTGATAATTTCATGATAAGTTATAAATTTTAAAAAGGTTTTACAACAACGAGGTTAAGCAATACAGCAGAAGACAAAAACGAACACATTCAGAAGTTAAAGACGACGAAAATGGAGGACTTGATGTTTGGACTTTTTTGTACTTTACAGGACTCTAGTATCTTTTATAGAGATATTAATAACATAATATAGATCACCTGAATTCTTTATCGAATGGTAGATTATGCAGTATATAGTACTTTTATTTAAATATTTTCTAATGTCAGCCTTAGTAATTTATGTCAAGGAAATAAAAGTAAAGAAAATAAATAATTCATAGTTTTTTGTATGATAAATATTATTTTAGCACCGAGTGGAATTATTCAAACTTAAATAATGATTTTAAATTTGAATTTTAAGTATGTAGTTTTATTTTTCATAAAAAAAAATATCAATGGTCTAGATAAAAATACTATTTAAATAAGTTTTTTTTTCTTTTTCTTTTTTTAATACAGCCTTTGTAATTTGTAAGGTTAACAAAATCGTTTTAATGTCTGGTTTTCTTCAACTCTACGACATGGTCAAACATGAATTAATGCATATGGGTCCTAATCACGTGCATGACATGCATATTAATATCTGATTATCCATGACAAAGCCTGTACTTTCCTACAGCTAATCTTATTTGTGGTCAGAACTTCATGCAATTGCTTCTTGAATTAGTCGCTAATCATACTATGATATTGACGAAAAAAAATCTGAGGTTTGTCGTGGACCAATCGCATTATGCCCGATATAACGCGTTTCCTTTCTAGATCACAATTATTTAGCAGAAAAAATAATAAAGATCTAAGTACTATATGACAAGGAAAAGTGGAAAACTGTTGGCCATCGCAAGTCTGAATTAAAACAAAGAAAACTAGAAAGTCATCGTCTCTTTGGTTGAGACGTTTGCACCATGAAAATGACAACGCTTTCAACTAAAATTAATAAAATAGTTTATTTTTCTTTTGATGCATCTTCTCATCAAAACCAAATTAAAATAGTTTGGTTCGTCATATGTCCAGTGTGGACCTCAACTAATTAATTGATAGATATACTCACATACAGGTTAAGCACGCAGGACAGTAAAAATCCAAAAAAGCAGCTTCTCTCTTAATTTGTTAAAAGACTTTATTAGTTTATGTGAATACACAAATGGAAATTTCCCCATATATATGCAGTTTGGTTAGAAATCTTTCTTGCTCTTTTTTTCAAATTAGTTGCACTGATCCACTGGGAGAGCTGTCATGCATATAACGAATATATACATGCAATTGCATTATGCTTGGAAATTGGAAAATAACTAACTATTATTAAACAGTGTCATTGTCGTGTCATGCACAATATACGCGTTGATAATAATTATTATAAGACGTTTCTCCATGCTTTGCTTCTTGGGTTGCCACGACGACACGAAATTGGATTATTATTTAGAAGAAACAAGTAATATACTACGTACTAGCATTTCACACTTGGACACTTTGCAGAACTTTTAAATTTGTAGATTGATCACGATTGCTAACGTACGCTCAGACATTATATATATACACATGAAAAACTTACTTATTTTTTATCATTTATTTTTTAAAATCTAATAATTATAATGTGTAATTAATTTTCATCATTAGATTTAAAAAAAATGAATGATAAGATTGAAGAATAGCTATTTTAGAATTGTTGACATTTACATAAATTAGTAAATTATTATCATAACTATCTTAAAATATATCTAAAGTGTCATTTTTTAGAGGATGTATTGAATTAGAATTTTAAAATATTATTTTTGTAAAAAAAAATCTTGTGAATTTTGAATATTATATAAAAATATTATGACTTATCAGATTTTTTTACAAGACTTTTATGATAATTTAGATTTTAATGAATTTATATCATAAAAATGTAACACATTTGAAAAGACTTTATAAATTTATAAAATTTGAAAGGATTCTCTAAATTTTTAAAAATAATAAGAAATGAAGTTTGGATAAAAAAAAGTAAAATCAATATAATTTTTTTAATCTTTTAATACTTAAATTGATTCTAGTTTTATGTCATTCTATATTAACTCTTGTAATAACATTTTTTTATTCTCACTTTTGAATTTGAACAATGGATTTAAAATTATATGTTGATTTTTTTAATTATTATAATTATTTTATGATAAATCCAATAACATATTTAAATGAAGTAGAAGAGAGTGGTGAGGGTGAAGAATTTGTAGAATGATTACTGGTGATGATGAAATTAAGAATGTCAAATATATTGAAGAATATCAAAGAGAAAAGAAAATATTGTAATGAGAAAAAGAAAGGCTGGTATCCAATAAAAAAAGAAAAAAGTCTAGCAAAAGTTTGTATGAGATTGTTTCATGAATTTTTTGTATTAAAATATTTAATAAAATCTATCGAAATTCTTCTTAAAAAACAATTCATTGAAATTTGTATATTTTTTAATATAAAAAATCTTTTTATAAGTTATAAAAATTTCTAATTAAATGCCATCAAATTTTGTTGTCCTTATTAATAAAAATTTAAAAGTTTTAATTAAATACTATAAGACTTATTTATATCATTTAAAAATCTTGGTTGAATACCACAAGATTTATTTATGCTATTTAAAAATCCTGAATACCACAAGTCCTTTTTTATAATAAAAAAATCTTTTATTTTTTTAAAAAATCTTAATCCAATACCCTTTGTTAGAGTGTATTAACCACTCATACGAACAGTTTAAGACCAAAAGAACCAATATCTTATTTATTTTAAACAGTTTAAAACCAAAAGATCCACTATCTTATTTATTTTAATTATTTTATTTTAGAGATATTG
Organism: Glycine tomentella; assembly: GCA_007407185.1. Taxonomy (NCBI): domain Eukaryota; kingdom Viridiplantae; phylum Streptophyta; class Magnoliopsida; order Fabales; family Fabaceae; genus Glycine; species Glycine tomentella. The sequence continues at coordinate 353,029 of PYAF01005012.1, forward strand.
TAACAATTTTAAGATTCAATAACAAAGAAAAAACTAATGTCTCCCTACTCTTCTTATCTATCACCTATTGTCCCACTAAAAAATTCATTGCTTCCAATTTTATTTTATTGTTATCTTCTCTCAAACTCTGATATTGAGTTCCCAGTTCCCACTAACAATAGATATAATGACTGAGAGATTAGGACTTAGCTAGGAGATCACGAATTACTTCGCCAAAAGAAATAACTGAGTTGTGACTAGACTGTCAATTACAAGTGAGATTAAAATAAATTTTAAGATTTTTTTTATATATTTTAAGTGAAAATTTTATATGTTAAACCATTATTTTATCAATATATATGTGATTTTTTTTCTTTAAGAATGAATAACATATTTTTCTATTAATAACTAATAACATAAGTCGATTTGTGCGATAATGAGAATATCACTAAAATCGTCACCTATGTATAATTCTAAAAAACACTTCAAAATAAGAAGGCACCATTTCTTCATTTTTTTTGTCCATCTCAGCCTATACCGTTACTTGAATACATGTTCTCGTAAATAGAAAAAGAGTTAACAGATTAAAAAATATGAATGCTGGGAAAGAAGATTGAGAACTGGTAGAGGGAGCGAGGGGAAATGGGGAAGAGAGAATAATCGGAAGATGTTTTATTTTTCAAAATTAAATATTAAATTACTATAATATTTTAAAATAAAAAAATATAGATTTTTTCCTTAAATTTTTACTAAAACATTCTAACAAATGATACTTCAATATTTTTTTAAGAAAAATGGTAAACTTTTTAAACAATTATTAAAAATTATTGAATACTATCAATTTTAAGATAATATGATTAAATTTGAATGAATAATTATCTTACTTTCTCTTGAAAAAATATCATCTTACTTTATTGTTATAATTTTTTTATTTGATGAAGATATGAAGAGTTAAAGATAAAATTTGAAACAAATAAAAGAATCCTTAATTTTTTAGACTGGATGATAAAATAAAAAAAGAATTCTAAAGAAGCAACTAAATTTTATAAATGTGAAGCTATTGAACTTTAATTAGAATAACCCATCTTTACTATAATTTTCTATTTAGAGGGAGGGAAAAAAAGATTAACGCAGGTAAGTTGGAACAACAACTACTGGAGCAGTGAAGCTACATCACCCTTCACACTGAAAATTGAAGTATTCTTTTTTGAATATTATCTGAATAATTGTGATTCCAATCTTTCCACGTAGATAGTCATCGTTGTTGCTTATTTCAGTACCTCATATTGATTGGTTTTGATTTTGATTTTGTTTTTGTTGAGGGTCAAAGCACTGAAAGCAGGGACAGGGAGGTCGTAGGAGGTTGGCTTGTGATGAGAATTTGGTCGGTGTCCACCAGATGTTTATTTGGATCAAAACAAACAAAAACTCTCTCTCTCTCTGTGGGATTTCTTCTCAATGTTCAAGCTTCAAGGCAGTGTCTTGCGTATCCTTGGGGTTTGGATTACTATCTTTTAGTTGGTAAACTAGCACCTGAACTCGTATAATTCCAGGGGTCGTGTCGGTAATTACATTTAGTTATACTAAATGATTGTTTTTGTTTTACAGTATTCTAAATGTAATTAAAAATGATTTTATCGTTTATAATAATTTTATTTGGTTTGAGCAACAATATTTTATCTTATAAAAAATACTTATGATTCATACTAACAAAAGGAAAACAATTACGTGCATAACTAGTTACATGCTTCCAAAATTGTTTATAATTGTTTTAAGATTGCCTACGTGTCTCATTTTAATGAAGAAACACAAATAAAGGTCAATGTGACCCATGATGAAATCGGGCAGGTACCAACTCAAACGTGAATTGATGTCTCCTATTCAAATTTAAAATCATTCCAAATCATTCTAAATTTTGGATTTACTTTCAAACTTGTTTAGGGTTAATTATGTAATTTTCTACAAGAAGACAAGTTAAATGTTGTTTAAAACATAACTAAGAAATCAATTCCAGATGGAATACATTTTTTTTAGGGATCCAGTAGGAATATATAAACTCATGAAGAGATCTCCTTGGTTATTATTTATTTTTAAAAAAAAAAAAAAAACTTCAAGTATGCAGAGTGTCTTTTAAAAAGTTCAACAATAATTAATGGGCACTCATCATTTTTAAACACTCTCTAACCAAGTGACATATAACCAATAACATATTGGGTGTCCATAGATTATTTTCCTACAAAATTTATGTTCATTCGTAAGTATAGTATCTGTAACTAAAGATTTCGCATTCAACAACATTAAGAGAATTATGACAGGGTCTAAAATCATTTCCAGCAGACCACCATTCATTAATAAGGAAAAAGGAAACCCATACTAGCTTGACAGACCACGGTCAGACTATATAATGCTTATATGTTCAGAGGGGATGGTGCTAAAGTTCAAGACACAAAGCCTCCGAGCTCAAAAAATACTTCCAGAGAAATTTAGTTTGCATTTACCTTGTCTCAAGAAGACAACTAGAAATTCGAACCTTTGATTTGTCACATGTGAAACCTTGTCTTGCTTATTAGAAAATGCTGCACATTTCTAGAATACTCTAGAAACTTATGGAAGTTTATGAAATCTTTATAGAAGCTTTTGGAAACTTATGGAAGCTTGAAAAAATTAAGAGAAGAATCTAGAGAAATTTAAAAAAATCTAAAGACATTGAAAAAAATGTATTTATATAGATTATTTTAGAAAGACTTAGGAGTTATAGAATAACCTAGAACAGAACTTTCTAGATAAACAAATGTAGACCATATGTTAAGGAGGTGGGAACTCCTATAAATACTCCCAAAGCTTTATAGTTTATGCAAACAAACAAACAAAAATAAATATACTAGTTCTCTTGTAAATTAAGTTCCCACCTTTCTATACTTACCCAATAGTCTCATTACTATCTCACTCATCATACATTTAACCAATTTTCTAACAACTATCATCATAGCTCCACTCAACTAATCCCTTAAGGTATCATATATGCATTTGTTGTTTCATATGGTAGTGGTGATTGTGTTTGTCGGAATTTTGATGGGATAAATATCGGTGAATTATCGTCCGAGTCGGTCACCAAGTCGAACCAAAATCTTAAGGTTCAAGTTTGTGAATCTTCTCGTTCATTTATATGGTGCTCAACTTTTCTATTTTTATTCGATGTGAGATTTGACTTTACACTTCTACTTCAACATCAACAGTGTAGTTGTGTATATTTTTGCCAAGTAGTAGAATAGTAGAAGATGCATGCAACTTTTCATTTTGCATAAATAAATATACGAAGCACGTTTATTAGGTAAGACCAAAGCGAATTCAAGGTAATTAATTCATGATTAAAATTCAGCTCTTGTGTGCTCTCGATTTTTATTGTTGAAGACGCAAGGGACACAAGTGTGGACATTTTATAGCCACGCAGGATTCTTCACTGGTGAGACAACAGCTTTCACCTGCAGGTAGTTGTGAAGACTGTAGATTCCTTTGTCCCTGCCAATACCACTCATTTTGTACCCACCAAAAGGAATTGCAGCATCAAAAACATCAAAGCAATTAATCCACACAGTTCCAGCTCTCAGTGCCCGCATCAATGTATTGGCTGTGTTCACGTTCTTAGTAAACACACCTGCTGCTAGACCATAGCGTGTTTTATTTGCCCGTCGTATTACTTCATCAATGTCCCTATATAAACCAAAAGCTATTAGAAAAATCTCATAATGCCACATTAAAATTAATATGAATGTTTTTTTGTTGTATTTATTATGATTTTACAAAAATGGTGTTGTCTTTTTTCTACGTGAGTCATTTGCTATATTAATTACTAATGATGAAATCAGTTGAGTTAGAAGGATCCACCGACAATAGGATGATATATCACCACACATTTGTAGGATTTATTTGACTAAAATTTTTATTTTGCAACAGAATTGCATAAGCAATTGAGGAATCAAATTTCACTCACTTGAATTTCAAGATGGACTGAACTGGGCCAAAGATTTCGTCTTGTGCTATCAACATGTCATCCTAATCATTAGCACGTGTTAGAAAAAAGCTTCAATATTTTAGAATCTTGCTGCATTTATGCAAATCACTTGTAGTAAATAATTTCAATACCTGAACATTTGAGAAGACAGTTGGCTGCACAAAGAAGCCTTTTGAGCCCCATCTATCACCCCCACATTCAAGGGTGGCATTGCTTTCAATTCCAGACCTTATGTAGCTAAGGACTTTCTCAAATTGTTTCACGTCAATCTAGGATTTTTGCAAGAGACATGAAATAGTGTTATTTAGTTACATAAGAGTATGATCAAGAATGTGGTGTTTTGTAAAACTTTAACTTTCCCATGAACTCATGATTGTTAAGGAGGAAACAAAAAGAAAAGAACAACTTGTAAAGTACAATAACGCAGTGGTTACTTTGAAAAGAAAATTACCAGAGGACCTTGTTCAACACCTTTCTTGAATGGATCACCAACAACACGTCTCAAAGCCCGTTTCTTTGATTTCTCCAAGAACTCATCATAGACACGCTCATGTACAAAGGTACGCGACCCGGCACAGCAACATTGTCCCTGTAAAGGATCCAACATTAGGCATAAGCTTCTTCTTGACACATGCATATTGAGGTTCAATGAAGTGATTGAATCTGATTGAATAAACCTGATTAAAGAACAGAGCAAAGTGTGCAAGTTCAACAGCCTTGTCAATATCAGCATCCTCACATATTATGAAAGGCGATTTCCCTCCAAGCTCCAATGTCACTGGCTTAAGATTGCTTCTTGCAGCCAGTTCAAGTACAACTTTTCCGGTATCTGTTGAGCCAGTAAATGCTAGCTGCAAAAATAGAATTTAAAAAAGAAAAAAGAACTTTATATGTTGATAAAAATGGTTTGGTTTTAGCCGACAATTACTATGCAAAGGTAAAATTCAAAGCTTACGGATACAGACAATAAACCAATGAATGCCATTGTTCTTACATTAACACTAGACAGTATCAAAGAACCAATTTTCCCTAATATGTAGCAGCAGTTTTGATTTAATGTCCCTCAAAGATAATAAAGTCATTTGTCATGTGTATCAGGCAATAAACAAATAAATATTGCAGAAAAATATTGGCTCCAAAATACCTTGACTGTCAACGAGCCTGTTCTTTGATACACAAACAGGCTAACCACCTTCAAGATAATCTATTTTTCATTACTTTTCTACTTACCATTTTTTGTACTCTAAAGGCTGAGTCTTATACTATAGGGTATAAATAAGAACTACTATCATCTGATAAAACCTGACATGGACTTACATGGGATCTGGACCAATCATGCTGGAAAATATAATGCACTATGATACGACAGTATCCTTAACATGTTTAGCAATCTACACCCTCAAGATTAGTTAGAACAAAATAATGTCTAACAACAAGCCAGATTCGTTCTTGACTAACAAAACTATATACCATATAAGAGTCTAACATTCTTGGTTCCCAAAATACCTTGTCCACATCCATATGACTTGCAAGAGCTGCACCAGCAGTTGGACCATACCCAGAAACTACATTCAAAACACCATCAGGAAGACCAGCCTGCCCAAAAGGGTGAAGGTTACAAATTATCTAGGGAAACACAAATGCAATTGAAATAGTCATCAAAATCTAAATAAGAAAATCTGCATGTCAGCACAAATTGGGGTTAACTAAAGAAGTCGAAAACAAAAGGCTAGAGTTATTATTTGACAATTGACATCACATATCAAAACATTCTGTATTTCTTTATAGCTTCTGCAACATTACTCCAAAACTATTGAGATAATGACACCACATGACAAATTATTGAACAAATATCCCATGTACACTTTTTTGTTGGCATAGATGAACATTGTGCAAACTTCATATATGAAGTAGACTTTGACAAGGCAAACTGTGGCTTTAAGTAGATTTTTAAGTTCATAAGATGTATCAAATTAGGTACAATTTTCTTAATTTAATAAGGGTAGACCGGTGCATGAAGCTCCCTCCATTCTGCCCATGTAGGTGAAGAGGCTGTTTCCACTACTAGAAAACGTGATGTTTGCATCATTATTTTTCCATTTTTTAGGTATGTAGAAGTAGAATGAAGTAGCACTGGAGCACTGTTTCAGGGGAATAAGCAATGACTGGCTCAACTAACTAGTGTTTAGGTGATGTTTTGATGACTAAATTTGACTGTATCCATGCTTAAGAGATAGGGGGAGAGAGAGAGAAAGCATAGATTATGAGATATGAGCTGACCTCATGAAATAGTTTTGCTACAAAGAGAGCTGTCAGTGGAGTTTGCGGAGCAGTCTTCAGAACAATGGTATTACCACATGCTAGAGCTGGTCCAACTTTCCAAGCAAACATAAGTAGAGGAAAGTTCCAAGGTATAATTTGTCCTGTTACACCAATTGGTTCATGCAATGTCTGCACATGATAATCTCCATCAGCTGGCACTGTCAACCCATGAATTTTGTCTGCCCAACCTGTAAAACAATAATTGTTGTGATGAGGGTGTCAAGATAAAATTTCTTTAAGAAAAAATGATGGATTAACATAATTAACATCTAACTGTTGTTACTGATCTTACCAGCATAATAGTGAAATAAACGCACCAACATTGGTAATTCAGCCTTGGCAGCCTGTTCATAAGTCTTTCCGTTGTTCCATGTCTCCAGAGCAGCAAGCTCATCGCTGTGTTTCTCAACCAAATCAGCAAAGCGCAGCAATATCCGACTTCTTTCCTGAAGGAGTTATCGACAAATTATTACCAAATATTAATTGAAGGATGTGCAAGAAAGGGAGGACACTCAGGAAATGCCTACATATGCAGTCATTTTAGGCCAAGGTCCCTCATCAAAGGCCTTGCGAGCTGCTGATACTGCACGGTTGATGTCTTCAACATCCCCTTCAGCAACTTTAGCAATCACTTCTCCTGAGCGCGGATCATATGTTGGAAATGTTTTCCCTGAGACCAAAAGAAATTGCAAATAAAGTCCACCAATTGATTTTACAAATGGGAAAAGCTAACTTCTTTTCAGTTCCACTCAATCCATGAATTGAGACGCAACATTCATGTTCAAATTCAAACACAAGTACATAACCTAACCGTGATTTTGTTAAACAAGTTAGTGCATGTTTGGATTACAGTTAAGAAGTTCAAAAGTATTTTTACTCCCAAAGCAACAAATTAGTCCTCTTCATTTTATGTATTGAAATTTGCAAATGTGCATTGGAATTCACAAAAATACTTTCTCAATTTTAATCCAAACATGTTATAACAAAGTGAGGTTTGGGGTGTTCGAAAAAGAAGTCAAACATGTTATAACAAACTTTGTTCAAGCTAGACACACCTGATGCAGCATCCACAAATTGCCCATTTATCATGTTCTGTGTGTAACGTATTGAAACTTGTGGAGTGATTAGTTCCTCAACTGCTGCAGCCGTGCTAAATCTGTTAATGTTTCTCCACCCTCCCGAGTTTCTTCCTGGGATAAACAAAAAATCATGTGGCAGTTTCATTCAACAAATTGAAGATTATATTCTGATAATATAGTTGCCAAAATGAATATATAAAGAAATAAAAGTGGTGGATAATAACAACTAACAGAAGATACTTTAAAGTTTGGTCTTGAAAGTAATGAAAAAGATTCATTATATCACAATAGTTTTGGTGTGCTAAACAAAAGTGAATAATAGTCAAATTATTCATATGCTTTGCAATGTGGGAAACTCATGGCCATCATCAATATTCATAAAGGGATAGGAAACAAATTAAGCATTAACAAGTAAAAATGAGAATGAAACTGAGTGGATCACCTAGTGAGTGAAGCAGAGAAGCAGCTCCAGAAGAATTGGAAGAAGAGAGAGAGCGAGAGAGTAGCGTGGAAAGTCTGCCAGCTGCCATCGTCAAAGTCAAAGATTTTTCCCTGCTTCTTTTTCTTCTCCTCCTTCTTGTTCTTATTCTTATGAATGATAAAAGAGTCTTTTCAAAATAAAAAATGGTTGCACCATGTGTCATTAAACGTCATCACCATCAATCAATACTATGTAGTAAAAAAGAAAGCAATGAATAAAGTGTCATTTTATGGATGCCATTTTGTCCATACTTGTGGGGTTTGAAAAGGATATTAATGTGTTGAATTGGAGATAATATTATTAAGATTTAAGACATGATATTGAAATTTGCAATGCTTGACTTAACATTAGCCTTTCCGAGCTGAGTTGGGATACTATTTGCACGGTTAATTTTTCATGTTGCCATGGTGTTTACAGATAGCATAGTTTTTAATAAAATTAGTTTATATTATTTTAAAATTGTAATTAACTGTGTCTACAGATAACTCATACAAGAATTGCTTATATTTCTGTTGGGCAATAAAAATTTGGTGAAGGTGAAGCAGAAGCGGGAATAAGACAAGTGAAGCAGATGAAAGCATATACAAGTGGGTGGGAAAGGGAGTTCGGAAATTCCGTAGTTTTTTGTTTGGATATACGCAGCGCTAGGTAAAGGGGGAGTAGGGGACCGCATAAGCTTTTTTTATCCCAATTTGTGCAGACAGATTAATGTGCCAAATTTGGTAGGATGTTTTTTATTCATACGAACTAGACGCCATTGGTAAGCCAAAATTATTAAACATATTACTAATCTGTTTAATCCATTTAGGCCTAAATTGATATTTTCAGATAACTATTTAGTCGATGATTGGAAAAAAAAATTGAAAGTGATCCTTTATTTTCTTTCAAAAAAATCTTTAAAAAATTAATAAAAACTATTATTTTTAAAAGTAAGTTACTAAAATATACAGTATGATTAACTGCTCTAGCTTATGTGTAATGAGTCCAATCAAACAGTGAACAAGTTGGAACCGGATGCTTACTATCTAGCTGTAGCAACCTTCTACTCCTCTTACGCAAGTGTCCATGGTAATACCCATGTGTTAGTGTTAGGCTTTACCTAAAAAATAAATACCCATGTGTGAGGTATCTAATATATAGGCTGAATTTAAATATAAAATAAAAAGAAAGATAAAAATTACAAACAGTGGCATATACACATTTTAATTTCAAGAGATTGATCCAGCAGAAAAAAAAAAGGGCATCATATTTGAGCTCTCAATTATTTTTTAGGGTAAGATAAATATCAGTTTTTGCATATAAGTGCTCTGTGAGTGTAAAGGTTTTTTCTGCCTTAAATTGGAATTCCATCCTCTCCTTTAAAATTTTATGTAACAAAAATATCTGTACTTTTTTTTACTAATATTATTCAATTAGAGCATGACAGTTGGATTTGCTCCTTTGACTCTGTTAACTATCATCCATTAAAAGTTGCTCCTCCTTTCTTTTGCCCTTGCACGTTCTCATGAAAAATAGTTTATTAGAATACTCAGTCAGTGAATCTCATAGACCCCTGTAACATTGTCAGAGCAAAGGAGGAGGGGGGCTAATGGCTCTGAGTTTGGATTCTAACAGTAAATGTTTTCTTATTTGATGAAGCTGTTTAGAAACTCTTTTGTTTTTCTTAATTTTTTAGTGTGCATTTGTTTTTTCACTTTACAAGTTATAACTACTTAACGTCGTTTGCTCCACGTTCCACATGCAGCAATAAATTGATGTTCCATTTTGGCACAGACATTTGTACAAGAAGCATACATACTCACACTGATTTGCAAGTTGCAACTGATAAGACCCACCCATAAACTTACTTCCGATCATGTGATGCTTCTGTCTTTTACTTGTAGAGCACCATCCAGCTAGCCATCATGATCACCTTCCCAACATGAAATCCATCAAGTCATGTGCAAATTACCAAACGTGTGTCCACTGCTTACCAAATCAAAGGTTTAATTTGATTAATGGATCTGGCTAGGATTGATGGCTTTATTAACAACCTATGGTACCACCAAATTCTAGGATAAGATCATCCTAAAAAGAAAAATCTGAAGTATGATCACTATGAACTCGCTTACAAATTTGTATGCCAAGATACAAAAATAAACTATTACATATATATCTGAGCTTGAAGTTCATGATCTGGTGTATATTGCTTCTATACACTGAGTCGTTAGTGTATGTTCATATGCAGCAGGCTCAACGTAAATCTTCAAGCAAAACCTGAACATACATAGGGGAATCTGTATATTAATTTTTAAACTCCTTTTAATAGTATTTCCATTATTTTTTGCACCCTCATGTGTGTAAAGTGACTAAAAGGCAGAACGTGGGAAGTGCCAATAGCAACTTACATTCAAAATGATTAACAAAAGAAATGTCAGTCCATTAGCTTGGGAGATAATTGTTTTGAATCCTTATCCAAATTATTTAGACCCGTAATTAAAAATAAAGTCAGTCCATTACTCAACATCGTTGAACTCAACTGATAAATAATCCATAAGGCCCATATCGAGAACTTCTTGGTGCTACATCAATTTTAGTTCAGTTGCGAAGCATGCTATCTAACACAGAAGGATATATCAGCTTCATCTTCACTAACAAAAATTAATAATTAATATTTACTGATAAAAAATATTTAAACATTTTTTTTTATTTTAGTTATTGTCATGTATTTTTTTATGTCTTTAAAGAGCTTTAAATAACATTTTTTATTATTATTCAATACATTATTTTGCTGTTCAAAACAATCTAGATAGCACTCTAAAGACAAAAAACACATTTTATCATGACTAAAATAAAAAAAAATACTACATTACAGAAAAAAATGCATATTTTAAAAAACAAAAACACTATCTTAACACCAGAGAAGACATAACAAAAATTGCAACATTTTACTCTCATTGGCCTTTTTCATGTGACAATCATCATCGTAACTTATAAGCTAGAGATCGAATAATATAAATAGGTCATAAATGTCTTAGATACACTCTCTAACTTATACACTCTTAACTTTCTCTTATAAATACTAACTTAAACGTGAAAGTCCTTCTTATATATACACGACTGAAATTTAACTCATGTAAACTAGAAGAAATTTTGTGTGAATATATTTTTTTTAGACTGATATTGAACAAGTTTTGAAAAGTTGGAAATCATTAATAATAAAATACTTAAAATGCAGTATGAAATGTTGAAAAACTAGAATTGAATGAAAACGATTCATCAATATAAAACTTCTTTGCATATTAAATTGTGGACTTTAGCGTTGATAGTATCTGAACTTTTGGGTTTATTGATTCGCGTAATCTTTGCTTGAGTCTGCCTTCGTTTAATTTCTGTTCGGCTTTTCCCCTTTGTTTGGCTGAACGGAGGTACCGGGCTATAAATTTTGTTTGAAATGTGCTAGTAAACTCATTGAACATAAATAATTAACTAGTTTTCTTAACATAAGTTCTTAAAAGTGATTTTAAATAATTAAAAGTAAACTCTTTTTGTTAAAAAGTTATAAAAATATAATAAAATAGAAACATTTCACGTTTAATTGTTTTAAGGATTATTTTAATGAAACTGTTAAAAGACAAATCAAGTATCACGTTGCATGGACAAATATGCCCCACATCCAATCAATTAATCTAATCCTTTGCTTTTAGTTTTCAGTCTTCATCTTCTAAGGATGTATAAAACCTTCAAGTTCAAGGCAATGTTTTCTTTTTCTCCTATTCAAGCGTCTTTCAGTGAAAGCAAAAATAAACTGCTTGCTGTGGCATTTTTTGACCGCTGACTTTAATTTGCATCTTTTATTAAAGAAAGTTGAAAACTAGTTATTTTCAGAGCTGCAATTGACATGCAACAATAATAATAACAATTAAAATCTTATTCCACTCAAGTCTTATTGCATATATGACATTAATTAAGGAGTCATATAAGATAAGATGATTTAATGATTGGAAGAAAAATATAAGATTAAAATGATAACAAAATCATGAGTTTGAAACTCATAATAATATTGTTTAGTGAAAATCTCATACTAATCTTATTTCATTAAAGTCTTATTACATGACATTAATTTAGTGATTAGAAGAGAAATATAAAATTGGAATGATAATAAAATCATGAGTTAGAATCTGATATTAATCTTATTCCACTAAAGTCTTATTACATATATAACATTAATTAAAGAGTTGTAATGTGATTTGATGATTGAAAGAGAGAGATACATAGAATGATTTGATATGAAGATGATGAGTTTGAATCTCATACAAATTATTAATATTTGTCTATTAAAAAAATTAAGTTCAATTAAAAATCAAGTATTTAGAACAATGATGAAAAAAAAAATCAACATAAAACAAAAACAAGATACATTTTCCAATTAATTATACTATTACAAGAGCTTATTATCAGTTATGATTTAAATATTTTGTTGGCTGTTCCAAAAAAAACAAAAACGAACCTTCTGAGATCTCATTAGCAACTAAGTCCAATTAGAATAAAAAAACATGTCTTTAAATTCTCAATTTTTTAGCCAATAATTAAGTAGCATAAAAAAATAGAAAGAAGAAGAATGTCATATCAATGATATCATGCACACCATGCACATTTTTTGTGCATCGCTATTTGCACAAAAAAGTATCATAAAGATTTTTGCACAAAACACAAATGCACGGATGAAAGAATATTTCATCCATCAATACTCTTTCAACTCGAAAAAAAAAACGATTGATTGGTTGTCATGGATAACTTCTATGTTTCTATTCATTTAAAATTTTCCCTTCAATATTTTTTGTTTTTGTTTTAAATAGATCAAGTAAAATTTTATCAAAATAAATTTTTCTAATTTATTTCCTTAAACAATAAAGTTAATAGACAAACTATGAGCCACTAATTTCCTTCCTTTCAATATTGAAATGTATAAAAAAGATAACAAAAGCCCAGTAGTTTCATTAATAAGGTGAGATACAAGTGATTATTAGTTTAGTCTCTTTAAGCATATGATAAAGGGTTAATTCATTTCTTCTTTTTTTTTTCTTCAAAAGATCAATAGATTTTCAATGAAAATGACCAACAACACTTACACAACCTCACAGGAAGCTAAAGAAAATGTTACAACAACGCAGAACATATAAACAACGGCAAATTTAGCACGCGCATTCAAAACTATCAAGATAGCAGCAATCTTGAAATTAAGTACTAAAAAAACTGAAAAACATACACATCCTCCTATTAGAAAGAAACCTAGATAGAAGCATGAACTTTTATTCACTTTTTCTTTCCTTTATCACTCCTTTTAGATTGGCACGTGCTTAATTGCAACATGGATGAAGACAACCTAAATTTGTTAAGTTCAGGTGCAATAATTAAGGGTTTCTATCAAACTCCATTGAATAGAAGAAATGTGGTGGTAGGGTAGAGACAACCAGAATGGTGAAAAGGCAAATTGATAATTATATAGATAAAGAGGAGGAGAAGTGAAAGATAGGGTAGAGTTGGTGTCTTAAGAAGGAGGTGAGGCGGGGTAGTGACGAGGGAAACAAAAGAAGTGAGAAGAAGAAAAATGTCACATTATGGGGGAGAGAAAACCCCTTATGATGGGAGAGAAGTCCTCCTATGGAGGGAGAAACCTTGATGGAGCATCACTTTTTTTTAGGAGCTTCTGTTGCTACACCTGCTAGGGTTTTTAAAATCCATGCAAGTTTCTTGTTTATGCGAATAGAGTAATAGCTATGCATAGAGAAATTGTTCTTTAATTAATAATATATTTTTTCCTTTTTATAAGATATTATTTCGATTTTTTTTTTATCTTTTTCTATAAGAATTTTGTCTGATTATCACATGCATTAATTATTTTTTATTAAAATACTTTAATATTCTATTTCATAAATAATTAGTACTATGAATTGTCTCTTTTTTATCTCTTGGAGAATAAAAGAGTTTAGTTTTAAAATTTAAAACTTTATTATTATTATTATTATCTCTCCACGGATAAATTATTTAAGGGTAAATTTAGAAAAATATTATAATTATAAATAAATTTAATATTAATGTCTTAAATTAATCACATTTTTTAATAAATATAAATTAGTCAATAATATCTTATAAAAAAAGATAGATGATGTAATTTATTTTTTCATAAAATTTGAGGATGTAATTTATTTAATACCTCTGGGTTTAATTCCGGATTAAAAAAAAAACTCAACAATTTCATTCAAACATACATAGATATGTTATTGGGATGTTCCTGTGTATCAATTTTGTCAATACAAATCACATGCCAGATCACATTTAAAGAAGAAAAAAATATGTATATGGTTGGTACACTTTTTATTGGGATGGATATTTATGGTTGGTACACTAACCTTCAATAGTCTTTCACAATTCGAATTGGAAAAGAAAAAAAATCTTAGAGGAAGTTGCCTTAATAGTTAATGTATGAATACAAAATTCAAATCAATATATCATCAACCTAGTTGGTTTTGAATTCTTCCTCTTTCCATTAATTTCTAACACTTCCACTTAATTGGTTAACTTTCATTCGTTATAATTGGTAGCATTTCGTCCTCTAAAAAAAAGGGTACCATTTCGTATGAAACAATAGCCATGTTCCTTACTCATAATAGTATATTATAATAATAATGTCAAAGTGTATAATAATTTTTCTCTCGGGCCATGCTGGCTCATGAACCCACTACACTAATGCTTAGGAAAAAAAATTAGTACAAAGAACAAAGAGAAAATGAGTAGTGCAGCGGATACAATGGCCATTTAATTTTTTTAATCAGATGCTAGGCATATCAGAATCAGATTTGCCAGAACAACTGACATTCTCCGACTTTATTTTAATGAAAAACTTCTTAACTCATAAATTTCGGTTTTTTAATTTCGGTTTTTCATTTTTGCTAACACGTTTTCTTGAGTTGCATGTTAAGAAATAAAAACAATGTTTATTGTTACTCTAAATATTTACAAAATAAATGGCTGTGTTTAATTTTTACGTTTAATAATTTATTGTTTTCTTAACTTGAACCCTAAATATACTGTTAAAAATCCCATTTTTTTTTAAAAAAAAGTTCATAACTACTCCATTCACCCAAAAAAAAGTTCATAACCTATTTCAGTATTACTACCATATAGTATCGGTTTATGTACTGGTACTGATTAATTTATGTACTACTATCGGTTTTAATAATGGTCAATGATTAGATTTAAGATCCAGGAATGTGGGTCATAATAATCTTTCTACCAATTCAAATCTGATCCCTCATTAAAGGTATCTGGTTTGATTTCCAGTCCTATAAAGACCCCCTCAAAATTTTCATGAGTCACTATATAGTACTAAACCAACACCTTCGTATTTGCAGGGTGAAAAAATAATCTTGCAAATCATGACATCATATTAAAGTCAAGTTGTGCGAGAATGTCGGAAAAATTTTAGGAAAACATTTATTGATCTTCATGTTCGGAAGATGAAGAGACATGTGAACCTTTTTAAACACCAAATACATCCCCTTTCCTTGTTTACATTCTTCGACAATAAAAAGGTTAAGAGTTAAGACTGGAAAGTGGAGGCGTCTCTATTGTTCTCTGTATTTCTTTTTGCATTTTTTTCCAAACAAATCTTATGTTTGATAATATTGACTTACACAGTATAAGCTAGCTGATTTAACTTGATGCTTAATAACAATTTCCAACGCATTTTTTAACAGAGTATTTGTTATTAGGGTGATAATTCAAATTTATAAATAAGCTTTATTAAAAAAAGCAAGGAGCAAATTTTTACTTTCATTTCATCAGATTCAATAAATTTTAAATCATAAAAAAATGTATATTAAGCTTCGTTATATCTACAAATTATATTCAATAAGTAAATTTATTCCTCTTCGTATTCATGTAGAGCCAACTTTAATATTGCAGACACCCCTTTAACTACAACTTTTTAATTTGTATATGAGAAAAAAAAATTATTAAAAAAAATTACACAATCATTCAATCACAACATATTATGTGTGATAAATTTGTTGAGTTTTAAAATAATTATCTTAAAATAATTTAAACAATAATTTATAATTAGATAATAATATAACATTATTTTACATTATTATTGCATAAACATTAAACTCTTTGTATATTATTACTAAAGCTAACTTTTTAGTATTCACTAAAAAAGGTTATATTTTTTAGTGTAATATTTGTTTCTTTTTTATTTGCTTTGAAACCTTTTTGAAACTGTCAAACAAATTATTCCATTTAGTAGCTATGAGAAAAACTTTTGGCATATAATTTGCAATTTTGCATGATGTATTAACCTCTCATTTGTCTATATTATTTATTTAACG
>PYAF01005012.1:369370-419672 GCA_007407185.1 Glycine tomentella
TACAAAATAATTACTCTCACTAAATTTGTCCACTAAACCCACTAATGTTTACAACGATATATATGAAGTCCTGCAATAATCGTATAGATAATTGCTATGCTAGTAAAATGGTCTTCCATATTGATCTTCAATTGTATTTGAGGAACAAATCTTAATTGCTTTAAAGGATCAAAGCCCAATTCCATTTTAAGTAAAAATATTGGTAGTTTGATCATTAATGTTTGATTAATGATTTGTCAATAAAAAATATGTAAATTGTTTATAATTAATTTAATTTGGGATTTTTTAATAAAAAAGACAATTTACATCTTAGAATTAAAAGCCATAATTATAACAATTAAAAATATTAAAATATTAAAATATTAAATTTAAATATAAATTAATAAGAGATTAAAAATCTTACATTAACCATAATAAATAGTCTAAAATCTACAAGAAAGTGAATTTTATACTATAACTTTTATGACTTGTCCAACTTTTTCCATTCCCAGCTCCACCACCTATATATATATATATTATACCTGGGTGAAGGTTTGGCAATGCATTGGAACATTTAGCCTCTTTCCCTTCTTAGGTTTCCCTACCAAATATTGCACGAACAACTCTGGCTACTTGGGAATCAATTGCACTACATAATTTCATAATAAGTGGCAATTGGCCATATAGCTATTGCCATATTCAATTATCTTTATAAGGCAAGGAAAAAAAATATTTAGAATTAAATACCAAAGCCAAAGGAGAAGCTAACAAGTTTAGAAAGCAAAGTCCAATGGCCAAAGAGACTAGTGTTGTTTCTCAATATCCCAGCAAATTACAAGTGCAGGGTGAAAATTTTGATCATGAAAACCTTGTAATATCAGCAGCTGATAATGGAAGGAAGGAGAGTAATGGAGCACCTAAAGACACATCTCCTGCACTTCCTGGGTGGTACGCTGATGTATCCTGGCCGGGTATATTTCTTTCCAAGGCTCTATAAGGAGGGATCAATTACTTGACTGATTTATATTACTATATGATTTGATATCTACTTTATTTTAGATTTTAATTTGGTGCTTTTTCTTGTCAACGATTTAAATTTGGTGTTTAACTTTTGAGTTTTGAGTGGGCCTTTGTCGCACCTACCAATTGGTTGTTATTCCGGGGTGACTACGGTTTTTTTTTTTTTTCTTTTTTCTTTTTCTCAAAAAGAAAAATAACAATAAAAATAAGGTATTGCTTTGTTATTTTTTAAAAAAATACCTTTTTTTTAAATTGGTTTTAAAAATAAGGTATTGATAATTTTTCTTATTGTATACCATGCATTTTGACAGGTAATTTTTTATTTTTTACAATGATATAAAATAAAAAATGTTGGAATGCATAGATTTTTTGTTTTATTATAAAAAGAAGGAATGTTTCAAAAAGTGTAACAACAGTAATATACTATTATTTATAGTAATAGTAGTAACATTTTGTACTATTAATTATCACACCAACAATGTACAGGAGAAGCACACATATATAAAATGGAAAAGATCATATTCCAAGGGAAATCAGAATTCCAAGAGCTTCTTGTATTTGAGGTACCTTGTTCTTTGTTAGCATATTCCATACTTTTATAATCAGTTGATTTGTTCGTATATGTTTGTTATTATTTATTTTATTGTGACTTTTCCTAATCCTTTTTTCCCTCATTTAGTCTCTACAGTGTATAGGTTAATATATAGGCATAATCTCTTGTATATGATCATGTATACTGTCACATCAGATCAAATTACTACAAATTGCAAATAGTTTGTGTAATTTTTCTCTTATATAAATGTAATGCGGGTTTAAATATTTATTTTTTAGTTTATGTAATTTAGTATTTTTTTTTTCATTTTCTTCTTTTTGTAATTCTATTTTAATTTAATAGTTGTAAGATATATTTGTTTCATTTTTCATCTTTAAAGAACTTTAAATAGTGCATTAAACAATAAAAAGTTTTATCTAAAATATTTTAAAGATTATAATCAAAATAAATATATTTTATATGGACTAAAATAAATAAAAATTACAGGAACAAAATAAAACACTAAATTACATTAAAAAAATATTTAAACCTATAACCCAATTTGCTAAAATTATCTTATTATACTTTTCCCTTTTTCATTTATACCATTAAAATATTGATGACATCCCTTAGTGATGTGAATTGTGCAGTCATCTAGACATGGCAAGGTTGCAGTTCTTGATGGGTATATCCAGCTGACAGATAATGATGAATTTGCTTACCAAGAGATGCTCACTCACCTTGCACTCTGTTCAATTCCAAATCCAAAGAAGGTTTTCTGTTGATTCTTTACTCACATGAACTAATAGATAGCTTATCCTATCTAATGGAAAAAGAAGCTTTCCTGAAATAATAACACAGAAAGAAAGACTAGTGTGACTCCCAAATTTGTTTAACAAGGGGTTGATGAACGCTACAGGTGCTGCTTGTTGGAGGGGGAGATGGTGGAATTCTTAGGGAAATATCACGCCATTCTTCTGTTGAGCATATTGATATATGCGAAATAGACAAAATGGTCATTGATGTAAGTCAACATTCCTTAGTGAAATTTGACGGAAATGAATTACAAATAAAAAGAACCCCTCTCATTTTTTTGCTTGAGTGTGTATTGTTTCCAATGATATACTCTTAGAACCATGCGAGTTTCTTATGCGTTTGAGTACACAGGTTTATAAGAAGTTTTTCCCAGATATAGCTGTTGGTTACGAGGATCCCCGAGTGCATGTTCATATCAGAGATGGTAAAAAGTTAAACCACTCTTTTTAACTTACAGAACAAACATGGTATATTAATGAATAACGAGTTTGTTCTACAAAATTTTATAATAATTTCTACAAACAGGAAGAGAAATGTGTAATGAGATAGGTATGTTGGGGAGAAACAGAGAAAAAAATGATTGTGTAGAAATTGTTGTATGAGTTACATTACTCAATATATTTTAACCAAATTTCTGACAAACATGTGCAGGAATTGCGTTCACCCATTCTGTTCCTGAGGGCACTTACGATGTCATTATACTGGATGCTTTTCAACCAATAGGTAAAAAACCTTTCTGTCAAATGTCAATTTAAAGTTGGAACTGAAGTGAGAAAAGAACCTATTGCGGAAATTCAATGTGATGCAGGACCTATTGCGGAAGTTCTTGCTGATAACTGCTTCTTAGAATCGGTAGCAAAGGCTCTTCGACCCGGTGGAGTGTTGTCTGCTCCAGCAGACAGCTTGTGGCATAAGAACTTTGTGGTTGCAGACACCATAGCAAATTGCAAGAAGATATTCAAAGGCTCCGTTAACTATGCTTGGACCACAGTTCCTACTTATGCAAGGCATTTCTTATCTAACTATATGTTTACTTTTCTAATTCTATATATTAAGAGAAGCTTTTGGTAACAAGTGTTTCTTTGTTTTTGTTTACCAGTGGGGTGATTGGATTCATGCTTTGCTCTACGGAGGGTCCCCCAGTGAACTTCAAACATCCAATAAATAAATTGAATCCAGAGAAAAATGGGGTAGCAAAGGGACCTCCTAAGTTTTATAACCCAGAGGTAATCTTTCAGATCAAGTATTAACCTACTTGCTTGTTTTGCTTTATTCTCTTTCCAACTAAATATTTTATTCCTATCTTGACTTTAATTTTTTGTTACTACAGATCCATGCTGCTGCATTCTGTCTGCCTTCTTTTGTGGACAAGGTTGTTGATCCAATAAGATATTGATAAAGAACTCAGTTGTAGTAATAAGGAATTGTTGTTAGTAACCCTTTGTATTGTGTGGTTTTGCATGATTTTATCGGTGAAAGGTTGCACATGCAAAACTATTATAAGTTAATAAAAAAGACAAGTTGATAACCTGCCAAATTATTTCTTAATTATTACTCCTGATTCCAGTATATAATAGTTTGACTAATGCAACTCACATATAAATATATAATTGACTAAACATACCTACTCAAACTTAGATTTGCTTCTCATAGTTTCCACTATAATCACCACTAAAACTTCTGCTCCGCGTGTACTTAGACACTGCCACCTCACTCTAATGAGAAGAGATATGAGTCTGCCAAAGTGTAGCAAGTATTATCCTAAAGCAGTGCCAGAACTCAGAAGATTCACATAACAATCAAGGCTAAGAGATTAATATCCATGTCCATGGTAGTAAATCTTCAGCCAGAACAACTAAGATTCATCCATTATTAGTTAGTTAATGTTAGTTAAGGTAGATCCTTAAAGAAATGTTTGTTATGGTTAAATATACATATACTTCAGAACATCAGATTTATCCAAAAAAAATTAATGTTATTAAGACCTACCTGAAGCTTTATTTGAACAGCTGAAATGTACATTATGACAGGAGTCAAATCAAATATCAAACTTCTATATTCGATCACTTTGCAACAAGATACAGAACAATGTATGAGTCAGTGTAATATAACCTGTAAGATCAAAAGAATCGAGTTCCAACAAGGAATGGATGCTTAGCTTCACATAGTTTTGCCGAGTGATTATGCAATTTACTTATTGGCTAAAGATTCTAGCTACCCATGCAACTATATAGGAGTGGCAAAAGCAGAAACATCTCTAATAGGTTAAACACTGTTAAAGAGGAATCTGATTAGGATCATGATCTTTTGGGGACATGGACATTATACACAAACCATAAGGTAGGAAAAAGTATATAGCTAAGAACACGAGAACACCAAGATCAGCCTCTTCACCAACGGCTGGACGACGTGGACTGATCCAGTATATCTGAATTGCACACCATAAGCAGTATAAACAAGCTATGGACATCACAAGAAGCATTGATTGATATGAATTTTTCTTTATGGAGTTTGAGGCATTTGCTCTGCAAGGCAATTAAGGAGAGGAAAATAAGTCAAAACCATGCTGTGTCTATAATATAACTTGATGCTTAAGAAGTTGCAAAAAAACAAAAAACCTGTTGAGGTAAAAAAAGCCACCAATTAAGCAAGCACATAAGAAGACAACTACAACAACAGCATCTGGGTTAACTGGTGCTCTACTTTGCCACCAGCCAGTGCTCAAAATCCATGTGTACGTGGTTGTTTTCCCATTCTCCTGTATGATTTTGGGAGATAATATATAGTCAGTAGTACAAGAGTATATAGGAAATTATGACAAAGTGACTGAAGCATTTGGTTTTTCTTTGGACAGCATTAGATAATTTGCAATCCAATTAAAATTCAGCTGAATTCCAAGTTTCTGCCTTAGATTCCATCAAAATAATAACAAACAGAACAATACTTGTAAATGCTATCATAAATAGGCGAGTAGTAGTTCAGTATTTTCAGTATAATCTTTTTGCTGGGAATAAGCCCTTAAATTAGTCTTTGAGAATTGAGATTATATAGATCGGCCATTTGTATCCCCAATATTTTAAAAACTGTTTGTTAACCTCTCCAACTACAACACAGCTAGTTTTTTGTGGTATGGTTCTCCCACCATTCTCATCAATTCATATCAACCAGGGCCGTTCACTTTAAATGTACATACTAATAATTTAATACGAAAAGAATTGAAATCCAAACATTTATTCATCATTTAATTTGACTGATTAAAACAATTAAGTGTTTTAAGACTTGATTGAAACTTGACCTGATTAATGAAAAATAGAATGTTGCTGAATCTGTGAAAGAAAAAACCAATGTTAATGAAGCTAATTTAAAATTTTCAGGGTGATAATACATGTAACACGGCATTTAAGAGTAACATAAAACTGTAAACAATCCAATATCTCCTAGTCGACCTAATAAAACTGGCTCCCCAGCAAGGTTGCAGCGACAACATGGGTGTAGGATATGCTTTGTTGCTTGGCATAATTTAGGACATCATTAACAGGGCTTTGGATAAACTTCTCTACAAGCATTTCTACTAAAAGAAATATGAAGGAAAAATGAATAAGCTTCTTCATAAGTTAATTTTAACTAATGCATAAATTCAAAATTATCTTTTCAAGAAGCTAAAATAAGAGAGTTTCTAAACTAGGTTATTTATAAAGACTTGATACTGCTAGAACTAAAACTTTGGGTTGATTTTACTAATTTATATGATCACATTTTGCTTCATTTTAACTTTTTAAAGATAAAGCAGTAAATTAATTAATTATAGGTCATGTTAACAAGTGTTTTTAGGTCATTGATGAAAAAATTAAAAAGGATAAGTATTTATTGTAGAAATCATAAGTGAGTGCAAAAAAAAGTCATACAGTGTAATTTTGAGCATTTCAAAAAAATATTTCTCTTCTTAGTTCATTAATCAATGCTTTAAAGGCATTGATTAACATTTTCCATTAATTTATAGAAGCAAAAACACTAAAAAAAATGGCACATATTACCTCAAACAGATGATCAAGAAAGAAGTGGGTAAAAGAGCCAGCTGAAATCAATAAAAAGCATTGCATCCTCGTAAGGGGCACCTGCAACACAGTTAATTAACAAACAGGTGAAACCTGAATTTTCCACAACAGAGGAAACAAAAAAGAGAGATAGACCAACTCTGGAGACAGAACAAGAAGCTGCGTGTGGAGAAGATAGGAGGATATCCGAGAATGGAGAAAAGAGAGAGGAAGTCCTAAAAGAAAGATGTAGAAGAAGGGATGGTGAATGAGATCTTCAAGGGCAGATCCCAAAGCATGAGCAGAACCACCAAAGAGTGAACCAAGCCACTCCGTGAAGGAACCAACATCAGGGCCAAAGAAGGCGTTGATGGTGTAGAAGAGTGTGTGGTGGGGACTGAACCTTCCATTGCTGATGCTTGTGAGACACAAACCAGAACCCATGGCATACATGAGATGAGGACCAGGACCTGGCATTGCCTTTGTTCTTCAATTCAATCTACTTTCTTTTACTTCGAATTAACAATCAATGTTCAATACTCAAGTCAAGCACAGCACCCACCACAGGTTTCGGCTGTTCCACAAAGTTAGCCGTTTGAATAGGTAGTTTGTCTATCTAATCCAACGTTGTTAATTATGTTGGATAGTCTGTTACTTACTGTTTTCGGTTATTTACCAACTTAACCCTGCTTCAAACACCCGCCGCCGCCGTTATAAAATATGGAAACATTAATGGAGACTAGTGGGTTAGTTACTCATGTTTTTCAGGTGGATTATGTTTTAAATTCATCTAAATATAAGACAGATGTTAAACAAATGTCTTTTCCCATCACATGTAAAATTTTCTTGATAGTTGGTAATCATCACCACAAACAAGATTAATTTCTGATAAAAGGATGGAGAGACATCGTGAGTCGTAGTATCTATCCCAAAACCAAAAAAAATACAAAGTTAACCAGCCCTGAGATTAAAAAGTAAATTGGGGAAAAGGTTTTTATTGAAATGCAAGCAAATTACATTCCCCGATAATTTTGAAATGCAATTCTACATCATTTTCAATAATAAAAAAAAAACTTCTTTTAATTTCTCAACGATAACCCTTGAAACACTTATTAGCAAAACCCTATTGTTAATTCTTTGACAAGTATACCAATTCGTTCAAGTAGTAATTAAAACGATAAGTTTGAGTATCGAGTTCACAAGAATTTTGATTGTACTCGGAATTTGTATATTTCTAATTTTAAGCGAATAATTGACTAAATTCGATACTTGTCTAGTGATGATGTAGAAAATGTAAAATTCAACATAAATAAAAATAATTAAGCAGAACACATTAAAGAGACAGAACACAAATGCTTGGGGTGGTAATTGTCAACTGATGCAAAGTTTTGTGACGTGTTGGATGCTCGACCTACCGAAACTACTCTTAATGCAATGTTAGATATTTTTCACCATTTAACGTAATTTCAAGTATTATCTTCATACGCTAACCTACCCTAACCCTGATCTCCCATGTAGAAGAGGCTAAATTACGTAATTTCACTCCTAATCATTTAAGAACTGTATCAAATAATTTGCTTTAAGAATAAGGATGCATAATTAAGGCTAAATAATACCATCATATCTCTAGACATAGATTACCTAGATGCTTATTTCAAGTTCTTAGGGTGCAAACATTTTCCAATGAGTAAATCCTATAACATACATGTGTATGGGTGATCAAACCATAACAAGACAATAAACTAAAAAAAAAAAGCAATAATAATGAAATAACATTAAATAGATAGTGAGAATCATTACATCACGAGTGTTTGGTTGCTGAGCTTACAACAATGGATGGCTTAGCCTCTCATTGTCATGAAACGCTTACAAATACAAAAGAAACAAGAGGAATGGAAGAGAATGGAAGAAAATGGAGGAAAAGGTCCCCAAGTGAGTGAGTTTTCTCTCTATTTCGTGTCCTAGCCATGTTTCTATCTGTCTCTCACGTTTGGTACAATGCTCCCTTTCTTTTTATCTTCAAAAAGTAGCACAATCACGTTTTTCGATAATGACTATGCGCTAAGCCTATATGTGCACGCTGAGCACACATGCAAAGTCCAGCTAACATAAGTGACCACACTAAGTTGCTAGATGCGGGCTTAGCGTGCATTATGTTACAACTAGCCTCTAGATTGGCTCCTTGCGCTGAGCGGTTGTTGTCGCACTACTCTAGTTCTTCAACATCTTCGAGACCTCTTGCTGTGTCACTTTCTAAAAAAAAAATAAAATCAAAACACAGTTAATCTACTAACTTTAGCATCCACTAGCTAAATTTCATAACAAGTTAAATTCCTAACTTTTTAACTTGAAAGAAGTGTTAAAAGTGAAAAAATTAGATAATTGTTATGTGATTTAAATATACAAATTGTGTGTGCATAGCAATTATCACTTATATATAATTATTACTTAGTGCTATAATAACTCATGATATGTACGAGTTTAAAATTTACGATTTATATTTTTTTTATAGACTTACATGTTTTAATTTTTTTATAAAAAAATATAGCTCTATTTGGTTTTAATCTTTGTAAAAAAATATCTTTCAAAAAAAAACTTGTAAACTTTTGTTATTTTAAAACCTGATATTTTTTTACTGTTCTTTTTTAGCTTGGACAAAATTTCGCTATGAGTTATCTCTCTCTCACAAAATCAAAATTGCTTGCTCTGTTTTATTCTAGATTCGCTATGAACTCAGATGCGAATAGAGAATGAGGTGCATCAAATGTGGTATGTTTCCCCCTCTTCTCCATCAGAAACCGAGAAAGAAATGTGAGTTGTTGTGTGGAGAGTGTGGTGAACAAATGCTATGCTGGTAGAAGCTTAGAAAATTGAGCAAAAATTGTTCCTGAATATAAACCTCTATATTGGTAGAAGCTGAAAGCAAAAGGGTAGAAGCTGAAAACATAAGATGAATATAATTTTTTTGGGGTTAAAAATCGTCACAAATTACATAAAATATATTTTTGGTGTTTAAAAATCACCACAAATTACAAAAGAATTTAATTTTTTTACAAAAATAAAAACCCTCTTCTCATATTCAAAAAGAAAAATAGATCTTCTTCCATGCGTTCTTCAATTTTCATCCATTTGTTTCTCCCATGACTTTCGTGGATAATTCAAACCTTCTCTAAAATTTTCAAGGCACGGGACAACACAAAACAACTAAGACGAAGATAGCTTCTTTTTGCGGATCAGCAGCTCTAGCCGTGAGGATGACGGTGTCATTAGATCTAGACAATGGTGGTGGTGTCAAAGGTGGGTGATGGTAGCGCAAAAGGTGGCATGGAGGCTCAGATTTGGGCGTTTTGGATTTGGATCTTGACACAAAATTAAGGAACGAGATTTCTTGGAAGAATGGGTTGGGGGAGGTGACCCATGGGAAGAGGAGGGGGAGGAGGTTGGACCAGGCGGTGACGATAGCAACAGAGACACTGTCGTGGAGCTTTAGGTGATGGAGTTGAAGATAATCAAAATTTTCATGATAAACTCATCCAACATTTTTGTTGGTAAATGTGTCCACAAATATCAATGTACAACATTCTATTTGTTTTAACATATATATTTAACGTTGAACTAATTTGTCGCATATTTTATAAATTCAAGAAAAAAAATTATTTTTTTTATCTTTTAAATACTAAAATATCAGCGTATTATAAATTCAATAATTGAAGTGACTATTTATTCTTTATTTTTTCTTATTTAATCAAATTGCCAAATCACATTTTTTAAGATACATTAATATTATTAATTAAAGTTTATTAAAATATATAAAATTTGATGAATCTAATTTTTTATTTAACCAGATATATTAATTATTTACTATAATTTTTTAAAAAATATTAAAAAGTGTTTAAGAGTGTATTATAGTCTCATCACAAAATAGTACCACTATTCTAAATTTATTTAAGACTTTCTTTTATTAAATAAAATAAAATGAACTCCTTCTTAGCTAAGTTACATTGTAAGTCAAAAGAGCTCAACCACCGAGAGAGAAGAAGAAACCACCACACAACTCCAAAGTTTGATTCCAAAATGCGATCCTCAAGCATTCGCAGCTCCACCATCTTCACCCTCTTTCTCATTGCGATCCTCTCCCACGTTCGGCTTCGTTACCTTCTCCTCCATCAACCCCTTTCCCTTCCTTCATTCTCTCACAACATGTTTTCTCTCTTCCTGTTTTGCAGGGACACGCAACAACTCCAACCTCCAAACTTCGCCTCAAACCACTCTCTTCTCCCTTTTCAACCGCCCTCGAAACCCTCCAGAAACAACTCGGGTACCGCCCTTTCCCTTTTCTTCACTCTTTTTTTTAGTTTATTTGAATTGGTCTTCTTCCGTTAGGTACACCTTCAAGAGCATCGATTTTCTTCGTCGCGCCATGACACACGCTTCCTTCTCCGAAGAAAACAACAAAGCTTTCGCCATTCTCGGCGCCAGCGTCATCGAAACCTCCGTCTCTTTCCATCTGCTCTCCAGAGACGTTGATCTTTCTTCCAAAGAGCTGAACCGTCGATTGTCCCAAATCACCAACGTCGACTCCTCCTGCGCCGTCGACGGAACGCGATTAGGGTTGCACAAGGTGGTTCGCGTCTCGCCCAAGACCAATTCCTCAGCCCCCGCCGTCCTTTGCGGCGCCTTCCGAGCAATCTTTGGCGCTGTTGCTATTGACACCGGCAAGTCCGATGACGCAGGTAACGTTTTCTGGAACCTTCATGGCGGTGGTGACCTAGGAGTTGCCGTGGCTCTTTGAACTCTGACTCTGTGAGTTCAGTTTTCAATTTTCTTCTGTTTGTGTTTGTTGCTCAAGATACTTCTTAATTACTGTTGTTAATAATGAACCACTAGTTGTGAAGTAGCGAATGACAGTGTAGTGTGTGATGCTATAACTATATTAACTACTGTTTTATACTTTTATTTTTTTATCAGCAATTATTATTATTATTATTTTAATTTTTGTTAATGAAGAGATTTGAATCCTCAATCTCCCTCTTCTTTTCCTTTCTTTTTTTTTTTTTTTTTTACCACTACATCAATCTTATATATTCATATCTTCCTTTATCACTGTACCAATCTTATATATTCATATTAACTACTGATTTATTAATTGAATGAAACAAGGTACTATAAGTTAATTTTTCAAATAAGGAAGAAAGTGATATGAGATTATTAGTATTATTATAAATAAAAAAAGTGATAGGGATAATATTAATAACAATAAAAACAAATAATATTGGTTTATTTTACAAGCACGTCCATAAAAATAAAAATAAAAAAGGTGAGTTGAGGGGATGGTGAGTAGTGAGAATAGATAGGGTTACATTTGGAATTAAATAGAATATGCCAGGCTGCCAGTGGCAGCATGTGTTACTTACCTATTTATAGCTGAAGCGGAGAGTGGAGATCCCTCTACCTCTTCTCCTGTGTCAAAAACCAATAATCTCTGATCTGAGTTCCTGACATGTCCATCGAGCTAGATTCTGAATCCATTCCCACACCCACGGCCCAAGCCCAAGACCGATCCAACTCCCGCTGCGCACTGCTATTTTCCTACAGCTGCCTCGCCCCACGGCGTCGTTCCTCATGGTGGGAGCGTGTCCGGTCCCACTCCCACTCCACTCCAGCCTCAACCGGTGACCGGTGGTGGTCGCGTGGGCTCAGGGCGCTGAAGAAGCTTCGCGAGTGGTCGGAGATCGTAGCGGGGCCCAAGTGGAAGACCTTCATTCGTAGGTTAAACCGCAACCGCCCCAACAAACGCATACCCACATACCAGTATGACCCCTTCAGTTACGCCCTCAACTTTGACGAGGGGCGTAATGGGGATTTCAACGACGACGATGCCGCGCTTCGTAATTTCTCCACGCGCTACGCTGCCGCGAACAACGTGAAGTCGCTTTCCCCCAAGGCCCGTGACACCGACGACGCTGTTTTGGTGTGAGTGGTTGAGTGGGCGTGCCACTACTACGCGTGCTTGTTTGGTTGGTGGCTTAGGCTCACTCCGAAAGGGCAGGATTGGGTGCCCCTTCGCGTCAAATTTTATTATTTCTTTTCATATTATAGTATATACATCCATATGAATCCCAATGGGAACGGTTGTTAATCGTGTATATACACCTTTTTTTTCCTACTAGTATTATTGTATGATAATGAATTCATTGTTTTTTATGGCTGGAGGATCGAGGAATAAGAATCAAGAAGGTTTGCCTTGCCTTCCAATTCCCGATTTCCTCTTTCATTTCATAAATAGTTAGTAGTAGTAATTATTATAGTGTACGATGGGCCTGGGCCTGGGCCTGGGCCTGGTGGGGCTTTGCTTTCAGAATTGCCAATTGCAATCAATAAATGAGGCTTCCACGAAATGAATCGAGTTGGGATTTGTTTGTTTGATGTCCTTAAAAGTTGTCATTTTCATTTCATTTCATGATAGTGTCGTGGGATCAAAGTAGAACATCTTGGATGGGCTATTCTAGTAGTGTGACTTGACAGCTTGCTTCTTCGATCTATTTGCGTCACAACTCAACTGTGTAGTGTACGAGTTACCGATATAGACAAGTAGAAGAAAGCGCTCTTATCCTTGGGTAAAGATAGATATTTCTCTTATATATTGTTTGTTCTGTATATTTCCAGAACACAACTGTGTAGCACGAAAGTACTACGTGTTTGCTATTTGATCACTCTAACTCTGCAAGTCCAAGGATATCAATGGAGAATGATACCTTGAAGCAGAAGATCACATAGATACACCAATGGACGTGGGGTGTGTGCTTTGTGTAATTGTAAGAGAGAGTTAAAATGTGTGTGTACCTTTCACTAGGAATTAATGTGTATTTATAGGCAGATTATCTCGTAACGGGTATTGGAACTGCTTCCTAGATTTCCGGCCTCATCCAGCACGTTCTCAACGTTCAGCATGGACCAAGTCAGTCTCCACATTCCATGGATAAGTTATTAGCACGATTGTTCATATCAATTGGGCCTAGGCCCAAACTATAACATCTACGTGCTCTAAACACGATAACCATAACAGTTGTTCATTATGGAAAGATATTATTCAATCAATAATTATATAGAGGCATTTCTGTTCAATGTTTCTACCGATATCTTTTGAATGATTCTCGTACTTTTACATATACCTATTATCATATCACCACTTAATTGCATTTTTTCCCCAAAGGTTTGATTATTTAATTTCAATATATTTTTTGTATAAAGTTTTATCATACTTTATCATTTAAAATGTATTATGTATGTTATTATTGAACATAAAATATTTAGTATAGTTATTTTTAAATTTAAATATCTTTTTTTATCTCTAAAATTGTGACATTTTTATGATCTAGTTCCTTTATTTTTTTTTCAAATCTATTTTATAATTAGTTTATGTACAGGTAATTTTTTAAAAAGAAAATAGAAAAATCAAATAAGAAATGAAAACGAGGAGCCTCCCTGCCAAAAGAGTTGGCCGCTGAGTTAGACATTGTCACTATTTGGTGGTTGGAATGATAATAGTTGAGTTGAGGTAAGATATTAAAATTTAAAATGGTTGTTCCCATTTTCGCATCAAAATCATGTATTTAAATCCATATTCATGTGGATGACAACTTTAACACTTACAAGGTATCTTTTTCTTTTTTTTTTAAGGAACTTACAAGGTATCTATGTGTTTATACTTGGATCACTTATTTATGCATCTATATATGTTGAATACAATCTCACATTACCTATCTGTTCAATAAATTAAAACGTGAATGTTGTAATATTATATTAATATTAATGAAGAAAACTAAAAAGCATTAATTGTAACAGTCTTCGGTCAGTCTAACTTTACAAAACATAATTTTAGTTATTTTTTTTATACAAAATGACAGTTAAAAATAAATAAAAAATAACTAGAACGAATTACTTTTTGTAAAATCAAAAGCTGAAGAAATATTTTTAAAAAACAAATATGTTCTATTTATACAATCTCAGAATAATCTGAATTTACTTCCCAAGAAAGTTTGTCTCCTCATAATTGGTATAATGTGTAGGATTTGAAATTTATATGATGACTTGAGATACGAAAGTGAGACACTTTCAATACTTGTTTTCATTTGACTTTACTAAACTCGAACTAAAATACTAGTAATTCACAGGGTGTAAGAGAGGTCCCACAAACCCGGAATTTTGATGAGTTGGTTTTTGAGTAACTCAACCCTCTAGTATCAACATCGCATGTGCAGCTGGTAAATATTTATAATGCCAAATAATAACAACAATAATATTTTGCAAAAGGAAAACCTCGTAGATAAGGTGGTACCTTCAATCAACATCTGCATAAACATTTATCCACCACAATCGGCTTCAGATTTTATTTTATTTTTCAAAAATAAATGCACAGCATTAGAGGAAGAATTCATCTGTGAACAAAGGAGTTCACGGACCTACCTTATTTGCAGCAAAATGTCACCAACTATCCATGGAAAGCTTAGAAAACACGGGCTTTCATGCAGATGCCATAGGCTTATATTCACGTGGTTGGCAACTAGTTTCAAACCATTCTTTAGCTTCACGCTGAAGATTCTTCACTGAGAGCAGAATCCGATCCTTCATATCACCATATCTCTTGTTATCACGCTGCCAATATGAAGCACGGTTCTGCAAAGTTACCAAGAAGCATTTCATCCTTGGTCTCTGCACCATAGAAGTCCATTAAACTGCTCATCTTCTCTTCATATGTTTCTTTGTGAGTTGATGTTGTCTCAAGGAAGGCCTCAAAACCATTCACTTCAAGGCCACGATCATATTCTTCTTCAGCATGCTTCTCTGACCAGACAAAGCTATATCTTATTTGCATTTGTGACTCAATTATGGCATGATAAAGTTTTCCCAGTACCCCCTTGGAGATTACATAGGCTTGTCAACTCTCCATGGAAATCTGGAAACTCTCTTGGTTTCAGAACTCCAGGCATTGCAGCAGGTCCTCCAGTCTTTGCAAAGTCGACAACCATGGAATGAAGCTCTGCCAATTCCAGACATTTTCTACTCTTGGCCTTATATTGTTCACAGTCAGCGTGAACGAGATGTGCAGTAGAGATAACCCCCAAAGTATCATTTGATCATGTAATCAACAAACAATTGTTGGATTTCCTGCACACCCAAGAAAGAACAAATGAGGAAGCAGTTTTACATTCATTGATGTTTGTTTAAAAAAAAAAAAGTAACTTTGTTTAAAATTACCTCTAGGGTCACCTTATGTATGGTCCATTGTACGAGGCCTCCTTCCTGTATAGTCCATTGGAGCCTCAGTTTGACATGGGATTAGATCTTTGTCCCAACTTATGAAAAACAAATATCAATCTAGATCACCTCCAGAGCATTCATTTGGATGAGGCCTGTAGGCCAAGTTGGCCAACCACAAGTATTAGCAACAATATACATCAATGATAATAATGCGTCTTCTTGATGCAGAACCCAGGTGGGCCTGAGCTTAACCAGTTTAGAAAATATAGGACTTCAAAGTTAAGCCCACAGGCCATTAAGGACAAATTCAGAGCTGCTTTAAAATCTGGGTAGGGGCTGGACTTGAACTTTTTAGAATAAAAAAGATGCTAAACATTAAGGATATTCTTAAATTACATAAAATATAATATGCATAATCATATCAACTTTTTTATCTTTCCATGACATTGGGGTTAGATGATGAGTATCCGGGCCTCCTTAGTCAGGTCAAAGATAACCCAACTACACTAGGACTGCAGGCTTCATAATAAAATTAATAACAACCCAGATAATTGCAAAAGGCACTACTAGAAACTATATGCATCTAAATCTTCAGAGATGTGTATAAATAAACGAATCTCAGTGTAATTTTTTTCCAAACATTTAAGGAAGCTTAAAATAACCTAATAGACCTATTGAACTAGAACCCACAGGCACCGTTAGACAATAATAAACTGATGATGACTAAGGACACCAAATTGTTGAAACAGTAAGAAAAGTAAATGAAAACATCATGCAAGTAGATGCTGCAAGTTCTGAAATCTACATGACAAATGATACTGTGATAGCCTAGCTAACAACAACATCCTCCTTTCCCCTTGTATCTCTCATCCTGCAGTTTGCATCTCCTTCTTTTGTTAGCACGTGATTAAATGACTCATGGTAGTCAATGACACCACACAGGACCAAAGATAAATGTAAAAGATGTAATAATGTAATAATTCTACGTTGAATAGAAAAATGGTTGCAACGTGCAATCAAACGGGATTGTAAATGTAGTTCATTATATACATACCTATGTCCTTTTTGTGGAAATACAAGGCAATCCCTCAAACCCTTTTCCTCTAATTCTTCACTGTAGATAGCATCAAGGACTCTGATGTCTCCTGGGTGAAGAGAAGGATTTTTTGTGACCACCACCTTTCCCACTATTATACGTGTGCTATCATCCTCATCCACTTTCCTTAGGATTTCATCTCCAAAATTTTCCCTAGTTTTTGTCATGGTTATGCGGACAAATACTTGGCCATAATTCAAAAGACCAGTTTCATCCAAGCAACCTACCAAGACCCGACCCTTGGGAACAAATATTGGCATCCATTTTTCAAGTCAGATAATTGGTACGCATAACAAGCCTTAAGCATCATTGATAGGTAAGGCTCACTGTTTGGCTCATTAAATTCATGCAACATCTTCACTAGAATGCTCTTTGAATCAGCTCCGTTTAAACTTTCCAAAACATCCAAAGCTGCTTTACTATCAGTCAACATCCTTCCTAACAAATCCAATTGGTCCTGTTGCATTGCCAAAAGTACCTTATCTTTTAATCCTAACATAGTCAACAGGGATATAACCTCTCGATTGAGAAAGCAAGGCATTGACTCACTCCATTTAGTGACACAAAGCATCCTGTTTTTGGATTCAAACTTAAGCATGCTGCTACGCAATGATAACTTCCTAAAGGAATGGCGATCAATGGCAATGACTACTTTAAATCCTCCATACCGAATTTGAAATGCTGATGGTGTATGATCCAAGTTTAGCTTTTGAGCAACTTGCCTAGCAAAACATTGGGAAATTTTTCCAATACCATCTGAGAAACAGTAGCTTACACCATCAGAAGTAAATTCAATATCTGGAATTATCTCCACATCTTGAGAGGCCACTTCAAAAGTTTGCATAGAAGAACTGACCAACTGACCCATCCTCGCTGCACATTTAGAAACACTGCGAATATTGTTGAAGCATCCCATCCATTCTCTGATATCTGCTGCTTTCAGATTGTCATTAGAAGCAAATAACCAAACAGAATTTGATCACAGCTGACTAGCAGAGAAGGCCAGGAACTCAAATCTCTTTGAGCCAATTACGATCCCATCTCGAAGATAGTCAATATACACTTATATATTTCAGTTTTCAAAGGCTTTGAAAAGATTCCCTTTTGCACACCAGTTGATACAGCATTAGTTGTAAGCTTATGATAGGAACTGGACCAGATTAAGAGAAGAAAGAAGGAAAAGAATGAATCTTTATTGCTGAATTGGAGACTAGCTCCTACTGTTACAGTTGTGACACAGCCTCCTAATACTTTCAGCTTACAAGCTTCCTTTTCCTCAGCCACCCACCCCTATTTATAATTTCTGACCCCTCCTCACAGTTAGCATAACTAACTAACTAACTAAAACAGAATATTAACTAATAGCCCTGGATCCTATCAATACCCTCCCCTTCAAGATGGGCCTTGTCCCCAAGGTCTAGGTGAGGAAAAACCTGTATTTTTCAGCAAGGGTCTTATTCATCTTCTTCTTGCATAATCATCAATCTCATCTGCTTGTTCTTGTACACATGTGTTGGATGATACTTCTCAGTACATGTAAAACATTCTCCTTTCCTCATTTTCTCCTCCACTTCTGCAGGTGACTAATTATGGAAGGTTCTTCTACCTTGCCATCCATTATTTTTTGCACTAACAGGTTGGACAGATGCTTCTACCTGCTGCCATTCTCCCCCATTTCTTGGACCTAAGAAACTGGTTTTGAGGCTCTTTACTCATTCTTGGCAGATTTCCCAGCACCTTATTTTTTTCCTCCACTTGTCTTGCTTTCATCATAGTATCCAGCAAGATTTTGGGCTCATGCAATCTAACTTTTGTCCCAATTTCCTCCTTCAACCCCTTCAGAAAAACCTCCATCAAGAAGCTTTCTTCCAATCCCTTTCCAGCCCCCACATGTTTCTCAAACTGACCACTGTACCCCTGCACAGTGTCCTCCTGTTGTAAAGCTAATAAAGCTTGGAAAGGACTACCTAAATTTCTACCTTGGAATCTCTGTACCACAACAGCCTTGAATGCCTCCCAAGAAAGTTGTGAACTCCATGACTCCCACCACTGAAACCAAGCTAGAGCCTCCCCATCCATGGCCACCAACATTGCTTCTAGTTTCTCCTCATCCCTCACTACATGTAATCGAAAGTATCTTTTGATTCTTGACAGCCACCCCACTGGGTCTTCCCCTGCGAACACCGGCATCTCTATGTTCCTCCATTGTCACGCCCCTTCATCATTGGTTTCTCTGTTTTTCCCTTTCGCCTCTTCGCTGGCAGCGTCTCCTCCATCGTCGGCTTCTCCAAGGTCACAGCAAGTTTCTGCAACATGCTTTTAATCAAGCCCAATCGGGTTTCGATCGCTACCCGATTGGTCTCCATAGCTTCTAGATCCGCTCCGCAGCCTCGCGGGTCTCCTCCACTGCACGTTCTAGAACCTCCAAATGTGTTTCCATCTTGTTGTTATTCTTTGAACCCATCCACTTCTCACAGCCCCAAGATTGGAGCTCTGATACCAGTGATAGGAACTGGACCAGATTAAGAGAAGAAAGAGGGAAAAGAATGAATCTTTATTGTTGAATTGGAGACTGGCTCCTGTTGTTACAGTTGTGACTATTCGAGGTGTCACAACCTCCTAATACTTTCAGCTTACAAGCTTCCTTTTCCTCAGCCACCCACCCCCTATTTATAATTTCTAACCCTTCCTCACAGTTAGTATAACTAACTAACTAACTAAAACAGAATATTAACTAACAGCCCTGGATCCTATCAGCTTATTCCAATTCTCTTAAACAAAGGTAATCCTCATGAAGTCCGATGCATGTGAAGCAAAGTGCTTTACCACATGATTTGAGGTTTCAAGCTCGGGACCAAGGCAATAAATCTTTGTCCGGGTAATCAATGTTCTATGATAGCTCATAATGTTACTATATGTCAGCCTTTTCTGCGGCAATTGCGGCAGACCTTTTTTCTTGTTACTCAGCACATGCAATTGAATCTTGACAAATTTGAGAGGCTCATAACAAGTGAAGCTCATCTTGTGCAATTTCTTAAAAACCACAGCTCTAGTTTCTTCATCTAAGCCTGCTAACAAGTCAATCAATTCATCATCCACCGAAGCAAGACTAATTTTCTGGGTATGAACAAGAGAATTCAGCTGGAAAACAGCTACATAAGGTAACTTGGATTGAGAAGCATGCTTTACAAGCGGAACTGCTTCTGTCAAAGAACAGAATTCTTCTGTCTTCAAGAGCCAGATCTCTCAAATTTTTCTTGTAGAGTGGGAAACTTGTAAAAACATCCGAAGCTAAATGTTCCTCCACAATTTCCCAACAAAACGAAGTAGAGTGCCCAATTGACTCGAGAGGCGAGAAGTCAGTAGTCCTAATTCATCTGACATAAAAAATACCCATCAATCATATAAACTGAAGTCCTAATTCACATTCGTACTTGTTTTTTCTTAACCACCGTATTTAAGGCTCTTGAC
Source organism: Glycine tomentella (assembly GCA_007407185.1). NCBI lineage: Eukaryota > Viridiplantae > Streptophyta > Magnoliopsida > Fabales > Fabaceae > Glycine > Glycine tomentella. Next base: position 389,580 of record PYAF01005012.1, read on the forward strand.
ACCCTAATGGGACCCTAAGATATCCTCCACAAGCTTTGTTTTTTTCACGCTATGGGACAAATCCTTGATTTAGAGCTTAGTCACACTTTAAAGCCTCTTTGTCCCGGGAGATATAAGGCTGACTCAGTGGTAGAGCAAAGGTGAAGGGAGAAGGGAGGGGGTTCAAATCTCCAACTGACATTTCTAACAAAACTAACAAACTAATATTTACCGATTAAGAAAAAAAAAAAGCCTCTTGTCGCTCCCTTCCTCAAATTCATACTTCTTGACATGAAACAAGATGATTTATATACAGTATTTCTTTTATATTGTTCTTTAATTAGTGATTACCTAGGCAAAACTTCTACTATTAAGCAGATTATTTAGGTAAAACTCCAATACTGATAGAGAATAGTATTTGTCCATAACAATAATAGATAGTACCTTCAAGAGAAGGGTAGAGTCTGGCATCTTCTCCCAAACAATAGCCATGAGACTCCAAAATATCCTCAAACAAAATCTCGAGTCTGTAACAGTCACCATTATGCCACACCCAGAAGTCAAGTCTCTTCCTTTGGGGCAGGACCCACCCCGCGATGCCCTCCCACGATTCGAGGACGATCATGCGGTGGTCGGAGAGCATGAAGCCGGCGTAGAGGACGCCGTTTTGGAGGAGTGTTGGGGGCGGAAGATGATGTCGGCGTCGGTTTCGGAGAGGCGGAGGAAGTGGCGGTTGAAGAGGAGATGGTTCAGTTGAGAGAGCGAGAGGGCACGGGACCTGGATTTTTTATTTTACACAAAAAAAAATTAATTTTTAACTAAAAATTAATCTTCTTTGTAAAAAAATATTATTTCTCACTTATTTCTCTTAAATCAAATAATATAATATATCATTTTATTTTATCTATTTCAAATTATTTTTCATCTATTTTGATTTATATTATTTTTTCTTCGCTAAATCAAACACACTCTAGGATCAGTTAGTGCTAAAAGAAAATATTGGAATAAGCATAAAAAAATATTGGGATTAATTTTTTTAAGTAGAAAATATTTGGATTAGTTGGAATCTTTAATTTGGTTCAATTCTAGTATTACAAACTCAATAATATTATTCAAACAAAAAGAAAACTCAATAATATTAAAATCACTTCAGTTCTTCATAATGAAATGTGTAACTACGATTCAACGAACACATTTTTTGTTTTTGTGAATGAGAATTTTTATGAAGGATTTAAGTCTTAGATAGAGTTTCGTCAAGGAGATTCTCTCTCTTCTTATTTGTTCATTTTGCGTACTGGAACATTATTAGTGTTAATATCTCTATATGTTAAAAAGAATATAATTGTAGCATGTGATCTTGATTCAAGTTGACTTTAGGACCAGTACTAAATTTAACGGTTAGTGTACGTGCGGAAACTCGTTAAAATTCCGTTGTGTGTGTTTCCAATGTAATTTTTCACTTTTCTAGAAAGTAAACGCCAGATAGCTGTTACTTCTGCATTCAACGTGACTCAACGGTTATACAAACACAGCCTTAATGTTTTAGCATTTGGCCACAACTTGTTGAAGAGTAACACCACCTCCGGCATGCAAATTATAGAACATCGTTATAGGACATTTTTTATTGGCAAAATGTAAGATTGGACAATTTTACTCATGGAATTTAGAACAATACTTCTTTCTCATATCAATGATCCACAATAAAAATCCTTCTAACAGTTTAAAACGTTGGAACCATTCTTTTCAACATAGATCAAGGTAATTCAAGTGCTAAGTGGAGAGAGACAAAAAGAAGCACTAGTATCAACTAGACATCTAAAATAAACCTGTATATATTAATGGTATATGAAATTAAAAAAAAAAAAAAAAAAAACACTATTATTGCCATGCAATTTTTGATAGAAAATTTAGCTTCCTCACATGTTTCAACCTTCTCAGTATGTTTGGATATCAATCACAGTTAATTTTAGCTCTCAAATTCACGGTGAATAATTGAACAATCAGAGACAATCGCACCACTTAACCAAACACACAGTTAATTGTTATGCAATTCTTACAGAAAGAATTGAATTAATCACGGGAAAGGTGCATTAGAATCATGAAATCTGGTCTTCTTGGACCAAAGCCATATCTTGGAAACAGAGAAGTTCTCACCTTTGGTTGAGTACCCTATCCTCTTCCCCTCCACATTCGCATTTTCCAAAACATCATCATCATCTTGAGATTGAGAATGAGATAACACGGTTGCAAATTCAAATCACGAACCACATACCGATACGAACCCATAGAGTAGCATCTCCTCTCATTCAAACTAAAACCACCATCCCCTCCCACTTCTCCATTTCTGAATTTTCCAAGCCTCACAGAAAACACCCTTTGACTATCAGAACACCCATTATTCTCTTCTTCACCCCTGAATCTATTTGGCAAAACCAAAGAACTGGAATTGCCAACATTAAATATTGGATTCTGATTCTGATTCTGATTCTCCATGTACTCGGAGAGAGACGCCCTGCAAAGAGGACACGTGGAATTGGAGAGAAGCCACGTGTCAAGACAGTTCATGTGGAAGGCGTGCGTGCACATAGGAAGCAACCTCAGCTTGTCGTCCTCGGAGAACTCGCACAAACACACGGCACAATCGAACGGTTCCTTCGACCCCAACAAGTCCTGGTAACAGAAAACGGGTAAAGCGTTTATGAGGGCTTGGTCGAGACCCGAATCGTGCAAGCGGAAGAGTTGCTGAAGCTGCCTTTGGAGAAGAACACGGGAGCGCGTGGAGTATTCGTGGAACCTGTTGGAGTTGTAGAGAGATGAAGGTGATAATGGTCTTTTCATGAAAAATCATAGAATCAAATGGACGAGTCCGTTGACGAAGAAGATAACTGCTAGAACTATTATGACTAGTAGAATGAGTGGACTGATTCTGCTGATAGATGACGGCATTGTTGCTTCTTTATTGTTGCTGCTGCTCATGTTACCATCGTTGGGAGATTGAGGATAATATGATGAGTACTTCAAGTTTCCATTAATGCTGCGCATTTTAGCAGATGGATATTCTTGTTTTTGTTGTTGTTGTAGAAGAACGAGTTTGAACCTAAGATCTCATGCTGATCCTAGTGGATTTTAGCATATGGATATTCTGAAAATTAAGTGATATTCTTGATTGGATTTTCTAGGTAGCATTGAGATTGGAGATGGGAACAAAGATTGAGATTATCAAGTGCTATGAGGAAGATTCATTCCAGTGCAATGGAACACAATTGTGAGAAGAGAAGCATAAAAAAAATGTTGTGGCTGTTTATGTGGAAATTGTAGTAAGGAGAACTTGTTTCCTTTTTTCTTTCTAATTGCTAAGAGTCACTCACTAATAGCTCAAGATGATTGATGAAGCCATGAAGGGGATGTGGGGGGATTATAAGGGAACTAAAGGTTAAGGAAGACGTGATAGATGGAAGAGTCTATGTTACCTTTTGATAAAATCAACAATCGGAAATTGCCTGTGCATTGGTTGGTGGCCATGGAAAGTTGTGGCACTTTACTTTTGCACCAGATCGAAGTCCTTCCAAAAGAATGTCTAATTTGTTTTGAGGTTAAATTAAGGAGGATTTTTATTAGATCTTCAAATTAAAATAAATGTAACTGGATTTTTGATGTTGCTCTCTAAGAATTTTAAAATAACCACAAACTGTCATTTTTTAACAATAAAATGTTTAGGTTTAATATATTAAGTGGTCTTGAACTTTTTGAAATTTTTAAGTAGGTTTCAAACCTTAAAAAATTATAATTGGATCATTTCTCTTCTATAATTTGTGTAATTAGGTTCTACAATTAGCTTATGGCGGCTTGAAACCGCAAAAAGTAATAATAGTATTTTCTTGTTGTTTTCAAGTTTTTGGCCCTTGGATTATCAACTGCATCAAATAAAATTTTCTTTAATAACTGCAGGAGACCTATTTCCAATGTCCGCATAGTGTATTGATATGTTTTTTTCAAAAAAAAAATCATTTTGACTTATATGAATGACATGAATATTACAAGATGGCTATAAGGTGAGAACACAAAAAAGAAAGAAGAAAATAGCCATATGATTAAGATGTTGACCTATATATACAACACAAATTGATAAGTCTAAATCCCAAAGCTATCTATTTGTAGAGTGTGGCTTCTTTTTTCGAGTGTAGAATCATTGCAGATAATAATGGCCCATCCACCCCAATCTTGGCATGATAGCAGCAAAGAAAAAATAGAAAAAAATAGTAAAAGAATACATGGATGTTTTATCTATGATTTATAGTTTCAATTAACCCATGAGTTTTCTGTTACAAATGTTGTGCAGTTTTCGTGTACTAAGCTTTTAAGCTCGAAGGTAGAAGTTGCAATCTCCGAAATTAAAGTGTAAATAAATCTGTCTTTATTATCTTATTTTCTTTTCAAGTTTAGATGTTAATTGAGTTTCAATTTATCAATAAGTTATTAGTCCGAACAATACTTAAATAAAATTTCAAATTTAAATATTTTGAATGAGAAAAACATTATTAAAATAAAAAATTTCACTAAGATTATTCATCAGATTTTACAACAAAAATTAATAATAACGAGATTGTTGGATATCTATACCTATTTGATGATGGAAAAAAAAATTGACTTCACTCTCCTTCATTTAAAGGCTTTGCTATTGTTTCTTTTCAAGATTATACTATTATAGGCGTGTTTTGATGCATCATATATACAAGCATTTGAGCCACATTCAAAAAGTTGAAATGATTAATGTTGCTATTAAATCATAATAGCTAAAGATTGAGAAATTCACGAGCCTTCCTATATTCAACTGTGACATGCTTAGAGGTGATGGACACTATAGATATCCTGAAAAGACAAAAGTAAATGGGTAGGGTCTCGAATTCTTGCAAGCATGGCAACTAATTAAACCTATAATTTTGTCGTTCCAAAGTAGGTGTGAAATGGAAATAAAATGGTGTTCAGCCCCCGTACTAACCAGCAACAAGTCAAAAAGATGGAATCTTCTCTCAGTCTCGGGCATTCTGCTGTTATATTACCTCAACAAAACTGGGGTGGCTTTCTGTTCTCTAAAGCAATAATCATCTATGACAAACCAAAGCACCATATAGAAAAAGAAAAAAAGACAGAAAATAAAACCAAAACTACCTTATATTCTTTAAACCTATCTATTTATTAAAAATGCATCATCACTTCGTCAGGGTAAGACAACGTATTAGCTTATAAGTATTTTAATTTTGTCATTTCTGGCATCCTTTAGAAAGAAAAAAAAAATTAAGGTAATGCTTATTTGTAGATTTTTGACCAACAGAGATGCTATAGTACTAGACTACTAGTTTGGCCTCCTTATCGTTGGCGCATTTTCTCTTGTTTTTCTTTTTTTTAAGACTTTGCCTCTCTTGTTTTTAAGACTACCAGGACAGAAGTTAGAGGTTGAAGATAACATATTTCCTATGAAAAGATGCAGCTTGTAGAATTTTAAAAGCATCACTTCTTTGGTTTCTTTCGGTGGTGTTTAGTGTATGTCTTGTTTAATCCCATCAAAAAGTCTCATTACTTCTAAGGCTAAGATTAGTTTATAAATACCATCTTTGTTTCTTATCTTACTTAAGTGTCTTTTTAATAACAAATCTGTCAAAATATCTTTACTCATAAATTTTAACCAAAGATTTTGGGTTCAAAATCTGATCTTCAACAAATCTTTTAATAAAGGATGAGACAAAATCTCGAATAGGATCTTTTACAAGATCCCTAAAAATATTCATATTGATAAATAAAAAAATTATACTCTATCCTTAACAGCAAAACACGAGAGAAAAAATTATCCAATAGAAGTAGATTAAGAAGAAAGGAAAACAAACTAACAAAAAAAAAAAGCCAAAATTGACATATTGGCGAAGGTGGGGTCGCCTGGAGGTCCAAAAGAGGGAAGGGGGGTCGTGGCGAAGGAGAAGGGAGAAGGGAGTCACGGCGGAGGAAAAGGGATGAGCCGAAAAGAAAGGAGAACTTGAGAGAAAAGAAAAAAGAAGCAAACAGAAAAAAGAAGCAACAGAGAATGTGTGAAGAGAGGGAGGAATTAATGAAATTTAATTTTTATTTGGCAGTAATGTGTTCCATTTTTTTATTATCAAATTTATGTATTTTTTATTTGTTTAACATTTAATCATAAATAAAAATTAAATTTATGCTATTTTTCTATTTCTTAATATTTATATAAAAAATTATTCCATATTTTATTAAATTTAATTACTTAATTAATTATATTTAATTTAATAAATATTTAAATAAAACATTTAAAAGTGAGATCCATGTTAGATTTACTAAAAATTATCTAAAATCTTAAAATAAAATATATTATTAAAAAAAAATGAAATAAATATAAAGAGATCTTTATTTCTACGAAATACTATAAAGTCCACTAAAAAATGATCTAAAATTCTAATTTGAAATCTAACATAAAAGATGCTTTAATGATCCAGGCAAATGTTCAATACAAACAATATCTCATATATATCATTTATAACAATGTAGTAAATTTAAGGTTGGCATTTTTTTTTCTGTAACGGATTTTCTTCTCGTTCTTATTGCAGATGTTAAAAGTGAATTATGTTGGATCTAGTGCTTACTATCAAGTCAAAAACTTACGGTACAACCATTTTTATTTATTGAAATTCATCAGCAAATTCCACATTTGCCAGGGTAGTATTAACCTGCACCTTCAGTTCTCAGCATTTATGGTTCTTTCTTCTGATTTTGTTTCTTCTTTTTAAGGGAAATCATACAGTTTAGTTGTTTCCTTTCTTTGTAGATGAACTTGGGCAAAATACTACTGATCACTGTCTTCTTGAAACTGATAACAATTAGAGAAGTTCTAGCAAAGACCACCTAAAGGAACTCATTTGTGATACATATAGAACAGAAAGTGTATAACTAAACTTTCTTTCATGTATTTTTCTTCTTCATCTTTCAATGTAATTGCCACCACTGCTACTTCACTCATACTTGGACTATCAGTTGGAGAACGATTTATGCATTTTAACGCCACCTTCAACAAGTTCACCATCCTTTCTTCACTAGCACCTTGTGATTTAAGGACTTGTCATAAACTTAAACGGCCATTCCTCTCTGACCCCTCATTTCACCTATTTAGCTAAATTGAATCCACTATTTTGTACTACCTTTCCTCTCTTTGAAGGTGCTATATGCATGATCAGCAGCACTAATTCTCCTGTTTTTGAGATGTTCACCATGAGAAATTGCATTTGAGCTTAATTTTCAATCATCTCTAGACCATATTCGGTTATGCATGGATGATGATGGATCCACATTCTTGTCAAATAAAATGTTACTTGGTTTTAATTTACCTGAGTAATTCCACTTCCACGAATCTCCCCATGCATATAAGCCAAAGCCTCAGCTATATTAGCAACAACATTAAGTCTTCTACCCTATGAAGTAAGGACATTCTACATGACATGGACACGAACACTTTAACATAGATAATGTTTAAAATATAGTACATGGGGATACTGCATACACACACAAATATAGAGATTGTAATTAAATGAAATATGAATAACATATAAAAAAAATATTTAAATTGATGGCATATTCATCTTTTAAATCAATCATCTATTTTTTTTCAAGTGTATTAATTGTATAAAGTTGATGACTTTAAGTGTTCAAACCAACAAAAAATAATTTTTGAATCAAACATCTAATAAGAAATATTGAACTAGTGTATAGATGTGTCAATGTTGAAAAAATGTCTGACATAAATACACTTCGAATAAGAGAGGTGTATGTGTTCTGTTGAAAGATTGCCCACTTTGGGAGAATTTGAAAGTGAAATTATAAAGTTATTAAATAATTATTAATTTTTTTCTACCTGTTTGTGTTTCTGTTGTAAAAAGAGTTTCATCTATTCTTCAATAGCTTCCTTCAAAAAGGACTCGGCTTCCCCCCCGTGAATGTCTTAGTAGGATCCTGATATAGTAGAAAAGCATTTGATTAGATGCATTCATTGAGACCACATTCCAATGCGGCTCCCAATTCTACCATGTTCGAAAAAGGTAGCCCTGAAGAAAAAACCAAAAGACCAACAGGTAGCCCTAAAATGATGTTTATATATTTTTATTCTAAATACATCAATAGTGGATTTGATTTTAACTATATAAATAATTAACTATATAAATAAGTTCGAAGAGATAAATATGTGGTGATTGTTCTATACAAGTGAATTAGGTGAGTTAAGTTTGAAATATGTTTTTTCATCTAAATATTTTCTCTCTTCTTTCATCGATAGAGAAAATCTTCAATTTTAAGAAAAAAATATTATTTATTCTATCTTTTTCTCTAATAAAGACTCTCTCATTTTCTTATAATGTTTGATGTAGACTTTGTTTGGGAGAGAAATTTTAGAGGGAAATAGAGGAAAAGAAAAGGTTTAAGTAATGAGATCTCCTTGTTTGGGATTGAGGAAAAGGATTTGAGGATTTATAAAACTCCTCTGAAATTCTTCAAAGTCTAAAAATTGTTGTTCCCCTAATTTGGGAGTTTTAGAAGGAAAAGTAATAAAATTTTATCATACCTTAACCAGTGTTAATAAAATTATTATCATACCCCAACAGTGTTAATAAAACACCAAAATATAAAACACTGAATCACAATTCAAGGACAAAATTGTAAAAGTATCTTATTAACTCTTCATTCTCTCTCTTAATATATTTTTAATTCTCAAATAAAGAAGAAGAAATTTCCCTTATTTTCCTCCATTTTCTTCCCCTCCTTTCTCCTTAAATCTCTTTCCTTCCCTTCCCCTCCTAACTCTCAAACAGAACCGTAAGCGAATTTCAAAAAGTGGACAAAGATCGAAATGAAACTCCTTGTTTGGTGAAGAATAATTTGTACAAAAATAATTAACATATGTTTGTCCTTCTGTTTTGTCATAAAAATAATTAATTGTTGAATAAAGGTACAATAGTATTTTATCAACATTATTACTTTATTTTATCTTTATTTGTTACTTATTTTTCCTAAACCAAACAACACAATATTCAACTTTATTCCTACTCTATTTTTTTTCTTTAATTATCTCTCTTCTGTTGTGGTTCTCTCTTCACAGTCAAAGTAGAGCGTTGGAGCTTATCCATTTTTAGTCCAGGTGTTCTACTCCTTCCGCGTTCACTTTAACCTTGCATGAGCATCATTCTATGTCCCATATAATTGGTTATTTGGTGTGAATAATCAACTATAATCGATTCAAATTCGTCAAATAATTATCAAGATAAAAAATGAGGGCAAAAAATTAAAAAAAATACAATTTAAATAAAAATTAGCAAAATAGTGCAAATGAGCCAAAATTTAGTAAAATGGTGCAATCAAATACACCCATTTAAAACGTGTTTAAACACGCCCAATGGGGCGCTTTGATGTGGTGGTGACACACGGCAGCCAAAAAAGGGGGTGTGAGATTTTCGCGGTGTTTTCATAAATTTTGAAAGGTCGTAACTTTTAACTGGAACGTCCGATTGACAGGAAACTGGTGGCCACGCGCTCGAAATTGAGAGGAGAAGGCTTGGGCAAGTCCCCATAGGGGACTTGCACAAAATTTTTTCTCAAAAGAGGTCTCTAAGTGCCTCAAATTTGCGATTTACTCTTCGAAGCCCTAAAAAAAATTTTATTCTCTTATATTTATCTATTCAATTAGTGAATTACAATCTATTCTTTATTTACCTAATTACTTCTCTTAATTTCGAACGTTTTGACAAAGAATAGATTGCAATTCACTAATTGAATAGATAAAATATCAGAGAACAAAAATTTTTTTAGGGCTCCGAAGAGTAAATCGCAAATTTAAGACACTTAGAGACCTCTTTTGAGAAAAAATATTGTGCAACTCCCCTTTGGGAACTTGCCCAGGTCTTCTCCTCTCAATTTCGAGCGCGTGACCACCAGTTTCGTGTCAATCGAACATCCCAATCAAAAGTTACAACCTTCTGAAATTACAAAACGAAATTACAAAAACACTGCAAAAATCCCACAGCCCTTTTTTGACTGTCACGTGTCACCACCACATCAAATACGCCCCATTTGGACTGTTTAAACACGCCCCAAATGGGTGTATTTGATTGCACCATTTTGCTAATTTTTTATTTAAATTGTATTTTTTTAATTTTTTGCCCTTTTTAAAATTAGATCCTCTCATTTAATCTAAACCTAACAAATTTAGGATCTTCGGATCTCATTTTTACTTTATTTTTCACACTTGAACCAAATAATTCAACATTTAAACTTTGTTTCTCTCTTCTTTATTTATTTTTAATATATTTATCTCTTCACAACCAAACACAACCCGATGGTAACCTTTAAGTAACTAAATAATCATTTAAAAAAATTTCTAATTTATTACTTGTATACTCTTTATATTTATGAAATAATGATTTTTTTAACAAAAAGAAAACCTTTTTCACTTTTATTTGCTTAAAACCGTTGTGTTCACGAATCAAGACTCCACTGACAAGAAGAAGTATAGTTCTATAACTGCAAATAATATTTATAGATAATTATACAGGAGAAAACAACTGAGTTTTTAAACAGGTATCTTTGGACATTTCTTGTTTTCAAGACAAAATGTAAAACACTAACTGGATATTATATTATGACTTTTCATGAAATTACTGACGAATGAGAATTGTAATTTTACAGGCAGAAAAAATAGTGTATATAATCCTATTTCTTATAATTGAACAAGTAATAATCATGTAATAATGCTTTGATTGATATTACATGTACCCTTTAATTTAATGGTATATAAATGGAAGAACACTGAACCCATTTAAGGATCAGCGCGACCGGGAATTTCATCATCACTAGATCCACTTTCTTCTTCACTGATGTCTTCCTCATCTCCACTTTCTTCAGCTGCAGAGTTGCTAATGTTTTCCTTCTTAGCATACCGCTCACAATACTCTGTCCCCACAAATAGCACAGCAATTTTTTATACATCTTTTTTGTCACCATTAAATAGCCCCCATTCACCAAACCATGGTACCATAACTTGGCAAAAGAACCTAAATGGTATTTTTTTCCAAATTATTTACGAATTTGGAACTGTTTACAAACTATTTACGAATCTGGTTCTTTTGTCACCATAACTTATTAGACAATATATCCAAATATTAAGAAATATATGAAGCAGCATTGGGTACAAAAAATATCATCACGTTTGAATAATTTACAGCCTTTGGTCAAAATATGTAGTACTAAACCATTGCATGATACAACTTCTTGGGTGTTAAGAGAGTAAAGAGGGGGAAATAGGGTCCTGGAGCACAAGGAAGGCTTTATCATTACAAACCAAAATCCAGATATGATTCGCCCAGGATGTTAAGCTAGTCAATCAGAAACCAATTAGTGTAGGAGATTCATACGAGAGATTACAAGGGTCCTCTAAGCGCATGTAATCAAAATTGTTGTTGAAAATTGCAATTTCTAAGTCTTGTTTTAGAATCATGATTCTTATCTTTGGATTAAGCAAAGATTGAATTATGATTCCATTCTGACTCCTTTAATTAAGGATAGTTATGAGTAGAATTCCATCAAATTTAACTATGAATTTGATCCACAATTGATGAGGTGATGACATCAGTGGGATGAGGGAGTAGTGGTATGGTGGAAAAATTAGTGGTAGAGACTATAATGATGGTAACAACAATATCAAAAGGGTGGTGGTGGCAGTGAGAACAGCCACTGGTGGTTGTGGCAATGGTGACAGCAACAAGCCAACAATGGTAGTAGTAATAGTAATCAGCAGTGGTAACAAAGGCATTGGAAGCAACGAAGGGGGTGGTGGTGGCATCCAATAATGCCAGGCAGCAGCATGGTAAAAGGGACACTGGTGGTGACAAGGGTGGCAGCTGCAATGGCAGTGAAGGTGGAGACAATGGCAGTAGCGGCAGCAAAAACAAGGAAAGTAAATGGGCAATGTGGGGTGAGGTAATTTTGATTCAGAGGGTAGGGTTGGGAACTGTGAATTGAGAATTAAGTTTTAATTATATTGTAATTATAATTTCATAGAATTGGACCTTAAAATTGTGATTCCAATTCTTAAAGGACATTTAACATTATAATTAAAATTCCAATGTCCAATTCCAATTCTATGCAGTATGCACAAATTCGTGCACCAAACAGACACTGGCAGTCAGCAGGTCACACACTGGGGTTGCATCATATTCATAGACTAAAATAGGAAAACCATTATAATACTTGTCTTAAATTATCAGAAAAAGTAGTCCATAACAAACAAATATGCTCACCTTTAACTTTCTGGTCATACAGCTTTTTATTCTTCATCATTAACGATGCTGCATCACCATTGAGAGGATCTGAAGCATTTGGATAAAGCAAGAGTTGGGGAAGGAAAACTTCAAAAACATTTAGAAGATCTGAAAAACACAAGAAACCTTGGTCATCCATCAGATATGAAAAGCATAACAGATTAAACGGATAAGGAGAGGGGACATTCCATATTCCTGTTGAATTTCATTCAGATAATTATATACCTCAGTATAGATACACAAGAAATATAACTAAATAATAGAACCTTTAGATGGTGGGTACTTGCAACTTTTAATATGAAAGTCTATAACTGACTTACCAAACATTGGACTCCAAGATTGGTTAATGACATCCAAGCATACAGAGCCAGATCTGCAGTTGATGAAACGTACAGAGCAGAATCAGTCATAATCCATGTCCACACAAAACACAAACCAATAGCAAGTTGTTTCTGTGACTTGATACTTCTAAGAAATATCATTTCCCTCTTGTAGAAAATACCAAACCAATGAAATAGAAACAGAAAATCATTTTGCTCTCTAGATAAATAATAGAAAGCAGTTATGACATATCATGGAACCAAATCTAAAAATTTAAAAAGTAATAATCTATTGCCAACCCAGATCAGCACAGAAACTACATTGCAGGGGGAAACATTCTCCCAAAAAAAGTAAAGAAAGATTGATTAATAGCATATGAAGTGCTCACAGCTCATCAACATTTGGGTGGAATATTTTGTTCACAAAGCCAATAGAAGGGGATTTGTACGGGTAAGCATCAGGAAGCTCAACACGAATTTTCCAGACTCCACCTTCATAAAGGCCTGCAACAGTCACATGAATGTAATAAATCAAGGAACAACCAAATAGCTTAAAGTCGGGTAATTAGTCTTTTGTACTCAACCCATTTAAAGATAAGGAAACCTATGTCAAGCTAGAAGATGAAGTATAACTATTTGATGGAAATTTATGCTAATAGAAATAAAACGAACTTCTCATTAAAATCGTTTTGTCCTTCCTTTTTTTTTCTTGAGAAAGGAAAAAGAAAAGGGGAAACATTTATTTAACAAGCATTTGATTAGTAACTAATTCTTCATATACATGTACAGTTTCATCAAACAAAAGACTATGTTAACCATAGAATTTTGACAGTACTTTCTTTTGGACCATGAAACTCCACATTGAACTCACTGAGTCCATCATTTATAGTCTCCACTGCATAATCACTCATCATCCTGCAAAAAAGGAAGGAATATTTGAGAAATATGACTAGGAAGATTTTGCTATGAGTAAATCATGCATACATGTACAAGTGGGTAAGATGTAAATATTATGCTAAGAGTGATAGTCTCAGTTCATCCAACAGATATAATAGGGAAAATCACATGCATGCATCTACAAATTAGTACTTGCATTTGCATACACTTTCTAACTCTAGACTGATGATAGTATCATTATTACATTGTTTGATCAATGCCAAGTCCCTCAAAAAGTTCAAACCCTTGGCCTGTTTGGATGAATTTTTAACAAGTACTCATAGGAGAAGAAAATAAGGAGGTGAAATTAATGAAATTTCTCTCATAAGTTAAAATCAACATATGTATCTCAAGTCTCAACTTTTGGAGAAGTTAGATGAGAGAGCTTTTAAAACAGTTGAGCTACATAAATTGTTTTTAGCTTATGAGAGAAATGTGGTTTATTTACCTTATTTCTCCTACAAGTACTTATTGAAAAGTTTATTTGTACTGTGCTTTTATCATTTTTTTTCAAGGTACATATTCTTAAACTAAATCAATCCCATATGCCTTCATCATCAATTGCTGTTATCAATTTCAACCATGATATTCTAGCCATAAATTTAGCAAGTAATTCAAACTTTGTCCATGCTCTCTGATCATGTGTCTATAACAACATGCACAGTCTACTATGATACCATAGCCTATAAGCACCATATGGCACCCAGTAATACTACTGCATCTTTCTGTAAAACAACTTTTTATTTATGTAACAAGAATATGCATAAATGATATTGCCACCAAGACACATATCACCATTACTTAGTCTACAACCTATATTGCCACATTACAAGAACTACAAAGTTGCACCAATTGACTGATTTCAATAACAGCACAGCAAAGAGAAAAGTATATAATTACTGGAAATAAAATGGATACAAAATTAAGTTTGCAATAGAAAAGGAAAGTGGAGGGAAGGAGATTGATTTGTAATAAGAAATTACTTTGACAAAGTATTACATGCTGCAGTTTAATTTCAATCATCAGCATTTAAATGAATAATGTTGCACTAGAAAATAAAATCATAAATAAAGCAATTTTTTTGGTCCTATCACAGGGAAATGAGATGGCAATCATGGCATTACACCAGAAAAGACACCACAGCGGTGTTGCACAAAAAAGCAAAGTCCTTGTGCCTCAAATAAGAAGCCACTGCATTTACCTTCAGGCTTCAGCCTGGAGGCATCTCAATGAAATAAAATGAAAATACATGTTATACACACAACTCAAATGAGAAATTAGTAAATTACCCAAGATTGCTGCATATTTTTCTTTTATTTTTCGAGCAGGGGGTGGGGTTATTAATTATTATCATGCTGATATTCTCACAGAAACTGCCAACAGACTAAGACTAAGTAAGCAAGTTCATTTTTCTTCATTTTAATTTCCTCAATTGTTCTTAGTAATCTGCAGATCCCTATTCCGACTAAAAAGGGTGATGTCTTTATTATGACTAAAAATCAGATTGTGCTAATATGTAATGTGATGGACTAAAATCACAAGCAATTTTTTTATTATTTTACTATTGGATTCTATGTTTGACATTTCATGCTCTGATGAATTCGCTTTTCACTTCCAGTTGATTTTTCATAATAGAAACGGCCAATTCATAATCATGCCTTCTGTCATGAATATTAATAAATGGGTAAAATGCATTTTCCTTGAAATATTGCCCTTTCTCAACTTACCTGTAAAGTTTACTTCTTATCACTTAATCCTGTTGTTTGATTTTTAGGAGAAATCATTACTTTTATAGTTAAATCATTATGTTTCATGCACACCATGTGACCTTACCATCATCAAAAATGAAGTTTTTCTTTATCATGAATCCCCAAATACCTTATAAAAACAAGGCTATAACAAATAATTCAAGAACATTTTAAAATAATTTAACCATAAACACAGTAAAAGAATCTACTTACAGTTTCATTACATCCATTTCTCTTCTCTTGCTTGGAGATGACATTTTGATTATAACAAATCACTTATTCCAACCTGCTACAAGGACAATTAAGGAAAGTTAATATTTGTCACCATATTCACCACAACAAAAGGTTTAAAAACAAAAAACAATTTCAATGTGCTGCCTATATAAGCTCAATTTACTTCAGTTTAAATTTAAAAGAGGATGAGGAACTTGATATATCACAATATACTTGTTTTGGTGTCCTGCATATCAAACCAACAAATAATTTTGCCCACAAAGATTCACCATATGCTGATAAATGATGTAGAAAAGCACAAAACCCAAGTAAATGAAACTTCATCAGGATCAATAGATGTTTTTCTATTCATATATAAAAAGAAGCCACATCAGTAAAGACACATTATCATATGAAGATAGTAGAGAGTCAAAGAAATAAGCTTTTACATTGAAAGTTGAAAATATCATTCAACAACAGAAAAGACATACAGATTGGATGCAAAAGTTAAAAATGAGATACAAACCAAAGGACAAAACCTAAAAAAAAAAACGAAAACATAAGATTTTCATTCAATAATGTGGATCCTTAGTCCTACATATATGACCCTTTTGACTACTTTCAAAGAATTAAGGAATTGAGTTAGTGGTACTAAACTTGTCAACAATTTGTATAATTTTTCTACAAAAACCTTTAAAACTATTGGAATTCGATTCTCTCAATCTCTTTCCACCTAATTACTGCATCTTCATTTAAGGGTATTTTTATAAAAACTAACATACCCCAGTGCCACAAGGCTCCTTGCTAAGCATAGGTAAGAGGGAGGATCATTGCTCATGACCAATCAATTACCCTTGAACTAGGGCTCACCCTGTTTTAAGGGTGTTTTTATAAAAATAAATAAATAAAGCAATTAATGCAGTAGACAATTTACAGGGGGTCTTATAAAAAGAACCAAGACAAACTGCCCAAAATGTTCCTATAAGAAAAAACTAGAGGCAGTATATATGAAGGACAGAAACTTGCTTAAGATATATCAATGTTTTTCATTGCATATTTGGCATAGATTTTTTGAGAAATAATCACTTATTTTCTAAAAGCTCTCTCATGAAATTATTTTTCCAAAATAAGTTGAACCAAACACACGTTACTCATGGACCAAACAGAAAAGGACAAAATGAACAAAACAAACTAGACACAAACATAGACCCAATTCTAGAGGTATACACTATGTGTGTGTTTGGACTCTGGATCGGTTCATATTATAACATTTCCACGTCCAATTCGTACGAATAACGCAAAAGCTAGTATTAAATGCATTGAAATGACACATTTTAATTCTCACGGTTGAGCAACCAAACACGATGTACATAGTTCTGCTCATCACAGCGCATACTCTTAGAAGTTTACATTACAGGCAAACTTATACCAAATTCAACTTAGTACAGAAGAAAACTTCAACAACAACAATAGCCTTATTTTAGAAGGATAGAAGAATACTTCGAGTTGAAAATTTCTATCAAAATGAGACAGACAAGCATCTATGTGAATAAAAAGTGGACCAACATTATCATCCTTCAGAGTATCGAAACGCAAAGTTAACAGGTCCAAAGGAGAGAACACTATACAACAGCAAATAATGAAATGGTCTCATGAGTTATCGAAATATGCAGAAAAAGAGCTATAGAAAGTGTGATACACAATGTGGCACGAAGTGCAAATACATTAAAATAAAACCTTTTGCAAACGATAGCGTCCATTTCAAACACGAGCAAATACACAGAATTCCTTATCCTACTTCGATCAACTTCCCAGCCACCAAAGCGGCAATGAAAAGCAAAACGCAAAAGGCATCATAGCGCTAACCAAACAAAAACAATATTATCAACCAACAATGTTACAGAAAGAATTGATACAGATTCCGATACAAAGATCCATGGCCGACCCATTTAGCCAAACATAAAGAAAAGAGAAGGAAAAAAACAATCTTGCAATGGCGAGCATGCTTGAATCAGAGCAAAATCAAAAGGCAAGAGAAAAAAAAAAATAGAGGAAAAGTGGATTGGTATACATGCGAGAAGTGAAAGTATAATTTGGGGAAATGATGGCTTGCCTGAAACCCTTTGGCGATGGCGTTGTGATCAAAGAGTAATTTGTAATTGGAATTGGAACGAAGAAAGGTCAGAAAGAAATTGAGGAGGAACACATATATAGGGAGTGGGTGTGAGCGAGATAGAATGCCTACGTGGGACATACCACGTGTTATAAAAAAGGTACGGCTACGTGGCAGTTATGTTTCACCATTCTTCTAGTAAGTGCTTCTAATTACTATAGGTACCCATGGACATGGGTAGAGTGGACAGTGTATTGTTTGAGTTTAATAATAAATTATATTAAATAATATAGATTTATGTGAATAATGATTAAAAATATTAATAAAAAAGTTTGACAAAAATTATTTTAGTGTTTTATATTATATGTTAATTATATTGTTACAAATTTATATATATAAATATATTAAATTCAATATATTTGTATGAGTAGTTATTATTTTGGAATTGTAAATAATTAAAGGATAAGGAATTGATAAAAGGAGAAAATGATAAGGAAGATATTTGAACACACATAACTCTTAAAAAAGTAGCTAAGACAACATATCATTTAGATTGGAAATATATTTAAAAAACTACAAGATCTAGCATAGTTTATTAATGATAAAATGGATGTGCCAAAAATAAGAGAAAAAAAGAATTGAAGTTCAATAATAATTTTTCTTCTTATAATAATATACCTATGTTGAAATTAGACCATAAACAATTGATCCACTTAAGGTGTTATCTTTTGTCACGTTTGTGCAAATCTGCCAATAATTAGAATCAGCCAATTGAGGTGAGAAAGGCTCAAAGGAGAAAATTATGGAAATCATAACATAAAATGAAAGGAGACTGTTACACTCTAGATAATTGTCAAGTAAATTAATAAGAGAAAGAAAGAAGTGGAGTTCAATAATAATTTCTTCTTCTTGTGATAATACACCTCTATTGAAATCAAACCTTAAATAATGGATCCACTTAAGACTCCATCTCTTGTTACGCCTGTACAAACCTGTCAATAATTAGACTAAGTCAATTGAAATGAGAATCAACAATATTGAGAAATATGAAGGACTCAAAGTAAGAGATTGTGAAAATCATAACATAAAATGAAAGGAAATCACTGCATTTTTCTAAACAGTTGTTAAGTAAATAAAAGAAGAATTATTGTATCACCAGTGGTTTAGAGTCTTTTCAAAAGGAAAAGTTAAAATAATATTAGGATTTTGGATTTTTATAACTGGCTAGTAGGATACCCTGTGTATATAGGTAATACCACTGGCTACACCTTAAAAAGATAACATGTGAGGAGGGATGAAAGAAATGATATAATGAGTATTTAAGATTTTAAAGAAAATATTAATTTATTTATCAAAAATGGGTGCAATTAGTATGTTTTAATTTGAAAATATTGGAGTACACTTATAAAAAGGGGTATACAATTAACAAGTTTTAATTTGAGAATATTGGAGTGCAATTAGTGAATTTAAAATTTTTAAACCCACACAACTCGACTAAAAAAGAGAGGAGATGTCTAAAAAAAAGGAGATGTCCAATTACTATTTTGTCCTATTTTTTGCCAAGTGTCACCGATATATAATATCCAATTTTGTAATTTTGGTGATAATATGCTTTCATATATATAGATAGAGTACCTCCTCCATTCTGTTTTATTTATCTTTTAGAATTTATTTGATTTCACACATATTTTTGTTCCATGATTAATTTTAAAAAATTAAATTTTTTATTATTTAGAAGATTATGGGATAATTTTTGTGTCAAATATAAAGTATTGTTGTGCATTATATGTTAGCTACATTAATCATGTCATATCATATATTTTGAATTCACATTATTTATTAATTACATGAATTTTATCATGTTATTTACCTTGATTTCACATTATCTAACTACATCAATTTTTTTATGTCACATATTTTGAATTCACATTATTTATTAGTTACAACAATTTTATGATATTATGTATTTTAAGTTTACATCATTGACTAACTAACTTACTTGTATATATTTTATATTTTGAATTCTCATAAAATATAATAATGATATAAATTATATTAAGATAACTAATATTAAAAAATATTTTAATATATTTATATTATTTACTTGTATTTTCGATTGTTAATCAAGTGATAAATATGATAAAATAAATGTCTTGTAACTCAAGTATTTATGATGTAATTTGCCTCCTATCTTTTCTTTTCCACAAGGATAAAAAATGATATAATTTTTAAACTATCCTTCATTTATTTGAGATTCTATGTTCATAATTTTTTTAGTTATGTTACATTTAAAATTATACTTACACATATATATTAGTACCATTTTTTTTTCTCATTTGTTATTCCTTTTAGATTGGTGGAAGGTATGTTTTAGAATGGAATGGAGAAAAACTATACATTTGGTAGAGGGTTAAACCCGTTATTATCTTTATGTTATAATCTTTTTTTTATTTTTTTCCTCTTCATTTTTCCCTCCTTCTTGCACCCTTCTTTTCTTTTATCTTCTTTTCTTTTCTTTTGTCTTATTTTTCCTTTTTCTTCTCTTTTTTTTGTTCAATTTACTCGTATTTATCATTAGATTCATTTACCACCAATCCCTATTAACTTGGGTTAAAGGTGCTATTAATGATAATGTTGATGTTATTCCTTCTAAAATAACACTTGTCTAATAACAACCTAAATCTAATTAAGACAATCCAAAACAAGCTACAATAAATATGAGTAAATTAGTATTGTGCAAAAACGCTTACTTTAAAGAAAACAAATATAAGCATAGTGTTGCCTAAAGAAACTCTAGTTGTTTGGATATTGTTGCAAAAGATGACTCTTTAACAATTCATTTGAAAGGGGAAAAAATATGTTAAAATAAGGGTAGGAACCCAAAGGAAGGCAACATTAAAGTATTTTTTCTTGTTAAAGTTACATGAACATTGCAATACATTGAAGTCATAAGAGTTAGTTTTGCAATTATTGGATTTACTAGTTTTCCTTCTTCAGACTTTTACAACGTGTTTGGTTAAACTCAAATAGAAAGAAAATGAGTGAAAGTTTCGAATTTCAACTGTTTTTTAATGAAGTAAAAATCCAAATTTTGAAATTTATGTGAAATCCACTTGATTTAACATTCATCCTCCGGTGAGGAAAAGTGTCAGAAAGTTTGTCTTTTAGAAGTTATTGATGTTAATACCCTCCTTATTTGTTGTTTGTTGTTTTGGTTTGAATGCTCATGCTATATAAAGGATAATAATAAAACAAATATATAAAACATGAATATAATTTATCTCCTGCATTCGCTTATGTTGTTCAATAAATGAAAGTCATGCATTTGCTCCCATCCACTTGCTTAATCAATTATATGGCATGCAATATAATTATTATGTGCATGGCCATAATCAATTATATTGCATCTATGGGCTTTAATCAATTAAATGGGAGATCATGGTAGTTAAATTATAATATTGATTCTTTTATAATTTTAAATATGTGATTTTGATTTTTTTTTTATTTCTGAATCAAGACATTTAATTTTTCTAATTTTTAGAATAAGTAATTTTGATCCTTAAAGTCAAACATTGACTTTAATATGACATATTGATGTTAACATAAAATTTATGTAAAACACATTGCTTAAGTGTCTTAATAGGAATTGTAATCATGATCTTTTATTTATAGATAAGACCATAAACTACTAACCACTTACTTTCTTTAGTTAAATATACTAGCATTATTTTCTTTGTATCATTCGTCAAAAGTTACTAATTTTTTCAAATTATCAAAATTTATAAATTAAAAATATTTAATAATAAATATTTTAATTTAATTTTATATCATTTTATATGTTATTATTTTGAATAATTTACATACTTTTATTTTATCAATTTATAACTAAATTTCATAAATTAATATGTAAATAATTTTTATATATTTTTAAATTGATTTTAATACATAAATTATTTTCTCTAATTATTTACGTAAAATTAAAAAATTTATATATTAAATATTTTTAACTTATAAATTTTGATAATTTGAAAAAATAACTATATTAATGATATAAAAAATAATGTTAATATAATTATCTAAACAAAATAAGTGTTTTATTGCCTTGTTTATGAATAATTTTAGTAAATAATTATAGTAAAAATAATTTGTATATTAAAATCAATTTTAAAAAATCATATAAATAATTTACATATTAATTTATTATTTTTTTTATAATTTGGTAAAATACAAATATAAATATGTAAATTATTCAAAATAAAAATATATAAAATAGAATAAAATTTAAAATATTTATATTTAAAATATTTTTAATTAATAATATATAAAAAAATAATGTTAATATAACTAATTAAACAAAATAAGTGTCTTTATAAGTTATTGTTTTATCTATGAATAAAAGATCCATAAATTAATTATTAAGATACTTTTTATTTCATTTAATATTTTTTCAAGTAAACGTTGTCTTGATTTAAATAATATAATTAATTATTAAGATCCGAATTTCTTATTTTAAATAATAAAAGAATTAAATGTCTTGATTTAAAAATAAGAAGATCACAACTACCAATTTAAAATTATAGAAAAATCAAAATTACAATTTAACCTAACAAAAAAATTGAAAAAAGAATACTAAATAAGGATTAAAAAATATTTTCATAAAAAAAATATTCTTTCCCTTTTAATTTCAGACCAAAAGACCTCAAAAAGTTAATTTTTACTCCACTTCTCTCCTATTTCTTTTCAACCAATCCAACACCTGCTTCCATTTCTGCTACTACGGATAGTAAGAGTCAACTGAGAGTTGTTTATTTGAATAAAAGAACTATATATAGAAGTACATTCAGATGAACTCAATCGTTATGTGTTGTGAGAAAAAAATTAAAAGATGATGGCAGCAAGGGTTTGGATTTGGTCCTCAAAGGACCAAATTCTTTATAAAAAAAAATAAAACTAAAACCAACAAGGAACACCAAGCAATTACAAACTTCAACTTTTGTTTCAGGCCATTCAAAGTTTATTTCGTTCACCAAGGATTTTTGTCCATAATAAAGACAGTGCCAGCCATGAGTGCCACTGTAGCACCTTGGAGGACCACATGATCCCTCATTAACTTCTGGCCTAACTGAGAATTACCATGTCTAAAACTGATTATGCCAGCCGTTAGCACAACAGCAGTAAAATGTGCACCTGAAATTAACACAGCAAAGTTAATCAAAGGAAACTAACCAACATAAGTTGAATGACAAGGACAAGACAATTACAAAGAAGAACCAGCTCCAATCCAACTGCCGAAACAAAAGAAAAACATTAAGATTAGCCATCTCCAATCACAAGGCAATGTAAACTTGATGTATCCCTCAATGCCAATACAATTCATATTCCATCGCACATTACAATTTAAATTTGAAACTATCAAATTCCTTATTTCTTCCTTTGCAAATGCAAATAGAGGCAATTTTATCTGCATATTCATGTGCAGGGTGAAAGGGCGTTCATTACACTTACACCCCATGTTCTTCACATTTCATCAGTTTAGAAAGAAAAATAAAATCCTTTTTCACACACTAGAAGTGAAAACTCTAATGCCTAAGTTGCAAGATTCATTTCCTAAATCCATTAGCATACACTAATCAGCAACAACAACTTAATAACTTGATTGATCACACTCAAAGTTGGTAGATTCAACAATTAGCATAAAATTCAGCAACCTAAGTAAATTTCTTGCACTAACATATCATCCTTCATAAAGCAAGGGTAAGGTAATATAAATCCTGGTGACATACATATAAGCAGATTCAGCACATCAAGAAGCCAAATAAAATAGGTAATTCATATTTTTTTAAAATTTATGCCTCACACATATGGGCAGTGCAACATTATAACTAATCTATAAATTCAACTCTATTCATCAGGGACATCTCCAAATTATTATCTTTTTTATTTTCTCAATTCCTTTCTCATTAGACAATTCCAGTAGCATACCACTCATATTTTCTCTTTAACTTCTTTTGTTACAGCCATCCGAATTCCACAACATTAGACCACACCACCAAGTTTATTAAACCCTAACTCCTAAGGTCATATTACAGTAATTCCTAACTCTCCAAATCCATCAAGTAACTGTCTAGCACCAAAGAGTTTTTTTCCCTTATTATAAACCCTCTGAACTTTTTCTCAATTCCATTCTCTTTTCAGTTTTAAAAAAATAGGAATTAAACAGAGACATGAAAAGGGTAGTCTAATACAACGAATCAAAAATTGCGGAAAATTGAAATTGAAAGAGTAAAATTGAAGAGGAAGGAAAAGGAAATAGGCGTTCTGGAGTCACAATTGGGCCTATGTTAAGACCCAATTAGTTACGATATGTTAATTAAGATTCAACGAATGTGGACTGAGACTCAGTCCACTCAGGTAGTTACTAACGTGCAGGTGGAGGCCGGAAATATAGGAAACCACTCGCGCACGATGCAGTTAGCCAACGGTCAGGTACTATGCCTATAAATACATAATGCTCGTTGGTGAAAGGTACACACCCACTCTAGCTCTCCCTCTTTCAATTACACTGAGCACACACCCCACCCCAATCTCGCGTGTTTCAGTGATCTTCTGCTCCAAGATATCATCCTCCATTGATATCCTTGGACTTGCAGAGTTAGGGTGATCAAACAGCAATCATATAGCACTTTCGTGCTGTACATTTGTGTTCTAAGTTTCATACAGAACAAGGCATTTTTTTTATTATTTTACCAATGGAGACTAAAGGGTTCCGAACTCGCTTCTTCTTTTCCTGGAGATGATCTTCAGCCATGTTGAGCAGAAAAGAACGCGAGGTTGAAGTTGAAGTTGAAATTGAAAAAAAAAAAAATTGGGTTGGTTTGATAATATCAACCCACAAATCCAAAGTGGGATAGGTAGTCCGCAAAATTGTGGGTCAAAGGTGTGACGAGGTCTATATTATTTAAATATTAAAATTAAATAAATATATTTAATATATTTTGAAATAGGTATATTTTTTCAATTTATACTCTTTTGTACTCTCATGATTAATTTCTAAGTTTTAATATTAAAATGGTTATGATAATCATACTTTCAAATAGTCTTTCATTATTAGCATATTACACTTTTAGACAGTTTATAACTGTAAATTTCATTTGTAAATGGTATAATTTTGTGAATTATCACATGACATCATTTATTTAACATTAATTTTAAATTATTTACTTTTATTTAATTTTGTATTTTTTTTAATTATCATATTTATATTATTTTATAATTTTTTATATTTTGTTTTATAAGTTGACTTTTTTATTATTTTTTTTAAAATTTTTTGATACGGGTTGTCCGTGATCCGCATTAAAGCGGGATAGGCTAGCATTTTCAGTCCACTTTATAAAAGTGGGCTGGGCCAGTCCGTCCCGTATTTTTTGCGCCTACATGTGAAACATATATGATAGCAGCATATTTAAAAAGGAAGAAAAATAAAATCCCCATTTTATTAAATATTTTTCATTTTAATATTATATGTCAATGAAAAACGTCAAAATAAATTATATTTTATACTATACAAATTTAAATAAAAACTTTATAAATATGAAAATTAAAATAAATGAAAATTACAATCTTGTTTATCAAAGTGGAAATTTACTCCGAAGCATAATATTTTATATGAACTCTATTTGTTTTTATTTATAAAAAAAAAAAAAAAAAACTTAACTTCTCTTGTTCACATTATTATAAGTGTATAGTCTAGTTGGAAAAGACATGCGTAACTCAAACCTTATATAAGTTAATTTGAATAGCAAAATTGTACTACTATGATATGAACAATAATAAAATAAGATATAATTTAAATTTCAAAATATATTTTTGAAATGCATACACAATCATATATAAAAAAAGTAAGAGATAAAAATAAATGAATGATATGTATGATATTAATTTTTATATTTAAATAACAAAACTGAGTTAAAAATGTTTACAAGTAGTATAGTTTTATATTAGTGAATATGCTGCAAATATCAAATTTTCTCGTTGAAAGGTAGTTGTAGTTTCGGCCGATCAGTGGATCCATGCACACCACAAACACATTGGACAAAATAATGAATAAAATTTGGAGAGGGAGAATGGTCCGTACAAAGGTGATGGCGGTTCTGTACTACCACTCCAGACCTATTGCATTATCTATTAGTTAAAGAAAGAGGAAAAAAAAGAGAAAAAATCATAATATAAAATTTATGATCTAATAAAAACAAAGACAGAGATAAATAAGAAATGATGAAATATTCAAAATGAAAAGACACAGGTGGTACACTGAAAAGTGGAGTGGATGACAATGAGTCTCTTTAACTATAAATTTCTTTTTAGAAACACTTTTTTTTAAAAAATAAAAATAAAAAAATGAAATAAACTTTTTTATAATTTAAAATAAATTTTTCATTATCATCTTATCTTTTTAAAGAAATTATATTGATAAACTTTTAAAAATTAATTAATAAGAAGTATATTTGTTTATTGAAAAACTTATATCCAAATTTTTAGGAATGTTTACTAGAAGAAAATAAGTAAAATAACACAACACTGTTATCGCTCCATGTTTAATTTCTCTTTGCCAACATACATTAATTGTCCACTTCTCTCCCTCTTGTTTGCAGAACAAGACCACCCCTTTCTTTCTGGCTTATCTGCAAGTTCTTCCTCCTGGCATTCTTCGGTATGTATGTGTCTATGCAATTGCATTTTACCTATTAGTATTTTTCTTAGTCCTTTATAAGGAAAAATTGTAAGAATTTTGTTCATTGGAGCATTTGCAGCATAACTGTCATGCAGAATTGTGTTTTCACTGGCATTGACTACAGCTCTCCCACTCTTGGATCTGCTATGAGCAATTTGATTCCAGCAATCACTTTTGTGCTAGCGGTCATCCTCGGGTAATTAATATGATTACCTTCTTTTCTTTTACTTTGTACAATAATAACAACATGGATGAGAAGTTTTCTAGAACAGAACACGTTGCAAGATAATGTTTATAATTATATTTATAACTCGGATTTTATAAAAATATATGTTCATCATGATTGAATTAAAGTTTGTAAATTAAACTTGTAATTTGTGTTTGCAAAATCAATCTAAGTCTTATATCTCTACGAGTTTTCAGACAAAATTTTAATGAACAAACGTACTTTTAAAGGTAATCAAACATGTCGCAAAAACTTAGTTTACTCTCCAACTTGATTTTGGAACATTCCAAAATGAAAACGAAACATAGCCTATGTTGTTACTTGTTAATTGTTGCATTCAACATTAGAACTGGAACTAAGATATATTCTAGAGTTTCTAAGGACGATTGTGAAACCATGATATTATATTATTTTACTGCCTTAATTAAAAACCATATCATATATTATAGGATGGAGAAGTTGAATATTAGAAGCTCAATAAGCCAGATCAAGGTCATGTGCAGAGTGTTGTCCATCGCTGGAGCATTAATCGTGACCCTTTACAAGGGAAGTCCCATCATCAGCTTTCGAACTCAACCCTCTCCATCACAACCATTGCCATCTTTGTTGGCTGCAACCAGTAACTGGGTCATTGGAGGTCTCTCCTTTGCCAGTGCCTCTATTTCTCTTGCAGCCTGGAATATTACACAGGTTAGATAAGATTCCTAGTCTGGTTAGATATTTAGAACACTAAGCTAGATAGGTACTAAGGTCTTCAATTATTAGTGATGATTTTTTTTATCAACAAATATTAATGGTTAATTGTTAGTTTTTTTTATTAGCGGGGGGAGTCGAACCCACCATCTTTCTCTCCCTTCTTTTACTACCAAGCCAACTTTATAACTCTAGTGATGAATTGATTTGTCTGAGCTTGTTTTCACTTTGAAGGCAGCAATGCTGAAAGGATATTCATCTCAGTTAACCATATTAGCCTACTATTGCATGTTTGGAACCATCCAAATTGCAATACTTTTCTCTCATTGTAGTCAGAGATCGAAATGACTGGAAAATAAGCCCCGACATTGAGCTCATTGCTGTATTCTATTCAGTAAGCACGTACTAGAAACCATAAAAACAAGTTGTAAATTGTTGAGGGTCTATAGCTAAAAGCTCATTAGTATGTGGAAAACAATATTGCAGGCTATTGTTGGAAGTGTTGTGACGTTTTCTGTGAATACTTGGTGCATAAAAAAGAAAGGACCTGTATTTGTTAGCTTGTTCAAGCCTGTGGGGATTGCCATTGCCGCATTTTCGACTGTTGTCTTCCTTGGTGAAACACTCCATGTTGACAGGTAACTATGTCATTCTAGAAAGAAAAAAAAAAGGTTATTTTCTATGTTCTCCACACTTTGTTATCAAATATCTAGCTATCAACAAAGCTTTTTTGTGTGTTTTCATTGTTTTAGTGTCATTGGCGCAGTGGTAATCGCCATCGGATTTTACACAGTTCGTGGGCACAATCAAAAGAGGAAAATGCAAAAGGCCTCCAGGTTGATAGACTGTCATCCCAGTCTGCCCAAGCGAGTCCTCTACTAGAGACAGTCCCATGAAAGCAATGTTTTAGCATAACCATTTACCAGTGTCTAGTTTTAGTAGTTCATCTTCGTCAAGTTTTTCAACAAACACCGGAGGAGATTTGTTTTACCAATCTATAGTGAAGTTCTGTTTTGCATTGCCTAATCTAGTACCTATCAGTGCTATCACATTGGTGAAAGTAATGGAAACTCTTTAAACTGCTCAGTTCCTTCAAAATTTAACAAAGGAAAAATGACTCAAAAGATGAGTAATTATAATGTAAATCCTGTTTACCTATCTATCGTCCCTTTCAAAGTGCAGAACCATGAGAGTCCCGATAGGCATTAGCACTTGAATTAAACATAACTCCAGAACCATGTTGGGAAATAATCTGAGTAAAAGTCAAGTCAAGCCCACACATCTGCATTATTTTTACCAGATAATGTGCATCTAATGACTTCATATCATGATGCAGAATATCCAGAGTAGCTGCTTAAGCTGCTTTGTGCGAAGGACCGGCTAAACCACCAAAAGGGTGCAATTTTTTTTTTCTAAATTAACAAGGGTCAAATTTAAATTAATAACCATAAAGGATAAAGGAGTAATTCGCATGATAGTCTACCATTTTTAAGAAGAAAGTCGTATACTTTTTATAATTTTTTTTTCTTTTCTACTAAAATCGTAAATAAATGTATGACTTTTTTATAATATGATTTTAAAGTTTTAAATATTTTATTTTTTTAATTTTTGTTTTAGAAATCGTAAATTATTTAAGATTTCAAAGTATAAATATTTTTTTAGAATTAATTATTAACGAATTTTGTTTGATTTCATTTTTAGTTTTATTTAATATTTTTTATGTTTGTGTATATTATTTTATTTAATATATTTTTTATATTTTTGTATATTTTTTCTATTTAATATTTTTCATCGTTGTATATTGGTTCTTCAACTTGTCATTTCACAAGCTTCATCATTGAAGGAATTTTGATTTTTATACTTTATATCATGTAAGTTAAGATAAAAATATAAAAAAATATTAAATAAAAAATAATATACAAAAATGTAGAAAATATTAAATAAAAAAAACTAAATTTGTTAATAATTAATTCTAAACATATATATTTACTACTTCTACAATAAAAATAAAAAATGAAAATGTTTATGAGTTCAAAGTCTTATTAAAAAAAAGTCTTAAATGTTTTTAGGACTTTAGTAAAAAATTTAAAAAAGGTTTTAAAAAGATTTATACCTTTCTACTCAAAAGTCGTAGACTACATACCACTTATCCATTTTTTAATATTAATTTTAATTTTAATTCTATTTGGTAATTTAGAAAAATAAATTACACCTTTTGATTGTTTAGCCGCGAAGGACCATTGTCTGCATAGAAAATGATAGGCTGGTTAATACAACTATTGCCATTCTCACACAATATAAGGAGGAAGCAAGGGGGCCTGATTATATTCTAGACTGTTGGTGCCCACTTAAACAAACAATGTCGATTTTGACAAGAGACTAATTCGAGATTGAAATTGAAACTAGGAAACTAAGTATGAAGAAAGAAAAAAGATTAAATGTCAGACACTCAAGCAATTAACTTAATTGTATTTAATTAGGTGTTTATGATTAAGTTTTCAATAGTATCATGCCTATTTACATATCTAATTAGATTATTTTTAGTGATAGATTTTAATTTTAAAATTGAGATCTTAAACCACTTTTTGGTGAATTTAGTAGTTTCACGTAGAATTTAAAATATCTTAAGATCTCTCCCTTTTTTTTAATGTTAGATCTTATTATGAGATCTTAGAGAGAGAAGAAATTTAATTCTGTTTTAACAATGTCTATATATTTAGAGTTTTTCTATAAGAATTCATTTTTCATATTAAAGATTTCTTTATCTCTTTTATT